>VDFB02281492.1:388403869-388475134 GCA_007258455.2 Sequoia sempervirens | reverse complement strand
AACCATGTACGAGGAAATCATGTGGTAAATATATTTTGATGTTCTTTGTTTAGGTATTCTCCTTTTATGGAATACCCTCATATGCATGTTCAAATATTTTGCACTTATGTCATTAAAAGTAGCTAAGAAGAGAAGATTATCTTGGGCTCTAGTTGTATTAAAATTTATCAATTGTGGGGTCATTTTTGTACTATAGATTTAAGCTAAGTTCATTTCCATACCATGGATCTGACCTTAGATAATGAAGGTGTAAATCAATCAGTTGAGTCCAAACTCTACAAAATTTTGAAGTTAGAAACATTTTACATTTTGTTCAATTTAACAAATTTTCTAGAAGTGTGTATTGCTTATTTAATTGTTATTGCATTATGGAAAATCTAATCAAAGTGAATAAAAAATGGAGATGAAAATTAAAAGGTTATCAAAAATACTATTTTCATTGGAAGGACATATAGAGATATGCTTTCCAACATAATATTTAGAGATAAAAATCACTAATTTTTATTATTTAATATTCTACAAATGAACAAATTCGTTTTGAATGAATCTCTACAGATGGAATAGATGAGTCTCACATAAATAATTGACATGTTTTGTTAATAAAATTATTTAATTGAATTCAAATGTATAACCCTCCTCTTTGCATGTCAAACATGTTTACCAAGTCAATTATACATGTGTATAAATTGTTTTAAATATTGAAAATTTCTAGTTCGACTGAATTTTAAAATACAAGTCACAAAATATTTAACGTTCTCCTAATAAATGCTTATGATTAATATTGCTTAAATTTTTATTATAATTCATAAAATTATTGACGTTTCTCAACATCAATTAACAAAAGAAATAAATAGAATTTCCCGCTTAAAATTACTTAGGATTCAAACGTCGTGAATATTTCAGCAAGTTAAACCTGCTTTGTATGGGCTTATGCTCAATAAGCTTTTACTTGTGTATTACTTAGTCATACCCAGTTTCCCTGGTTGCTTTCGAAGTTCTTTCTATTTATAAGTTTTGCAATACTATGGCTGGCGAAACTTTGACCTTTTCTGGCTTGGTCTGATTCATAGATACTATCGATTATAGCTTAAACATGATTATGTTCACTATCGTAAGCCAGCCAGCATTGTGTTATATTTAACCACCTAAAAGAAATGTGACAATCCAATGAGGATAATTTCTTTGCACTGTGATGCAATTCAATTATTCCCAGTTGAAGTAGTGTCTATGCTTTTAGAGTCATTTTACATCCTTTTAGCTGCTATGCTTGCCAATCATTTTAATTCAACCGGTCGAATGCGTTCAGAAAGCTTCAAAATATGAGTTCTCATGGTCAACAATGTACTGCTATAGAGAGATGTTTGCAAACGATTGCTTTAAACGAATTTGCGCGTTGGGATAGTTTTTAATTTGTCAGTATGCGTACAATTCAGCGAATCAAAAGTCGAAGCCTGCAACAATTATTTTAACAAATAAACTATGTCAACTGCCGCGTATACAACTCGTTCTATATGGACTTTGTCGTTGATATGATCCGGATAAATAGAGGCATTACAGAGTTGATTAAATCTATCTTAAGCATAGACCGAGCATTCAAGCCTTCGTTCTTCAAAAGTAGTTCTGCTAAGTTTCTTATAAGCGAAAATCAAGTCTAGCTTTCTCTGTTCATAATATATTGCCAAGGCCACAGGCAGTGCACACAGCTAGAAAATGAAGAATTCGACATCCTTGTTGATTGTAGGGTTCCTTTTTATAGGATGCTTCTATTCGGTTTATGCGCATGGCAGTGGGCTGAAGGTGGGTTACTACCGCCATAAATGTCCTCAAGCTGAATCCATTGTAAGGAGAACTGTCTCCAAGGCTCTAAAAACAGACCCTACATTAGCAGCTCCTCTAATCAGGATGCATTTCCACGACTGCTTTGTTAGGGTAAGCATATACCTCTTAGAGGTCATCTCAGTTGTCTGCCATTAAGATTAGAAACGTATTGCATGTTTTAACTTGTATAATAAGATTATGTTTATAGGGTTGCGATGGTTCAATTCTAATCGACACCACGCCTGACAACGAAGCGGAGAAGGATTCACCTGCAAATTCTCCGAGTCTTCGAGGCTTCGAAGTGATAGATGAAGCAAAACGGGATGTTGAGGCCACGTGCCCTCAAGTGGTTTCATGTGCAGATATCCTTGCATTTGCTGCACGAGATAGTGCATCCCAGGTTGGTATCTCTTTTTATGTTTCAAAGAAATCAGACTCTTACTCACTTATAAGCGTAATCACTTCCCAATCAAATCAACTTGTGTGGATGTTTTATTCAGCCCTCCTGATTGTGGACTACATGTTTTTGTAGGCAGGTAAAATGAATTGGCAAGTCCCAGCAGGACGAAAAGACGGAAGGATCTCTAGAAAAGACGATATACTCGGTAACTTACCTCCCTCGTCTTTCAACGTCCAAAACCTAACTGATATATTTGCCAAAAAGGGTCTATCACAGGAAGATATGGTAACTCTTTCAGGTAGGTCTCATTAAAATTATGATTAAGATTTCTTTGTGACCGAGATTAAAGCCATTTTTTTTTGTCAATTCATATTCTCCTAGTAACGAAGATATTCATAATTTCAATTGCTTCCAGGTGCACATTCCATTGGTGTATCGCATTGCTCGTCATTTCGTGACAGGCTATACAACTTCAGCAACACAGGTGCTGCAGACCCCACCCTGGACGTCCAACTGGCGGAGCGACTAAAGCGTACGTGCCCACCCGGTGATACTCCCGACCCAACCGTGGCTTTGGAGGAAATTACTCCAACTCGGCTTGACAACAGATATTATACACAGCTTTATAGAAACCGAGGATTATTAACATCGGATCAAACCTTACTCTCAACTCCTTCCACTCGCAATATGGTAAAGAATAACGTGATGTATCCATCGAATTGGCGTAACAATTTTGGTGAAGCCATGGTGAGGATGGGGAGTATTGACGTGTTGACAGGATCGGCCGGTGAAATACGAAAGAACTGCCGTATCGTCTTGTGATGATATATTTATGCGCAGTGATTTTGTTTTAATTTCATCTAAATATTCCTTTTATTCTTCTACTCTCTTTAAAATTAAAAAAAAGCCTCCAGTGTTCAGGCTGCCTTTCAATTACCTTTACAACTTGTATTGTAATTAACTATTTTTATTCAATATAAATTTTAATTTAGACGGAAAACAGTAGCTTTGCCTTTTCAAAATTGCTTCATTTTTTCATCTTCAAATAATCTTAAATGGAATCTCATTCTTTCTGATTTAAGATTGTTTGTTTTCAAGCATCGTTATAAAACACGTAAACATTGTCTTTTCTATTCTTGTTTTCGGAATTTGAAGTTGCTCTCATGATAATATGTATTATAAGAAATTGATTTAAGAAAAAAGATTAAAATATTTTTAAATAGGAAAATTATAAACTATTTTTATTTTAAATATAAGATTGCATATATTAATTAAATATAAAATGATATATATACATATAAAAAGATTAAAAAAAAATGATCTATTTTATACACGAGTTACAAGAATGAATGACCAATATAAATATATGTACATAATATACATAGGTGCTCATGTAGATAAGATAATATTCGAGCTTTATTTATATTTACAGATAAGAACAATCTATGAAAATTATTACATGATATTTTTGTTGAATAAAGAAGTTATTATGCTTGTTTAAAAAAGATTGCAATTATCAATATTTGTTAGTATGCTTAATTGATTATCATTACATATATTTTTAACATGTTGCAGTAATAAGATTTAATTATTATTCAACACTTATTTTAGGCTATATGCAACATTACCAAATATGACTAATAAGATATTTTTATATTTTCCCTATTTCTTTGTATATTTCAATTATAAACACCCACTCAAAAATATTATGCGCATTTTTATTTACCAATTATTTCTAAGTTATACTTTTATTTTAAATTCATGTTACCTTTTTCTATTTGTTATATATATATATATATATATATATATATATATATATATATATAAAAGAAAAGAATAAAGAATTTAAACATATATTTTGATAAAAAGTATTTTAACGTAGTAAAATTTTAATAATGTCATATTTTGATATGTAGAAAATTAATAATATAATTTAATGTAAATATGTAGCGATTTTTTTTTCTAAATAAAGATAATTTAAAATACCTGTAAAATTTGAATAAATTATTATATTTTCTAAATATATAATTGATTGTATATATATTAAATAGACTTTTTTTTCTTAATTATGCATGCTTCTAGTCACATTGATATTGGTCATTCATTCTTGTAACTTGTGCATAAAACTCTATCATATTATGATTTCTCAACTAATGTTCTTTTATCCATTCATGTTATTCATACAAGAAGAGAATGATATTTTCCCACATAGATTTTACCTATATCTATGAACATGATATGCATGTTTCTAGTCACCTAGAATCTACTTACTTAAATTATGTAAATATATGTCTCAAAATTAGTAGTATTGACAACATTGTTTCAAAATTGCTATCCAAAGAACTTCTCCTTAGCCAAAAATGTGGAACTAATCTAATCATGTGATTAAAATATACCAAGAAATCATGAAATAAATATTTTTGATGTCACAATTATTCCTTAAAGTTCCTTTTAGTTTCTTGGTTTAGGTATTCTCATTTCATAGGATACCTTTGCATGCGTGTTAAAATATTTTTTTGCTTATGTCAATAAAAGTGGGTAGTTAGAGAAGATTATAATGGGGTATTTAATTACATTATCAGTTATAAGGTTATTTTTTTCATTTAGACTTAAACTAAGTTTATTTTCATGTCATGGATATGACCTTGGATAATGAAGGTGTAAAGCAATTGGTTGAGTCCAAACTCTACAAAAATTTGAAGATAGGAACATGTTCCATTTTTTTTCAAATATCGAATTTTCTAGAAAATCATATTGCTTGTATGACAGTTATTGCATTAGGGATAATCTAGTGAAAGTCAATAAGAAATGGAGGTGAAAATCACAAGGCTATTGATAAAAGTGTTTTCATTAGGAATAAATATAGATGGATGTTTTTAAATATAATATTTAGAGGTAAAAATGAATAAGTTTTATTATTTAGTCTGTAACAAATATATAAAAAATGTTTGAATCATTCTTTAAGGATGTGATCAATGAGTCTCACAAAATAGATGGCATGTCTTGTCAATCAACTATAAAGATTATTCAGTTGATGTCTAAAATATAACCTCCTCTTTGCTTGTCAAATAACTGTACCAAATCAATTATACATGTTTATAAATTGTTACACCTTTTTAATCAATTTTTATTTTGATTAAATTTCAAAACACAAATCACAAAATATTTAACCTCCTACTAAATGCTTATAATTATTCAAAAAAAACTTCTTGAAAATATTGTTGAAATTTATAAATAATAAAATTAATGGCGTTACTAACAAATAAATAGAATTTCTCACTTAAACCCAGCTTAAATTTCAAACGTCATCAATATTTCAGCGAGTTCAACCAGCTTTGTATTTGCTTATGCTCAATGAGCGTTTACATGTTTATTACTTAGTCATACCTACTTTCCATATAAGTATATCCACAGCTGGCGAAACTTTGACATTTTCTCGGTTGGTCTGATTCATTGATACTATCGACTATAGCTTAAACTTAATTATATATCATTATCGCAAGCCGACCAACTGCATTGAATTATATTTAATCACTTATAAAAATGTGACAATCTGATAGGTGAGTTTCTTCGCACTTTGATGCATTTCAATTATTCCCGTTTGAAGTAGTCTATATGCTTTTATGGTCATTTTACAATCATTTTAATTCATCCAATCAAATGCGTTCAGGAAGCTTTAAAATATCAGCTCTCGTGGTCAACAATCTACTTATATCGAGAGATGTTTGCACGGGAATGCGATAAACAAGTTTGCGCGTTCCGTTAGTTGGTACTTAGTCAATATGCATACAATACAGCTAATCAAAAGTCGAAGCCTGAAACAAATATTTTAATTAATAAACTCTGTCAACTGCGCCGTATACAATTCGTACCTTGTGGACTATGTCGTTCGTATGAACAATATAAATAGAAGCATTACAGAATTTAATTGAACCATAGCTCGAGCATTCGAGCCTTCGTTCTTCAAAATTATTTCTGTTAAGATTCTTGTAACAGAAAATCAAGTCTAGCTTTCTTTGTTCATAATATATTGCTGAGATCAGAGGCAGTGCTCACAGCTCAAAAATGAAGACTTCCACCTCCTTGTTGATTGTAGGGCTCCTTTCGATAGCATGCTTCTGTTCAGTTGATGCGCATGGCAATGGCTGAAGGTGGGTTACTACCGCCATAAATATCCTCAAGCTGAATCAATTGTAAGGAGAACCGTATCGAAGGCTCTAAAAGCACACCCTACATTAGCAGCTCCTCTAATCAGGATGCATTTCCACGACTGCTTTTTTAGGGTAAGCATATTGCTCCTAGAGGTCATCTCGTGTGTGCGACATTAAGATTAGAAGAGTATAGCATGTTTTAACTGGTATAGTACCAAGATTTTTATATGGTTGCGATGGTTTTATTCTAATCGACAGCACGCCTGACAACGAAGCGGAGAAAGATTCACCTGCAAATTCTCCAAGTCATCGAGACTTCGAAGTCATAGATGAAGCAAAACGGGATATCGAGGCCAAGTGCCCGCAAGTGGTTTCATGTGCAGACATCTTTGCATTTGCTGCACGGGATGGTGCATTTAACGTTGGTATCTCTTTTAAAGATAGTCAGATTTCCATTTTTTATTTGTTTTGTATTAAGGGGATACACTTACATAAGACACGGATAATACTTTACATCTAAGAATGCAATAAATTGAACAACAACATTGAAAGGAATTATAGCTTCTTTCAGGTGATACTCAAATTACTTTAGGATTAAATGTTAGATAGCTAATTAGAGATTGGCATCATTATGCTATACTACTCAAGTATGAATGATGATACTTGATCTTAAAAGACCGAATCCCATCAAGTTGGCATGCATTCCCAAACAACCTTAGACTTTATCACGAGCACTCAAGGTATGAGAGGGGCATCCATTACCTTGGTTAATTAATTACCCATGTTTCATTAGTTTTGACTTCATTAAATGAATCTCCAAACCTGATCAATCCTACAATCAATCCGACAAGCCACTTTGGGATGGAGACACATTGGTGTCCACTCCCTTAACCATATCCAATACCTACATCCTAATCTCATCACACCCTCCAATAATTGTAGCATAGGAAACAATGCATAATTTAATTTTTCAACCAATTTTCACAACATCTTTTCAAAATATTTATTTCAATATAAGTACACCTTTGATGATACATTCCAAAACATCATAATTCATTTTATCAATTGATAAAAACCTAAAAATTTCCTCAAAATTCCATTAAAATAGCTTGAAATCTCTTTAAATTTTTAATTTTCAAAAATCAAAACTTTAACATATCCTTTGGTTCTAAAAGTTCTCAAGACCCGTGAAGATGATTGGTGCTCCCCAAGGGAAAACACAAGGATGAATGTTTCCTTTCTCTAACAAATCCTCCAACTACAAAAATATCTCATTGAGATCCTAAGTTGTCATGTGGTAAGGTGCCTAAGATAGGGGATCTACTCCAGGTGTAGGGTCTATTTGAAAGTCTATATCCTTATTAGGTGGCATACCAAGAATATTACTTGAAAACACATCTGGAAACTCTCTAGGGAGAGAGTAATCATGAAGAGTCACCGCTCGACACTCACCTTGACTAGATCACTCATTGAGATGGTAAAAAAATGATAACCCTATCACAATATTTATTTTAATTTCTTAGTAAAAATCATACAAAGAAATATGGGCCTCTAAACTCCAAAAATATCTATTCACTCACCAAGATCATCCACACACTTAACCAACTTACAATGATCATAAATTCATTACTGATGAGACTAACTAATCCATAACCAAGATGATCATGTAGGACCCTAAGGGTAGGACATGTAGGTCCACTATGGTGGTGAAGGTGTCAAAATAAAACACACAACCACACACAAAGGCATCCACAACCACCCTAGCACTAATGGTTAACTGAACCTACTAACTAACACTACATCTTGCTACCCCAAGCAAAAATCCCTCCATGAGAAATGGGGAAAAAGGGAATCTAATGAACTATAATAAAATTAAATGGAAACCTAAAATCCATCAAACACACTTGATGACTTGACCATGTAGTGCACTAATGCTCGTCTTGAAGATTACCAACCACCATAAGCACATTGTAGGATCTCCCAATATCCCCTATTATAGGCTCTGAATCTTCCCATCTCTGACTATTCCTTTCCAGTAATCTTTGAGTATAATAATTGACATAATGAAACTTCTTGCCACATGAGTACCATGGTTCTCTACCCTATCCTCATGCTATTGTTGATGCCCAAGAATAGTGATAGGTCCATGTTCTAGAATTAGGTTGGCTACCCTAAGCCACATATAAAAACTGTAGGTCTCTATACCACCCTCCATCATGGTTCCTTGGATAATGGCTACTTGAACCTTTCCCACATTGAGGGGCCCATGAAGGTCTTTTACACTGATCCTACTATTGATGCTAAACTAACATAGATGGTGTTGATGATGCCCTAGAAAATCCACTAGGTTGTGATTGAGAGCCTCACACACCTGATTTTTATGGATCTAAACCTCTAATGTGAAATCCAATATGACCTTTGAACCCTCTAGTAAGGCTCTCCTCTATTTGTCTAACCTTCTCCATAAAAACCTCTAAAGAATAAGGCTCAAATATCTAAACACCACCACTAATTCAAGAATTAAAAATATGCACAAAGCACTGCACTAACATTCATTGATGCTTAACTATGCTTGCATACTTCTTAAGCTTAAACAATTTTTTTTTATATTGATAGACTATAAATCCATAATGATAAAGATCATGAAACATATCAGTATGTCTCTACCTTTAATATTCTAAGAGGTAAAATGACCACTATCTCTCTAGGAAAGTCTTGCAAGAGATAGTGACAATATCACAAATATGATTTTCTCCTCCTAGAACTACCAGGTAAAAGAAAATCCTCTCAAGTGTATGATGGCACATTGAGCCTTGGTATTACTACCATAGGGGTGCATAAAAAAAAAATAGTCTAAGACCAACAACTAATTATCTACCTCACAACCCCCAACTAAACCATAAAAGTTAGCTAGATGGGCTTGAATAAGGTCTCTCATGTTCCCTAGTAGCACACCATCCACATCCACTACCTTCATATACCCTACATGGTGTGGCTTCTACTCAACCTCCCTCTTTCATTTGGAATGAAGAGTGCTCTATCTCTCCACCTTGAGGTTGCTCATTCTACAATACATTGGAATGCATTGGAAGGGTCATCTCTTTACAAGGGATTTATCACACTATTACATCTTAAAGGAGATCGATAACTAGAGTGTCACAAAGGAGATCAATAGGTTTCTCTACAAGTGGATTCTTGCCTTCATCTCTACCACTCTGATGAGTAATAAAACACCTAGGATAAATCCTTCATTGACAAGAGTTGCATGGGTTAGAATATAAATAAGCTCATCTAAAAATCCATTATAAGGTATAATACCATAAGGTTGAAAATCATAATGCATAATCCATATTTACAATTGCACATTGATCAATTAAACTCAAACACATCAATCATAGGTAAGCACATAAGATAGAGATCCCAACATATGAACATGTAATCTAATAGTAGATGTAATGCCTTACCATGAAACCCACAAAATATTAACTCAGAAAGACATGGGATAATTTTATTTTCTAAATCATAGGGTACAACTTATATGAAACATTAGTGTAACTTAGTAAACTAGGGCAACACATGACTTCCAATCGCATTGTTAAGTTACATAAGTAGAAGAATGATACTACAAAATATCCTCTAACCTATGAGGAATATTCAAAATACAAACAAGATCACCATTGAAGAGTGTCAACCTTCCCAAGAGTTTACAAGACTAGGTAAACAATCTACTTAGGCCTAGTTTTGTCAACGAAGTAACTTGAGGAGAAGGAAAATACAATCATGAAAAATATACCATAAATTATCAATGATGACACATATTAACATGCTCTAAAATTATCTAAACTCTTGATGTCATGGGGAGCAACTCTATTCATGAAGTCCCCTATTCTAGGCCCTAAAGTATTGTTGTTCAATGAATGTGGGGATAATAACAATCATAGGGACTATAATGCCCAAATGGGACACTAGCACCTAGTTTGAACTACAATTCCCAACATTGGTATCCTTTTTAGGTACTAGTATCCTATTTTGGGCATCAAATTTCATCCTAGGAACTATAGTCCTTTCTATCTGTGGACACTGAAAAAGTAACCCTTCTACTTTTTTGGTCTCGTTTGGGCCCTCCTTGTGATTTTTGCTTAATTTTTCCTGTATTTAATATTGTAATGTGGATAACACATTCACATTAGGTCTTGGGCCCTTTTAAACTAAAAGGATTCAAGTGGTACTTAAGTGTTGTAAAGTGTTGTAACACACTTTCACACTTTTCTAGGGTCTTGTTAATATATTTCACCTAAATAGACTCTTTTCATCACTTATCAAGCCTTATTTCAAAGTGTTGTAACAAACTTTCACACTTTTCTAGGTTTGTCTTTAATAATTGGGATTTCTTATGCTTTAATTGGTCCCATTTTGCATCCACAAGCCTTACTTATGTGTAATTTTGAGAATAATCTTGATAAACATCACTTAAAGTATCAAAATCCTAAAATCCACCTTAAAATCCTAAGGTGTACTCATTCGCCATTATGGGAAAATGAGTCCCCTTAGGTGGGACCCATTCACCAAGGGTGGCAAATGAGTCCCCTTTAGCTCAAAATTCAAAATTAATTCAAAATTCTAGTAGTTTTTTATTCTCCAAGATCTAAAGGTCAACCTATGATGTTGTAATTTTAGGAATTATTAAAAATTGAGTATAAATACAATCTTACTCCCTCATTTTCAAACCTAGTATTCAAGTATTCATGCATATAGTTTACAAGAGCATTTGAGTATCCACAAGAGCATTCAAGGCATTTGAAGGGCAGATTATCAAGCAATCAAGAGCATTTTCAAATGTCATCCATCATGTCAAAGATTATTTGCATCATGTTGTTTTAGAACTAACATTTGTGATGTAGGATTGTGTGATTCAAACAAGGATTGCATTCAAGATTTATCAACATCAAGCTAGATTCCAATTCCACATCCATTGGAGCCAATACTTACATGTTTGTAGCACCTTATTGCTAGGTTTTGGTGAGTTGCAACATCATTATTTTTCATCATCATTCTCCATTCTATTTCATTTCATTTCAAGGGTTTAATTATCAATAAGGGGTTTGACCAAGGAAAACCCCTATTCGCTAACCCCACAACATTTTTTCCTCTTCTTGTGTGTGGTTTGCAAGGCTAGGTTGTAGATTTACCAAGAAGTTAAGATAGGAAAAGTGATGAAAACAAGTGAAAGTTGTCAAAGTCCTAAGAGAAGCCTTGAGAAGATCTACAAGAGGAAATCTATAGTTTTGGACTCGAATTTGTATCAGGAGCAAACAAATAGACCGAGGGCTACAATTTCATGTTTTGAACTTCCAGAAATCCAGAGGTGGATTGATTTCCCACTATTGGTGAATGAGTCCCACTGCCAAGGGCTAAACATGAATTTTGCACATCTGAGAACCCATTTGTCTTAAACCTATTCTGGCACACTCTTCCTGAAACTGGACTAAGTTGCCCAACTTAGTGTATGAGTGCTAGTTGACATCAATAGTGATTTTTTTAGGATCCCAGAGCTCCATTCCATTTCCAGCAAGTTTTCAGGTGAAAATTTCCAATTTCATAACTTTTTGTTACATTTTACTTGCATTCTTAGGTCATTTAGTATTAGTTTGTATATCACACTATGTTTTCAAACATCTTGCATTTTCCAAGTTTACACTTGGTGGTGAACCCATTTATTGTCTCCATTCATATCCAAGGATATATTATAGTCATATTAGTCATACCCTTCACTGGGTTGAGATCTTTAAGGTATTCTTTAATGTGAGCATTGTGAAATCGGATCCGACTTCCTTCCTTCCCATTTTATGTGGACAAAGGAAGTTCCACATCCATTTCTTATGTCCACACTATCATTGTAATATTTTTGGAGCACTAATTTCCTAGGCATCAAGTAATCCAAGACTAGGGATTGACCTTTAGGATCCTATAGGCATTGAGGAACCACCTAGAATGGTCTAGAACATAATTTGTACTCTAAACTACCAAAATATAACTCATGATCAAACAAGGATTTTGTCTCCCCGATCACTTCACACCACTAACAAGAAAAGGAGAATATAGGGAGGAGTTTTAGTACCTCCCTAACACTC
The DNA here is from genome assembly GCA_007258455.2 of Sequoia sempervirens. NCBI lineage: Eukaryota > Viridiplantae > Streptophyta > Pinopsida > Cupressales > Cupressaceae > Sequoia > Sequoia sempervirens. The sequence goes on along the minus strand of VDFB02281492.1, from coordinate 388,462,634 downwards.
ATAACTCCTAACCTAAGAAATAAATCACAAGGACAATGATCTGTATAGGTTCTAGACTAAATTGCAGAAATGAATGCTTAATTTTTACAATGATTATTCCAAGTTAATTAAATCAAAATTAACTTAAGGAAATAACAAAATGAAGGAATTGACAAACTGAAAGAAGGTGAGAGAGAAGAAGAGAAAGTGCAAACAGTGTTTGATTATGGAGTTCGTCACAAATGTGACTACGTCTCCGGGTCCACTCCAATAGAGAGACCGATCCGATTAACTCCAAAAATCAATTACAAAGCACCAAAATCATTCTCCAAGAACTTCGGCAGCATAACAGTGCTCTGACGTGCAAGAATGACTCAAAGAATCTCCACAAGACCCCTCTTTCGTGTCACCACAGCTTCAAGACTTCGTCACCTGAAAAAAAACTTAATAGCAACTCTCCCCTCACACTCCCCTTAAATACAAAAAAAATTCTCAAATTGGTCTTTAACCAATTGATTTACAAAATATTCCTTATCTCTCCATAATACATAAAAATCTTTAAAAACCTCCCATTTTTACATATTTCAAATCACTAAATCCCCCTATTTTACATAATAAATCTTTAATAAATCCAAAAAAAATAAATTTAAGCCCTTTGTTGTTTCATTCTCGGGCTTATGTTGTTTTGACGGTTTGGATTTAATCCTTTAAAAGGATTATAGTTTGTTTTATTTTTTTAAATTAGGAGTTTGTTTTAAAACCTAAGGCATTCGGTTTTCAAACAATTAGCAAAACTAACAGCTACCACTTACATTCAAAACTCGCGCGCTAGCTCAGTGGTGGCTAGTATTTTTGGGAACTCGGCCAGTGCGGGTTCAAACCCCGCCAGCCAGACATTTCCCACAAATCACTTTAATCACTCAACAAAAATAACGGCTAACCATTTATAGTAAACAACGCATTTGTAGGCGGGTTGGTTGAAAGATATGCGTGGGATATGTAAGGTGGGGGGATCGAATCCCCCTCAAATCATTTTGTTTTAAACAAACAAACATATTTGTAACCGCCGACGAAGGAGATGGATGACGAGGCCACGTGTCGCATCGCCATGGTGCCACGTGGCGAACATTGATTGGCTTCTATATCTGACTATGCTGCTGATGTGTCCTGCTGATTCGATGTTGACTGTACTTTCCGCAACTCACCGTGCCACATGTCCAAGCCTGATTCGCAGACCTGCTGAATCATATGCCGACATGGATGTTGACTCGGATGATGACGTGGCGTACAGACTCATGCCAACTGGGTGCTGACGTGTGCCGCTGACTGGTGTACAGATGGACATGTGTCGCCATCCGATTGGTCCATACAATACTAATGTGGAAGCCACGTGTCAGATTCTGATTCGACCATTTCAGTCCGTACAGTACGGAATGCTGACGTCAGCATCCGTACGGTCCACCTCAAAAAGTCAACTGCAAACTTTGACCAGCTGTATCTTGAGCATACGATGTCGGATTTCGATGAAACGAACACCGTCAGAATCGTCTCAACGAGCTCTTCATGATGATGCCAACTTTGAAAAATTTTGATGACATAATTTTTTTCCACTCCCTGGACGCGCCCCTGATCTTAGTTTGACCCAAGGTTTGACTAGCCATAACTTGCACAAACGGACTCCTTTTCGCTCCGTTCAAGTTGCATTGGAATCAGGACGTCGAGATATTTTTGATGGTGCAAATTCTGGAAAGAAATGAGACACTTCAATTTTCACTAAAAAATATCCACCGGATCAGACAAAGAGTTACAACACCTTTGACAAGACCTTACAAGAGGCTACAAGAGGGCTCAAAATTACAAAACACTTTAGGAAATGGATTTTAGGAGTATCACAACTACATGATGGGTTCACAACATAGGCCAAGACTACTCCATGATGAATTACATTCTTTTTAAACCCAAAAGTGTTTGGTTGGGAAAAGGGAGCTAGGGTATAGACCACACTCTTTCCAATTTTTTGGTTTGAAGGATTATAAATTGTTGGGGATGACCACCAAACCTAGGAGCACCAACTACAAATAACAACTTCACAAATATGAGAGAAGCTTGTAGCTCTTTCACCAGGAAATATGGAAAATTTATTGAGATTTGATGATTTACATATTGTACAATGTGCCTTTTAAAGGCAAGAAAAATAGGTATCGGGTAAAAAACCACCTAGTATGGGAAAAAACTAATCAAAATAATTTAACCTAAGATAAAAATTAAATACACTAACAACCCCATTAAGTGAAAACTTAGGGAGAATGAAAATGCAAAAATGCAATATGGGTGCTAGCTACAAAACCATTTTAGGTAACCATTTACAATGCATAAAAATATCTCACAAGAAAAGAAAAGGAGAAAAACCCAATGGGAAAAAACCCCTCTTCAAAAGAGAGAAAAAAAAATGATGCATGGATGGAGGACTCAATCACACCCCCAAGGACTACATACTATGGACATGGAAAAAGTAACCCTTGCACTTTTTCTCATGTTTAGGCCCTCCTAATGATTTTTGGCTTGATTTTTCTTAGATTTAATGTTGTAATGTGTCCAATACATTCACATTAGGTCTTGGACCCTTGTTAATCATAAAGAATTTGAAGATGTCCTATAAAAGTGTTGTGAAGTGTTGTAACCCAATTTCAAACTTTTCTAGGACCCTTTCATTATAATTCACCTAAATAACATTTTTTTATCACTTACCAAGTCTTATTTCAAAGTGTTGTAAAGAGTTGTAACAAACTTTCACACTTTTCTAGGTTTGTCATCACTAATTTAACCCTTTCTCATGTTTAAATGACCCCTTAATGCACTTTTCGGCCCTGCTTAAGTGTGTTTAAGAGAATAATCTTGTTAAACCTCATTAAATATACTTTAATTCCTGACACCCAATAAAATTTCCCTAGTGGGACCAAATCTCCACATGGGATGACTTAGTCCCACTGGGCATAAAAAATCAAAATTATTTTAATTTTCTGGCAGGATTTTATTCTCTTAACCGTGAGGTCGGCCTGTGATGTGTTATTTTTTAGGAAATATGGTAAAATCAATTATAAATAAAGGGTTTCCCGCTCATTTTTCATCTTCTAATTCTCCCATTCATTCACTTAATCATTCAAGCATTCATTCAAGCATTCTAAGCCTTATCAAGTCTTCATTGGAGCATCTACTTGCATATCTTTAGATTTCTACATCAACGGTTTGGTGACTTGTAGCATTGCATGTTGTTTGTTCATCATTTTCTCTTTATTTCATTTCATTTTCAAGGGTTTGATTACCAAATTAGGGTTTGACCAAGGAAAACCCCTATTCTCTAACCCTTAACTCATTTCCCCCTCTTTGCATGTGTGTTTTGTAGGTCTTGTATGCAAATTTGTCAAAGAGAAATGTGTTAGAAAGGTGTTGTCAACTCATCAAATTCATTCAAGTCAACAAAGCCCTAATTGAAGCTTGGAGACCCCTTTCAACCTGATTCTGCAGAATTTGAACCAAACCCTATCAAGAAGGGAAGTGTAGATAGAAAGCTACACGTTTCTACCCCGAATTTCTCGAGATTCACAGGTGGACTAATTCACCATCTACAAAAATTTACTCCCACTACAAGGCTTGAAAAGTGATTTCTACATTTCTAGATACCCATTTGGTAGAAACTTGTTTCGACAGAATCTCCCTACAATAGGACTTAGTCACCCATCTTGTCGTAAGTGTCCCAATTGGCTTCAACAACAAATTCTGTAAGATTCCAGGGCCTCTTTTCATCACATTTTAGTTTCTAGTTGCACCTCTCTAGTCTTGTTCATTTCTATTATTGTCTATTTGCAGTCTAAGGTCATTTTGCATATCACAATGTGTTTTCAAAAAAATTGCATTTCTTAGGTTTTGCATTAATAATTCATTTCCTTTATTATTTTATTACATTTATAGATTTCATCTAGGCATATTTCATCCATAAATACATTAGTTTTGAGTGGGGACATTTCCCATTTTGGCCCATCTTTCTCCTTTTAGGTGGAAAACCCTAGAAGTGCAAGAAAGCATTAGGGTACCAAAATCTTTGTCCACACATACATGTATATACAATAAATAACCCCCCCATAAGTGGTAAATTGTGATACTATATAGCCCCCCCACAATGAAGAATCTCCAATGCCAATGAAGTATGCCTGAAAATAGAAGATGATCCAATGCCTACAAGTAACACCTCTTCCCTTAGGAAGAAACAAGTCCACCAGATGATGAAGAATCCACTCCACATCCAACTGATAAGGGGAAGGTAGTCTCAAAATAGAATAATCCATCACATGATCATGATCAAAGAAAAAAAAAATGTAATAGATCAAATGAAAGTGAAGGTTCAACAATGTTAACCTCCAAAGTTAAGGGAAGTTAAATTTAATTTAAAAAAATGCAAAAAAGAGTCCTTTGGAAACATTTTTAGGATTAAATCTGATCTTCAGATGGAGTTGGGGGAGATCCAATATAAAATCCAGAAGGATGGATACTTGAATGATATTAAGGAAAAAGAGAATGAGCTCCTTATTAAGATAAATGGCATCATTGCAAAAGAAGAGGAGTTCTGGAGACAAAGATCTAGAGCTTTATGGTTATCGACTAGTGATAAAAATACTAGGTACTTTCACTTGTTGGCTTCAAAACATAGGGAGGTCAAAAAAATCTCTCATATTGAAGTTGATGGCAATAGGTATGAGGAGGAGGAGGATATCAGAAGGCATGCTGTTATCTTTTTCAAAAATCTTCTTTCTATGAATGAGGATAATAACCAAAATGATTAGGATCAGTTGATAGAAGCTATACCTAATGTGATCAATCAAGAAGATAAATCTATGTTGACTTCCATTCCTTCTACTGAGGAAGTTAGGAAGGCTATTTTTTCCTTTGAAGGGAGTAAAGCTTCAGGTCCTGATGGTTTCCCTATGTTCTTCTTTCAAAGGTTTTGGGAGATTGTTGGAGAGTATGTGGTGAATGCAGTAAAATAATTTTTTGGGTCCAAAAGTCTCCTAAAATAGTTGAATGACACTTTCTTGTTTCTTATCCCTAAGAAGCCTGGAGTAGTGAACTTTGATGCTTTTAGACCAATCAACCTATGTAACTCAATCTATAAAATCATCTCGAAGGTTTTGACTTCTAGACTTTTAATTCTTCTGCCTACTCTGATATTTCCTCAATAGAATGGATTTGTCCTTGGTTAGAAAATCCTTGATTCTATAGTCACTGTGCATGAGAATATCCATTCCTTGGTTGAATCTAAGAAAAAAGGCTTCCTTTCAAAGCTTGATATCTCAGAAGCCTATGATAGAGTTGACTAGAAATTCTTGTTTAAAATCTTAAAGGAGTTTGGGTTCTGCAACAGAGTTCTTCAATTGGTGGAACAACTTGTGTCTACAACTTCTATCTCTGTTTTGGTTAATGGAACCCCCTCGAATTTCTTCCAAAGCTCCAAAGGTCTAAGACAAGGAGATCCAATATCTCCTATTTTATTCACTACCATGGCCGAAAGTCGTGGAAGCAATTTGAAAAGGCTGATTGATCAAAGATCCCTTGCTGGTCTTAAACCATCCTCTAACAATTTGATATGTTCTCATCAACAGTTTGTCAATGATACCATGCTCTTAGGAAAATCTACTATTTTAGAAGGAAATACTTTGAAATCTCTATTAGATGCTTATGGGAGAGCATTTGGCAAGTTGATTAATAACCAAAAATCTCTCTCTTCTTCTTTAATACTCCTGAACACAAACATAATAAAATTGCCAGAATCTTTGGTTGCAGGGTGGAGTCTTTACCTTCCACCTATCTAGGTTTACCTTTAAGCCTTAAAGCTCCAGAGTCCTTTTGGATTTCGTTGGTTGAGAGGTTCAGTAAGAATCTTGTTGGATGGAAAGGAGATTTGCTAAGTCAAGCGGGTAAATTACAACTCCTCAAAGCTACTCTTCAGAATCTGTCAATGTATGCTTTTAGCCTCTTTAAAATCCCTGCCAAGTTTGCAGATTCCATTGAAAAGATTCAAAAAATATTTCTTTGGTTAGGTGCTGAAGAAAAAAAAAGGTTTCCTTTAATAGGGTGGGATTTGGTGTGTAGACCTAAAAAGGTTGGTGGTTTAGGTCTTAGAAAAATTAGAATGGTTAACAAGATACTTCTAGCTAAACAAATTTGGAGAATATTTTCATCCCCAGGGGAATGGACTGATATCCTGAAAAGAAAATATTTGGAGAATAACATATCTCTTATTATTAAGATAGACTCCCATCTTCTACCTAGAGGTTCAACATGCTGGAATAATTTGATTACTGGAAGAAAATTTATTGAAACAAGAGTGGGTTGGCAAGTTAGGAGTGGAAACCAAACTAGATTCTGGGAGGATAAATGGTTGTTTAATGAGCCCCTTATCAAAATTGAACCTTTTCATGGGTGGGATGAGATTTGTAAAGCTCTATTTGGTCTGTATGTTAAAGATTATTGGTTGAATGGAAAATGGGTTGATCTGAGTCTTGTTAGTCAGGTTCTTGCTTCGGTTCACTCATCCTTGTTGGATGTCAGACTTTGCCATGATCAGTTGGAAGATCATCTTGTTTGGACCGATGAAACCTTGGGTAATTATTCTATTTCGTCAGCTTTTGCAAGGCTATTTTTTGTCCAGGCTCCTCCTCCCTTTTGGTCAAAGGCTTGGTTCAAACACTTGGTCCCTAGAGTCAACATCTTCTTTTGGATTCTTCTTCAAAATAAAGTGCTCACGGTTGATAACCTTTGCAAGCGTGGATTTCAAATACCGAATAGATGTTATCTTTGCAAGATGAAAGCTGAGTCAGTATGTCACTTGTTTCTTCATTGTCCTTTTGCTGCCTCGATTTGGGAAAAATTCCTCTATTACTGGTAATTATCTTGGGTTTTCCCCCTATCAATTGAAGACTTCTTTATACAATGGAAAGCCCTGACATGTAATCCTACTCTTGGGAATCTGTGGCATTTTTCTTTTCCTCATATTGCCTGGGGTCTATGGAAGGAAAGGAATAGTAGAATCTACAAAGATAAAGAATCTTCGGTGGCCATTGTATTTGATAAAATAATCAAACTATTGAAAGAAAACTTCAATACTATTCCCCAGAAGGTTGTAAATATTGAGAAAGTGGCTTGTTCATCCTATGATCTCATGGTAGCCAAGGAATGGAATATTAATCTTGATATTTCTTGTGTCCATAAACATGCTAAGAAGGATAGGGAGGGTGTCTGTTGGACTTTTCCACCTAATGGTTGGATCAAAGCCAACTTTGATGGGGTGGCTAAAGGTAATCCTGGGGCGGCGGGTTGCAGAAGAGTCATAAGGGATTCTTTTGGAAATTTCCTCGGTGCGACTGCCACTCCCCTTGGTTCTCAAACAAATCATCTTGTTGAGGCTGCTGGAGCTTGTCATGTTATAAACCTGGCTCACAGTCTAAATTTTAAAAACCTTTGGCTTGAAGGGGACTCTAATAATATAATTGAATGTCTTTTAGGTAGGTCCCCCCCTCATGGACCATAAAGTCTTGGATTGATGAGGTTATTTCAACTTTAGCTAAGTTTGATAATATAAAGATTTCACAGGCTTATAGAGAAGCCAATGTTGTGGTATACTTTTTTGCAAATGAAGGGGTTAAAAGTAAAGGAAAGAGAACTTGGCTGAATATTAATGATTTAGGTGCTAATGTTCGTGCCTTATTGAACTATGATGCTTCACATGGGAAAGATGCATGTCATCTCATTAATGATGATTGAACGGGGAAATTACATCATTATCATTAGATTGTATGGGACCGAACCAATTTACTTATCCTGTAAGTTCACTTGGCATGCTTTGTGGGCTCACTAGTTTGGCGAGACCATTCTGAGTCAAGATTTCATCTCTGTCTGCTCTACTATGCTTTCTAAAATGGGTGGTGAAAGAAAAAGAGTTGAGCTAGATGGCTTTGAGATGCATGTACAAGAAACACTAAAGCATAGAACAAATTCAACGAGGGTTTACTCCCTTTTCTAGAAAAACTCCATGGGTCTAATCAGGGAGCTACAAAGAATTTTGAGAGGAATTGGGAAAATGGGGAATTAACCCTTTTTGGTAGGAAATTCTAGCTCGATGAAAATATTATAGCTGAAGTGACTGGCTTGTCCACTAAAGGACACAAATTTTTTAGGGACAGGGTTTTCTTTGATGAAGCTGTGGTCAGATTTCCAAAGAAAGATAAAGAAAGATTGAATTTGGTGAAAATTTCTAACAGTTTCTTTGAGGGCGACACCATTAAAGCTCTCTGGAGAAAAGTGCTTTGTGTCATCATGGAGTATATAACTCTGGATGGTCGGTTCACTAGGGCCTACGACTATCACTTTTCCTTGCTCAACCATTTTCGGTATAAGGTCAAGGTTTCTCTTCCCCACTATCTTCTTTGTTCTTTAAGAAAAAGTCTAGATGACCATAAGAAAAACCCAAAAAGATATCGTATTTTGCATACTGGTTTGATTAGATTAATCGTTGCACATTTTCAAAATATGTCGGCCCCTGCTAAGATGGTTGCTTCCATGGAATCCAAGGAGGATGACACTGAACCTAGCTGTTCGAGGAATTTTCCCAATTTGAGCCCAGTGAGGATGGTCCTGAGTCCATCCTCTGTTAAGGCTGGAAAGAAAACTCTAACCCATAATCCCCTACCTGCTCAAACCTTCCCTATGTCTAAGCCTGAAAGCTCTACTATCAAAAACCTTGTCTCTTATTATGAAGACTCTCCTGAGTCTAAGGATTCCGGTGCTAACAATAACTCACTCTCTGCTGCCCTGTCACCAGATAAAGATGTTAGAATTGGATCCCTTGGAGCCTCTAACCCTGCAAAAAATTGCTTGAATATTAATAGGGAACCCTCTGCTGACTACCTGGGTATAGCCAAGATTAATGTGATGGACCATTTCCGAATGTTCAAATGGGTTTTTCATGAAATCAATGATCTGAAAATAAAAAATTGGGCCCTCCAGAGCAAACTGGAAGAAATGAGAGATAAGGTTTCTACATTTAGTAAGAAGAATGAAGAGCTTAAAGATCATAGTGCCAGTAAAGAGATCTAGAACAATGTAGGCAAGGACAAAAGGATTGAAATAGATTTGGAAAAAATGAAAAATACTGTGAAGATAATTGCTAAATAGAACAATAGGATGGCAAGACATAATGCCATCATAATCAATGCTATGACTGAAAAATAGGACAAAGCTCAACAGGGGTCCTTGGTGGTTGACTTGGAAGAGGTGAAAGACAAAAACTAGGAAGAGGATATTGGGATTTCTAAGAGAACCAGGGCCAATCTAAAAAGGAAGGCACCTCCTACGCCATAGGTGATTCAAACATTCAAGAAAGGGGTTCAGGATATGTAGGACCTGGAGGCAGAAACTGAGTCTATTCTGAGGACTCTGGGTTAGTTGATGCTAGTTTTTTGGCTTGCATTCTGACTAGTTTTTTGATTGACTTTCCTAGTCTTTTTTAGTTGGCTGCAACATTTTCTGGTGTTTTCATTTTTTGCAGCCTGTTCTTTTCGATGGAATTTTTTGTCCTCTTTCTTTTGTTGTAAACTTGGTGGTTTCAGGTCCCTGTAAAACCTATTTTTTCCTTTATCAAAAACAATGTTAACCTCCAAAGACAATCTAGATGAATCAACTACCATGCTACAACTGTCATCAAAGAGGAGAGAAATACCCTCAAGTGTATCTCCAAAATCTCCAAGATAAGACTCCACAAACAAATTTGAGATGTCTGGTAAATAGTCATCCAACAAAAATAAGATCTAAGAGATAAAAAATATCTTGTTTTATTGGAAACCCATCCTCTGAAGCAACAAAAATAGTATCAACATGAGTCTGAAGTACTCAAAAATTTAGATGACCAATATCTCCTGTGTGATTACTATCAACACTAGCCAGAGGAGTGTGAGGTACATAGTCATCATCATCAACAAAGTGTGAGAAGGTATACAGATGAGACTCATGATCAACATTACCAACAACAACGATTTTTTTAGAATTAGCTTCTTTGATAAACACAAAATTGGTAGTAAACTCCACAGTCTTAGGGACCTCACCATGTGTTATCTGATAGATAGACAAAATATTTGTGTGCAACTCTAGAATACATAGTACTTCTCAAAAACAACCATTACCTATCTCAATAGTGCCTATCCCCTAAATATCCAAAAGTTTACTTTCTCCCAAAAAAATCTTGGAAGTGTCAAAAGGATGACTACCCATGAAAGGATAAGGTGAAGAACTCAAGTGGTGAGATGTGCCTAAGTCCAAAAATCATCTATCACAGTGACAATCAACTGCAGAATTCACCAGTGCACGTCCCTTACCCATGTAGTGTTTATTTTCTTTACTATTTGCAATTCCTGCATTTCCAGACTGTGTAGACTTGGTTGATGGTTCAGTTGAAGTTGCAGAGGCTGTAGAAGGAGTCATAGAAGAGGGAACTACGATATTTTTTTTCTCAAGAAGGTGTGAGAGCTCATCAATCTTCTTTGTGTAACAATGATGCTTATCATGCCCTTTCTTTTTATAGTACACAAAACTGAGCTTTTCCTTCTTAGGCTTATCTTCTTTTTTGGAGGTGGAAAAATCATCTAGCTCTATCTTAGGTTTAGGCTTCTTCTTCCCTTTACCTTCTTCCCTTTGTGCAACTAGTGCATGATTTGTAGGAACCCCCTCCAACAAGACAAGTTTGGATTGCTCCCTTGTCAATCAGTCATAGAAGGTCTCAAAAGAGGGAATTTGGAATGTAGTACCCAAGGCATCTATTGTGGAATAAATGGGAGAATAAAAATAGGCCTCTCAACTTGGACATAATAAAGAAAATAGACTCCTTATCAGTTTTTCTCTTCCCACATCTCTCTAGTTGTGACCGTACTGATATAATTTCACTAGAAAGTCATTAATAGAGGGAAATGCCTCAAAGATGAGAGAGGTTAATTCAACCTCCAATTATAGGTGATGGAACTCACTAACCTAACCAAAAAGGTTTTCTAACTTATCCCATATTTCTTTGGGTGTACTCAACTCATCAACATGAAAAAATAGACTATCAAAAACATTTAATTTCATCAAACCCATAGCTTGATCATACTTATTTTGATTGGAAAATATTTCATATTCCTTGGTGAGAGAGGGTTCGGTAGCACTCAGTGTGGACCAAAAACCTTGAGATTGAAGAAATCTATGCATTTTCATTTTCCAGGTGTGGTAATTATGGGGAGTTAAGAATTCAATAGATCCAAGAGTAGCCATTGCACAAGGTTTGCACCAAAAGAAAAATTACACCAAACTAACTAAACCCCCCCAAAAAGTAGCCTCTAGAAATCAAATTTCACCACCTTTCCAAAAATACTTCAAAGAAAATGATTTTCTAAATTGAGAAAAAAATTGAGCAAAAAAATTATGGGCACCTTTATATCCAATTCACCAAGGGTGCCACCTCACAAGCAGAAATATTTGTAATTTCCCCAGAACACACAGGCAGACAACTTCTAGCATGTGCAAGTTTTCACTTGTACCAATGTGAGCCTTTGCTCACACCATTCTGTCACACTACGGTGCTATTTAAATAGAAAAATACTTCTCCTCGCAGCCAATGTGGGATAATGGTTTCCAAAAAAATCTTCAAAACCTAGGGCCTACTTCTTCTTGGTTTCTCACCAATGAAGCCCTAAATAAATATTTCATTTGAAACCTTATAGAATATAAATTTTTTGCTACTCGAGAAAACACAAATAACCTTCTCTTTCAAATGCCTCTAATCGGAAAATGAGAATTATGCACCCAAGGGTCTCCTACACAGCCTCAAAGAAATCATGCCTTCTAAACATTGATCACATCCTTTAAAAAACTATAGAACAAACCTTTCAAAAACCGCCTCCTTTAGAATAAAATGCCCGAACTCCTCTTTCACAATAGGTCTCAAATGCTAGCAAAGGTTTGGGAAAAAATGTAGTGCTTGTCAAAGACAAAATCATAATCTCCAACACATAAAAAATCATGCCTTCCAATTAGTGAAATTGCCATAGGTAAACCATAGCAAACTGAAATTAATGGCTTTAGAAAATCGATCCCTCTTTGTAAATTAACACCCAAGCACTTCTCAAGATCTCACGTGGCAAAAATCCTCTGGAAACTTTGAGAAAGGGTAAATTGGCCAAATCTTCTTCCACTGAAGATCAATGCTTAATGTTTTTAGATCAACACAAAAGTAAATTCATAGAGTATGGATTCTTTCTAAGACCAATGGCCAATTCTCCTTATAATCTTACTATCCACAATACTCCTGTGAAGAATACTAGGATCTCAACCTATGATGAAAACTCTCTGATACCATGTTGGGGATGGCCACGAAACTTAGGAGCACCAACTGCAAATAACACCTTCACAAATATGAGAGAAGCTTGAGGCTATTTCATTAGGAAATATGGAAAATGTATTGAGATTTGATGATTTACATATTGTACAATGTGCCTTATAAAGACAAGAAAAACATGTATCAAGTAAACAACCACCTTGTACGGGAAAAAACTAATCAAAATAATTTACACTAAGATAAAACTTAAATACACTAACAAAAATGATCTCAAATCCACTTGACTATAAAACCTAATAGGAAGACATATATTTATATGTTTTTTTTTTCCCACAAAATTAATTGCCAAAAGCTAAAAAATGTGATTGGAATTGTAAATGTTAAAATACCTAAAATGGCATTTAAAATTGAGCCAAAATAGGCTAGACAAGGCTAGTGGGACCCTAGTCCAGACCTATTTTGGGGCTTTTGTTACTTTTTGATGAGAATTAAATATTAATTCCTAATTTTATTTTGAGCTCCCAAAATGGCCATAAAAAGGGAAATTTAGGAGCATAATTTGGTCTAGGCACATAGGGGGAGCTAAACCTAGTGTAAAATTGTCATGTTTGACAATTTTGGATATTTTATTTAGCCCCCAATTTAGTGAGAGTATGAACTTATGATCATGGTCACACTAAAGTAGGGATAAGCCAAGATAAATTATTTTAACCAAATACTAAGTAGGTAGGATGACGCCAAATTTAGGGGATATGCTAGCCCTAGGATCAAGATCCTATGGAACCAAAATGAAAGGAAAAAGGAAAAAACATGTACATATCAGGTGCAATGCACAATATGAAAAAGATGAAGCACACACAATGAAGATACAAAATACCAATGAAAAAAACAATTCAAAACATAATACAAACACAATGTAAACATAATGCAAACATGATGTATACATGAAAAAAATGGGGGCATGCTATCAAACACAAGTAAGCTCCACAAAATTCTTACTAGGATCCATAACCAAGGTATTGATGAATCAAAAGGTTAGAAAAGTTGAATAGTTTCTGTAGACATGCAAAATTAGCATCATGCATTCAATTAGGTCCTTTCATCAAGTAAGCCAAGTTCACATTCATCCACTCATAAATTTAATCAAGTTCATTGAATCCATTCATTAGGAAAATTAGGTTCATTTAATTCAATCTCAAAGGATTATCCACTTAAATTGAATAAATTAACTTTATTTAATTTAAGCCTATCATTCCCTCTTTGATTAAATAAATCAAACCTTTATTTAAGTAAATCTAAAATCACCTTCCATCCCTTTTGATTTAAATAAATCAAAGTATTTAAGTCAAATGGGTCAAAATCCCCTAATCATCATCTAAGCTAATCGAATCCTGATTAACCTAATCTAACCACCGATCACATCCTCTAGCTTTTCCTACTTGCACCAATAAATCATTTTAATTCATTTATAAATTCATCAATTTCTTTCAACTTGGCATAAAAATGAAATATTCCCTCAAGTTTGAATATGAAGACAAGTTGACTTGTCCCTTCCAACATTGCAATAACTTCTCTATTTCATGTCCCCCACTCAACATTTATTTCACAATTTCAAATTTGAATCTCCCCCTCTTTGGAACATTGGCCAAAACTTGCACATTCCTCAACCTATCATAATGTGACAAGTGGATTCATCTCATTGGCCAAATCATTATCCCACATTGCTCTAATTTGAGCTCTCTTCGAACTTTAAAATCTATAAATGAAAGGCATCATTCTTCATCAACCCATCTACACTCTCATGCAAAGTTACTCTCTTAAATTAGAACTAATTTTGCTCATCACCATTGCATTGCATCATTTCAGTTGATTGAGAAAGGGTCATTGGCACATTTTACACCAATCCAATATGGAATAGGTACTTGTTATGCTTTAGAAATTTCTTTTTGATCATTTTTGTCATTTGTTACGTTTTGAAGCATTTACATGTTATTTCATAGGAGCATTTTGAGGATTTTGCATATGACTAACCCATGTTTGAGTTTTTAGAGTTTATGCAGATTTTGATAGGTGCTTCATTATGGTGCTAGAAGGAGGGGTAAAATTTTGCTATTATAATATCAAATCTTCTTGGTTTGATTCTCTTGTTAAGCAATAATGTAGTTGCATTTTTCGTTATCTTTCCATCCATAACCTCCAAGCTTGGTGCACTTTAGTTAATTTGATAAATCCATGAATGAACGCTTGAATCACTAATGCAGTAAGGAGACTCTACCATTTAAAACATCATTTAAAATTTCTAGTTTTTGTTCGTTAAAATGCATTAATAGAAATGTGAGGTCCCTTTTCCTGTTCATAAGAAATATTTGTTTACGGTGAGATTTGGTTACTAACATGTGCAAATTGAGAAGTCAAGAAAGTTGCAAATCAAATCAGTACGATATTTTATGATATAAATTCGTTTTGATCTCCTCAATTCATCTGATTGCATTCAGATATTTTATTAATTGCAATTTCCTATTGAATGCAACATTTACTCCTACGCATTTACTTTTGTTTGTTTGCATTTATTTTGATTGCATGCATTTTGGTTGAATTTCTATGTGTTATAAAACATTTTTCCCCATGGCACCCACCATGTTGATCTCTTTCTGCTTAATGCTTGATCAAAATGTTCTTTACCATATAAAGTCCCTCATGACTTGCAAAGCTTTTAAATCTTCCTCATGTAGCCAGTAGTGGAAGTCACTTTGAGGGAGTCACTGTGCTTTCCATGTGACCTTTTAGTGTTGATGCGAATGGATATCCGTGTATTATTTTAGAGCCAATTATGGAAGCCGTCGGTTTTAGACATACATGGGAAAGAGTGTAGTCAGCGTCATGCTTGGATTTCCATCTACCACGATTCCTTGTCAACAAAAAGAAGTGTCTTTCTTGAACTTTACGGGCTTTTAAATTCCGTGTATGTGAGGTTAGGATGAATAGATAGATGAGTTTGACAACCCCACAACTCAATGTTTGCACTACTTTTTCATTATTACACTCACACTTACTCTATTATTTTATTTGAATTTTAGCCTTTTTCACATTGCCTTTTTCCTGTTTCTTTCGCCATTAAATCCTTTTCACAATCAACTCCCTGCAACAAGCGCGTCTATGGTGGAAAAACTGATTGGAAGCCAATAGTGATTAAGGATTTGAAAATTTTAGCTTTATGCCTGCTAAGGACATTATCCATCATGAATTTGGTAATAAAGTCTTAGTAGAATTAAAATCTAATTGATTTGCCTCGAAATGGATGTTGTGATGTCTTGTTAGCTCTATAATTTATTTTTTTTCTTTTTTTGAAGTCAATGAAAGTATTGAATGCATGTATGGGTGGCGAGCTTAGAGTTCTGAAGTATGTGGGCTGGCTGTCTAAAGTAGAGCATTTCATGTGACTTTAATATGTTGCAGTAACTAATATCTAAGTTTCCTTACTATAATTAATGCTGATAACTTTCATGATTGAATTTTCTGATGATTTATTTCTTTAAAAGAGCTTTTTATGCAAAATCTTGTTTGGACTAATGTTTTCTTTAAAGCATAAAGGAATCTTTTTAAATACTTTTTTCTTTTATTAATCATTGAGTCTTTATTATTTGAGAACATTCTTTTATTTGAAATCAATGATTAGGTCTAATATTTGATTGTATTGATCTTTGTCATTTATTCGTCTAAAATCATTGAGTCTCTATTATTTGAAATGGTTCTTGAACTTAATTTAATATTTTGATCCTTGCATGCTTGCCTTTCTATTTAATAGGAAAGTGAAAAAGGAAAGCAAAAGGAAAACAGAGAAGGCGAAAGGATAATGAAAGGAGGAGAAGCATGAGGATGATATTTTGAAAGATCAAAGTGTTTTTAAACACTTTAAGTGTTTGTTTAAACACTTTAAGTGTTTGTTTAAACACTTCTTCAAGGAATTGTTGTTTTTTATTTCTTAGAACACTAATGTCATTTGGGTTTAAAAATAATCTTTCAATTTCTTCTTGCAAAGGATAAAATGAATGTTAGGAATGCAACTTACTAGATTTTTTTTCTTTGATTAACAATTGAACAAAGTATCTCTCACTAGTCTTTTGGTGCTTAAAAAGGACAAGTGCAACTTTTTTTTTGTGAGAGCTTACTTGAACTAACATCATTGAAAAAGGACGTATGCGCTTCTCTCACGCTTTATAGCGATCTTGATAATCAAAAGGCCTTTTTCATGATCTTACGTTGAGATAAAGCAATCACCTCCAGACTTTGATTCAGGTTTAAAATTGAACAACATCTTGTGCGAGTGTGAGTGGGGGCATTATTGCATATATTCTCTCTCTTTGTTGCCAACAAAGATTGATTGAGTTACAAATATTGTTCTTTATTCACTTCTTTTTATCCTAGAGGGCTTGCCTTGGGGAAAAAGTACTCACCCAAGGGAATGACTCAACCGGTAACACTCTAAAGCCAAGAGTATTTCCAATTGGGATATAAATGTGGGTATTGGAGTAAATGCCAATATCACGCAGTTGATTCCGACAAGATGGATCCAAAAGGGGACTCCTGCCATATGGGTTAATCTCCATGAATGGAAAGTCCTTATTAAAACCCATGTGCTAGAATTTTCCAAAATTCTTTAATCTATTTTGGTGCAAGAGCGGTCATTCTGAAGCCACCCCACACTTTTATAGTCTTTTAGTAGAAATGGAAAACATGCCATGGGAGTTTCATGGGTGTTGATGCTTGGATGCCCCATATAAGTGAGTGTTGTGGAGGGGAGCTAGTGGGGTCAAGCATCTAACCATTCGCTAAAGATAAGTGTAGCTAGACTTGTCCAAATGGGAATCCAAAAAATATTGTCTTACACATCCATAGGATTGTACTAATTCTTGGGTTACAAAATGTATTTCTTGATCGAAAACATCTTGAAAACAAACACTTAACATCATCATCCAAATTTCAAACCCTTTCAGAGACAAATACAATTGACTCAATCCATGTGTTATTGCTTTCCCTTGGGATTCACATCCTTAGAGGTTTCTAAACATTGGATTACAGCTCGATTTGTCTACTTAAGTAAACAATAGGTAAACCCTTGCCTTGAGTTAATCAAATTTCCACATAACATAATTTGTGGGGTTTGAAGAAATTAAGACATTGGACATCTTAGTTTGAAAACTTAATAAAAAAAAATGTTTTTGGTAAAATGAATCCATTAAGCAAAGCTAAGAAAAATGAACTTTCACGTGTGTTGAAACCTCACGATTCTTGAAAAAGTTCAAAACGAAAATCATTGGTTGGAAATGTATGTACAAATTTGAATCATTCTTTGGTTATAAAGGTTTCTAGGAAGCATTTGTGTTTTCTTCAATACCTAGTTCTAGGAAAACAAAGTGTCTTTTTTAGGTTCATATTAGGATAAAAAGAAAATCAAAATATTTCCTCATCCATCCTTCAAAACATCAAAAAATAGTCACCTTTTGGAAAATCTTGAAATCATCCTTAATGCTAGGATTTTTGGAAAAATAAAAACCATCAAAATCTTTGAGACTAAATCCTTGAAAACATTATCAAAATCACCTTTGGCTAGGTATGTGTAGATGCATCCTTTTGCATAGGCTTATCCAAAGTCATCAAAATCATCTTGTTTAGTTTGGTATGCATAGATACATCCTTCTTTGTACGCTTGGCTAAACTATCATCTTGTTTGAATAGGTGTAGGTAGTAGATGCATCCTTCTTCCTATGCATATTCACATTATCATCATTTGAACGAATCTATCCCTTAGATAATCATCCAACATCTTAGGGTCTATTTGTTCAATATCAAAACAACCAAAAACAATCAATCAAGGACAAATCCAAAATCCAAAATCAAATCAAAATCAAAATCCGAAACATATCTAAAATTCCTAAAAGCCTAGTATCTCCTTCAAGATTTATCAAAAGACAAAAAAATCCGCATCATCCATCCCTTGCATCATCATCATATCACCTTTCAATCCTCAAGATATCCTAAAATTTTCCACTTTGAGGCATAAAATAAAGATCAATCCAAAGAATCAACAGATTCATCTCCCATTCTTAAAAATTGATCCTTGTTTTATGGTTCAAACTAGATCTCAATACAAGAAGAGCATGGAAGCCAACAAAGAAACACCCGCTTCAAGTGATTTAAGTCAGACCACTCCTGAAATGAATCCCATTGGGTCTGGAAATCTCACAGTTAACCTTCTGACATCATCGCAAAATCCGCAAGAAGAAAACCAAGGAGAAGATCTTACTTTTGGGATGTCCCACGAAGAAATAACTAAAATGCTCCAAAATATGGAGAACCATAAAATCATCAACATCATGATGAGGCTCAACCCTTCATTATACATACTTGAACTAGCAAAACAAGGAGCCAAATTACCTTCTAATTTTGACGTGAGTGCCATAGTGGAGACATCTTTTCCTCCAATCTCATCCACCATTCCTGTCTCATCTACACCATCCCAAAACATCACCCAAAACATTCTGCAAATCATGACATCTTTTTCTCCAGCCCAACCTAATGTTAATAAGGGAAATGCATTTCTCAATGTTATTCAAGCACACCCCCTTGTTAATAATCAAAACTTGGATACAAACACCACCTTGGAACAAAAGATACCCGAAAACCCATTACATAAGAATGTTCCTCTCACCTTCCATCATGATCCATCATCATCATTTGTTCATGCAACACCTCAAAATTCTCTCCTCACAGATTCGCAAGAGGAGGGAGATATGTTCGGACTAGGGGGCATTTTCGATGCCACAACATTTTTGCAAGGACTCACACCCCTTACATTTCCACCACTTCTGCTTTTTCCATCATCATCCACACCACTCCTTGGCTTAGGGCTTCCCCCCTACCAAATATCAACCAAACCAACATCCCAAATATCAATCAAAGCATTATTCCAAATGCTTAAAATTTGTCATCAACATCGCAACAATAGACGACAAATGCACAAGCAATTGCAACATCATCAAACACCCCCATAACATTGCAAAGCATGGTATCTCAAGGGCCAATCACATCAATAGCACCACTTATCACTCAAACCACCACATAAACAATACCATCTACCACTCAAATCATTAACACAACATCACCATTCACCACCACCACAAACACCATTCTAAATTGACAACCACCCCCACCACCACCAACTTACACCACATCAAGTCAATACAACACAACATTGCAAGCTACTTTTCAAAGGGGATTCCAACAAGTGCAAAAACAAAAGGCCATACAACTAGCTTCTCAGCAAGCTACTCAAGTTGCATAAGCTACCCAAGCTGCACAAGTCGCATTACAAGCACAACAAGCTGCACAATCCCAAGCGTTATTGCAACAACAACAACAACAAGAAGCCGCCCAAGCCGCTCAAGAATTGCAAGCATTACAAGCACAAAAGACTACTGAAGCACAAGCTCTATTACAACAACAAGTGACACAAGCACAAGTCCAAGCACAAACAGTGCAAGCACAAGCTCAAGCTCAGGAAAATGCCCAATATCAAGCACAACAAGTGCAAGAACAAGCACAACTTCTTGCACTAAGACAAGCAGCACAATTGCAAGCATATCAGTAAGCAATAAAGCAATATCAAGAGCAACAAGAAGCAGCCGAATTGGTAGCCAAACAACAAGCATTGTTGGAACAACAACAAGCACAACAACAAGCATAAATCTTATCGCAACAACAAGATCAACAATAGGAATTGTTCATACAACAACAGGTGGAAGCCTACCTAGCTCGACAAAACATACAGATACCATTGAACAACACACCGACCAACCCACCCATCCAACCCACGATTGAAACACCCCAAAGCACTTTCATCCCACTCCCTAATCTACAAAGTGATGTGATAGCACAAATCAGGTTACTCTCGCAACAAGTGCTTGATCTTCAATCAGGGAAAACAACGAAAACACCGAGCAACTTGTGTCCCTATCCATTTGATAGGAGCCTAGTGATGAAACCATTCCCCAAGGGATTTGAGGTCCCCAAATTTGACAAAAATCGCGGGATGGGAAACCCTGAAGATCACATTAGGGAATTCTAGGTTCATTGCATGGAAGTCGTATATGACGATACTTATATGATGTGACTATTTCCTAGGAGTTTGGCAGGCCACACTATGGAATAGTTTTCTTGCCTAACTTCAAGCATTAGAACACTCCAAGAAATTATAGATGCATTCATTAAAAATTATGTATGCAACATTGCAATGGATGTTAGTCTAGAAGAACTCTCAGCTTTGAAATAAGGAAAGGGTGAATCATTCACTTCATTCCTACAATGATGGCAATCCAAGGCCAATCAAAGCAGTGGACCATGCCAGAAGAACAAGTTTGCACCATTGTAGCCAACCTTGAAGGCCACTTGGCATTTTATCTCAAGGTTCAGGGAATCACCACATATGATCAGTTGATCCCCAAGGTGCTCAACATTGAAAGAGCCCTTATGACTCAACCTGTGGAATCAACATCATACCTTGAACAACAAAACAACCGCCCACCATCCAGTTACAACAATAAACCTCACACGTGGGAAAGGATAAAAAACATTACTAATTGGTGAAGCCACAATAGTGGTTTACAATTGAAGTGAGGAAGGAAAACTCATAGAAAACGAATGCATGGAAAAATTTTTGATTTTAGGGGTTCGTACGAACATACTGGTTCGACCGAACCCATTAGGGGTTTGCTAGAACTTGGGTTCAGGTGAACCCTTTTAATGCTTTCCTGCCAAATATGAAAACAAAAGCCCTTATAAAAGGGGGGTTCGAATGAACCCCAGTTTGAGAGAACCCCTAGGGGTTCGCTCGAACCCCTGGGGGTTCATTCGAACCCCCCTTATTCCTCATCCCTCCTCTGAGACACCAAAAAACCCTAAATTTTTACACTTCAGAGCTTCGGTTGATGATAAAAATAGATCAATCCTATTGAACCCAATTGGAATAACGTAGTCCTCGAAACAAGCTATCCAATGAATATAATCTTAATATGTTTTGGTTTTACTATGTATTTGCTTTTTTAGTTTTATTAAACATAGGTTTTTCATCGAAAATGAAGGTCTAAGTTCTGCACATGTGGAAAAATAGAAGATTATCAAAAAAAAATTTAAAAATATGAGTGCACCAGATATTGAAGTCCTTGATCCAACCAAAAAAAAAAATTTGAATTTTGATATATATAAAAAAAGTTATGCATTATACGGTTGCGCTATGTCTGAATTGTAATTGGTTTGACTTCGAAACTTGATTAAAGAAAAAATATTCAATAAAAAACTATCTAACCAAGTGGAAGCACTAGATATCGAAGTTACAAATCTAAATTCAAAAGAATTATAATTTTAGCCTTCATGGAAAAAAATTTATGCGTTATACGGTCTACGTCACTTTTTAAAAATGTTATTTTTTGAAAAAAACTAGTTTTTGTGGGAGATGGAAAAGGAAGTGTAAAATGATTCCAAAAATTTTGAAAAAAATATATTTAGAATCTACAGAAAAAATGTGATGAGACTCTAGTTTGCATTATCTTCAAAATTTTCACGGTTTAGCCGCTATAGCTGCCTGAATGTGAAGATTTAGTTAAAAATAATAATTTCAGTGTCCAGTTTGGCCAAAAATTGTAAAACCACTATTGTGGGATCACCCTAATGATGGTGTCGTAGATGCCAAGGTGGTCATTAGTGCTCCTCGCCAACATACACCCACACCACAAATCCAAACACAACACCAAAACAATCATCACATACCACACCAACCAAACAACAATCCAATAATCAATAATCTCAATGAGCAAAGAGGACAACCCCAATGCAAGAGTTATCCCACGTGAAAAAAAACCACTTTGGGGGAACCACTTGAGGACATAATGAAAATTTTCATTGACAAAAAACTCATCAAAGCACCTACATTTGAGAATTACCAAGAACCGGATGTGAAACTGTAAGGAAAATTAGATGCGAAAACAATTCTCCTAATGTCAATACCTCAGGGAAGAATGCATATACACTTTAAAATTTACACTTACAGTCCAATTAAGATGCACTATGAAGCAAATAATAGAAACATAGTATTTGAGAATCACACATGAACACCAGATATATGTGGGAAAACCCTTATGGGAGAAAAACCCACCACACCAAGAGAAGTCACTTTGTATTACAGTAATAATGATTACATACAAGTTTTAGACTTATCTTTCTGATGTTTGTTTACAATAGCATTCACCATGAACAATCTGGTATAGGAACCTTCAAGTTATAGTCTACACATAATAGAATACATTTACTGATCATACAACCACCCAACAATCCATCAATGCAACCAACCATCGAACTATCGAACCATTGAGCATCTGCAACTATAAACTGTGTTCATGTCGATCTCTGTCTGTCGAACTTCCTTGCAAAACTGTCACAACAGACTAACTTCCAACTATTCAGATTCGGCTTCTACTATTGGTCCACGAGACTCCACATAGGATGGTCAAACGGTCAAAAGAAATTCAAGCTTTGTTGGCATCTCAGTGAGACACTAATAGTGTCTCCCCGATCCCCAAAAGCTTCATATCAATGTCGCTAAGAGTTATCATTATCGCCAAGATGTTTCACCGAGCTTACAACTTGTATCGGCTTCAGTTTTCCTTTCGACAAGACTATCACTCTCACCAAGAGATCTCAACGAGATTTCATGTGTTACACCGAAGCACCACATAGTTGGTGAGACCTATCACTTTTTCCAGGAGATCATAGCGAGGTCCAAAAGTCTCATAGATGTGAGTTTACCATTCGGCCAGAGTATCACTCTTTGGTGAGAACACATATCGATAATCAAAGTCATAGCGATCTCAACATTCCTATCGGAAAGAATTACCGCTCGCCAAGAGGTTTCATCAAGCAACATTAGGTTACACTGAAAGATACAACTATCAGCAAGACCTATCACCTTCGCCAAGACGTTATGTCGAATACACACAAGTCATACCAAGAACCAAGTCATAGTCAACAAGACTTACATCCTTCACTGAGAGATCATACTAAACTCCAAGACTTACCTCAAAAGCTCCAACATAAAACACTGTCGGCGAGACATGTATCAATCACTAAGACTTCTCACTAAGCCGCCGTGTTACACCGATGACTTCAATGCGTTATCCCATCGGTGAGACTTTCCTATCGATGAGAGCTCATAGCGAACCACTAAGACTCTCCCCGATATAAGATATCCGATTGAATTTCCTGTCGGCCAAAGATCTTCATGTGGTGAAAGGTTACAATGACTGCTCTATGTCACAGTGATAGAATCCAAGTTGAAAGCGGTCGGCAAGACCTTTGTAAGGTCATAGCGACCTGTACAAAACATGATGCTACCAATCTGCTAGTCGGCCAGGCATGATGGATGTTATACCAATTTGGATCCAATGGAGGTTCTAGCCTATGATGTTTGAGGTACATATTTCCAACAATCTCCCAGTTGATGAAGATCACACAGGCACCTCCAGAACACAACAAACGACTTACTAAAAACCATGCGCACTAAGGCCCATTGAACTGGCACACCACCTGAACTTGTCTATGCTCACTGGCTTCATCAATGAATCTGCAACATTCTCCAAAGTATCAACCTTTTCTCAACTAACCTTTCCATCCTCCACCATATCTCGTACAAAGTGGTACTGTACATCTATATGTTTCGTCCTAGCATGGAAAGTAGGGTTCTTTTCCAGACAAATTGCACTTTGACGGTCACAAAAAATTGTTATTTCCCTTGTATCAAAACCAATGTTAGAACACAAATGTTTTAGCCAAACTGCATTCTTTACAAGCATGAGTAGCTTCCATGTATTTAGCCTCCACAGTGGACAAAGTGACTACAGCCTACCCCTTGCTCATCCAGCTCATTGCACCACCATTCATCATGAAAATGTATCCACTAGTGGACCTCCTACTGTTAATGTCCCCTACCCAATCAGAATCTACATAGCCTTGAATACTGAGAGTCCTCCATGATTCAACCAAGTTCCCATGGTAACACAAAGCAAAATCTGAAGTGCCCTTCAAATATTTGAAAACTCTCTTTACAACATCCCAATGTGCTCTTCCTGGATTAGTCATAAACTGACTAAGAACTCCCACTGCTTGGGCAATGTATGGCCTTGTACAGACCATCGCATACATGAGACTGCCAACTGCACTAGCATAGGGTACACTGGTCATGTCGTCCATCTCAATAGGAGATTTTGGACAGTCCTCAACAGATAGCTTCGTTCCCTGCAAGATTGGAACCACTAGCTTTTTGCAATCATTCATACAAAATCTCTCAAGAACAGTCTTGACATACTTACTCTAACTGAGCCAAAGCTTTCTATTCTTCCTGTCCCTGGTTATCTCCATCCCCAGAATATACCTTGCTGCACCAAGATCCTTCATTTCGAACTTAGCAGACAACTAAGACTTAAGATCAGAAATCATTAGCTTACTATTGCCTATGAACAACATATCATCAACATAGAGAGAAATAATAAGAACTCGATCACTTTCAACTTTATAATATACACAGTGATCAAATTTTGATCTCACAAATCTAAAAGACAATACAAAAGTATCAAATTTCTAGTACCACATTCTAGGTGACTTCTTTAACCCATACAAAGACTTCTTTAATTTGCATACCAGTTTTTCTTTACCTTTTTCAACAAAGTGTTCAGGCTAGAACATATAGATTTCTTCTTTAAGATCACCATGAAGAAATGTTGTCTTCACATCCATCTGTTCGACCTCTAAGTCATATGCTGCTGCAAGTGACAAAAGAAATCTAATGGATGTTAGCTTAGCTACAGGAGAAAATATTTCCCCATAATCGATTCCCTCTACCTGGGAATAACCCTTTGCAACTAGTCTTTCCTTGTACTTTTCTACACTATCATCCAGACCAATCTTTTTCTTAAATACCCATTTGCAGCCCACAGGTTTTCTGCCTTCAAGAAAGGGCACCAGACTCCAGGTATCATATTTTTCTAATGATGCCATCTCTTCTTCCATGGCTTCCAACCAAGAGTCTGAATCAGACATTTTAAGTGCCTCTTTTACAGTCCTAGGCTCATCAGTGCTAGAAATCAAAGCATAGGCACAAGTAGAATCAATCAATGAGAACCCATACCTATCTGGTTGTTTTCTTTCTCAGGTTGACCTCCTCACTGGTTGAGGCTGAGCTTCTTCTTCTTCAAAACTTTCAGAACTGCTTGAGCTCTCCTCAGTTTCAGGTACATTTTGAATTTTGAATTCCTCTTTCTCTGGTGTAGGAGTAATTACAACTACATCCTTATTGTTTTCTGACTTTGTCTCTGACTGCAGATCCAAGGTGGAAGGTTTCAGCTCACGAAAGATTACACTTCTGTTGTATACAACCTTCTCTGTTTCAGGATTCCAAAGCTTGTATCCTTTTATGATAGCACTATAGCCAATAAAATTACACTTGATAGCCTTGTTCTCCAATTTATATCTTTTCACATCTGGAACATATGCATATGCCTCACAGCCAAAAAATCAAATATGTCTAAGAGATGGCTTCTTACCAGACCACACTTCCAAAGGTGCTTTCTCAACAAGAGCAAAATTAGGAGATTGATTAATCAAGTAACATGTAGTAGTAGTAGCCTCAACCCAGAACTTCTCTTCCAAACCAACACTACTAAGCATACTTTGTGCTCTCTCCATCACTGTCCTATTGAACCTCTCTGCAACTCCATTCTGTTGTGGAGTATAAGGTGTAGCCTTATGTCTCTTGATCCCATGGTCTTTACAGTATCTCTCAAATTCATCATAACAGAATTCTCCACCATTATCAATCCTTACAAATTTTATTTTTCTACCAGTCTGATTTTTAACAAGATTTTTAAAATTCGTAAACTAACTGAATACTTCGGATTTACTTTTTAGAAAATATACAAATGCTCTTCTTGAATAATCATCAATGAACAACACATAGTATCTTGACTTAGACAAAGAAGGAACATCCACTGGACCAAACACATCTGAATGAATATAGTCTAGCAAACCAGAAGACTTATGAAGACTAGAGTAAAATGAAACACGATGTTGTTTTCCATATATACAATGTTCACAAAATTCAAATTCAAGATTACAATCTTCAAGTCCCTCAACCAGGTTTTTGTTTTTTAAGGTTTTTAAACCTTTTTCTCCTATGTGGCCTAGCCTATGATGCCAAAGTATAGTCTTCTCTGTAGGAAGTTTTACTTCCATAGAGTTTACATAATTAGGGATAGTTCCCTCTTTACCTCCATGAGCAGCTTTCAGTGACTTTCCAAAGACACTGTAACATTGAACAACATGTGCATCTAGCTTGTACAGGGTACCAATTTGAGCACCTCTAGCTAGCACCATTGAACCTCTAGTCATCTTGCAGCCATTTCCAGAGAACGTGACTTGTACTCAAGTATCATTAAGCTTACTGGCAGACAATAGATTTTGAACCAGACCTGGTAAGTGCATAAAATTATTGATCCCCTTCACTCTCCCATTAGGGAATTGTATTTTGATTCTTCCACAACCAACAATGTCCAAAGTTGAATCACTTTCCAAGAAAATCTTTCCACCATTGTATTCTTCATATTTCCTGAACTAGTCTCTATGAGATGTCATGTGGAAAGATGAACTAGAATCAATTAGCCAGACATCATTTGATGCCTATGTAGCCAAGGCTGCAATGAAGGAATCTGAATTAACTTGAGAAGAATCATTATTGGAAAAGTTCTTTTTCTCCTCTTTGCAATCATTTCAGACATGACTAGGTTGCCCACAGTTCTAGCACTTCACCTTGGGCTTCTTGCCAGGAGACTTTAATCTCCCCTCTGATTTTGATTTTGATTTCTTGTCCTTCTTCTTTCCTTTCTCTTTCGGTCTTCCTCTGACAGCAAGAGCTTCCTTCGCCATCTCAGAAGATTTCCTTTTCATCTATTCTGACAGCAAAGAACCAACAACATCTTCCATCTTGAAACTAGATGTTGTACTCCCAATAACCATCACCAGATCATCCCATGAGTCTAGAAAATAACACAATAGAAGCATATAGCAATCCTCTTCTTTAGTCTTCACACCAACAGATGTCAATTGAGCAATCAACATATTAAATGCATTCAGATGATCAACTACCGACCCTCCTTCCTGCATTCTCAAAGAATACAACTTCTTCCTTAGGAACAATTTATTCACCAAAGACTTCCCTTGATAAATAGATGCCAGTCTCTTCCATAAAGAAGATGCAGTCTTCTCATGCACATTCAAAAGAACAGAGTATGCCAAATAGAGCCTTATAAACCCCTTAAACTTTCTATCTACAAGGTCCCAATCTTCTTGCTTCATGCCTGTAGGTTTAGTACCATACATTGCAAGCCACAGATCATGATCAACTAAAAGATCCTCCATCTTGAGTTTCCACAACTCAAAGTTACTGCCATTGAATTTCTCTATTTAAATCTTTCTAGATGTGCTAGCCATCTCAACCTATAATAAAAAATAACAAAATCTACAAGACTCCCACTTAACAGAATTGACTAAAAAAAAAAACCCAACGTACCCACAAGGATAACACAACTGGCCAGGCTTTGATACCACTTGTAAGGAAAATTAGATGTGAAAACAATTCTCCTAACATTAATACCTCAGGGAAGAATGCATATACACTTTAAATTTTGCATTACAGTCCAATTAAGATGCACTATGAGGCAGATAACAGAAACGAAGTATTTGAAAATAACACATGAACACCAGATATACGTGGGAAAACCCTTACGGGAGAAAAACCCACCACACCAAGAGAAGTCACTTTGTATTACAGTAATAATGATTACATACAAGTTTCAGACTAATCTTTCTGATGTCTGTTTACAACAGCATTCACCATGAAAAATCTTGTATAGGAACCTTCAAGTTACAGTCTACACAAAATAGAATACATTTACTGATCATACAACCACCCAGCAATCTATCAATGCAACCAACCATCAAACTATCGAACCATCGAGCATCTGCAACTGTAAACTATATTCATGTCGATCTCTACTGTCGAACTTCCTCACATAACTGTCACAATGGACTAACTTCCAACTGTTCAGATTCAGCTTCTCTTATTGGTCCATGAGACTCCACATAGGACGGTCAAATGGTTAAATGAAATTCAAGCTTTGTTGGCATCTCGGTGAGACACTAAAAGTGTCTCCCTGATGCCCAAAAGCTTCATATTGATGTCGCTAAGAGTTATCGTTATCGCCAATATGTTTCACCGAGCTTACAACTTGTATCGGATTCAGTTTTCCTTTCAGCAAGACTATCGCTCTCGTCAAGACATCTCAATGAGCTTTCATGTGTTACACTGAAGCACCAAACAGTCGGTGAGACCTATCACTTTCACCAGGAGATCATAGTGAGGTCCAAAATTCTCATAGATGTGAGTTTACCATTCAGCCAGAGTATCACTCTTCGATGAGACCACATATCGGGTGCTGTCATAATAGTGGTTTACAATTCCTGAGAGGAACAAATTTTAGCTGAAATCACATATTTTTAGAAAATATAATGATTTAATCCTTAAAAATTTCCATTTTAAGGATTCCAAATGAAGAGGGTTTGATCAAATCACCTTAGATCAAACCCCCTTGGATAGAACCTCGCTAGTTTTAAACCATACCTATAAATGCATCTCCTTTACACCTATCAAAATGCTGATAAAAATCACTTTTGATTTAGATTTTGGGGGATCAAATGAATTCATTTAAAATTTATTTCAAATGATTATGGTATTCCTCATAACAAGCTATCCAATGAATATAATTTTAATATGTTTTGGTTTTGTTATGTATTTGTTTTTTAAGTTTTATTAAACATAGGTTTTTCATCGAAAATGAATTTCTTTGTTCTTCACATGTGGAAAAATAGAAGATTATCAAAAAAAATTGAAAAATATGAGTGCACCATATTAAAAGTCCTTGATTCAACAAAAAATTAAATTAAATTTTGACATATACAAAAAATTACGTTTATACGACTGTGTCCGAATTGTAATTCGCTTTGAATTTGAAACTTGATTAAGGAAAAATATTCAATAAAAACTATCTAACCAAGTGGAAGCACTAGATATCAGAGTTACAAATATAAATTTGAAAGAATTATAATTTTATCCTTCATGGAAAAGTTATGCTTATACCTGCCCACTTTTTTAAAATGTTGTTTTCTAAACAAAATCTATTTTCGTGGGAGATAGAAAAAGAAGTGTAATTTGATTCCAAAAATTTTGAAAAAAATATTTTTAGAATCTACAAATAAAATTTGATGAGACTCTAGTTTGCACCATCTTCAAATTCCTCATAGTTTAGCCGCTATAGGTGCCCAAATGTGAAGATTTAGTTAAAAATAATAATTTTAGTGTCTAGTTTGGCCAAAAATTGTAAACCACTATTATGGGATCACCCTAATATCGATAATCAAAGTCATAGAGATCTCAACATTCCTATTGGCAAGACTTACCACTCACCAAGAGGTTTCATCAACCAACTTTAGGTTTCACCGAAAGCATACAACTATCGGCAAGACCTATCACCTTCACCAAGACATTATGCTGAATACACACAAGTCATACCAAGCACCAAGTCATAGTCGGTAAGACTTACATCCTTCACCCAAAGATCATACCGAACTCCAAGACTTACCCTGGCGAAGGCTCCAACATAAAACACTGTCGGCGAGACATGTATCAATCGCTAAGTCTTCTCATCGAGCTGTCGTGTTACACCGATGACTTCAATGCGTTATCCCATCGGTGAGACTTTCCTATCGATGAGAGCTCATAGCGAACCACTAAGACTCTCCCCGATATAAGATATCCTATTGAATGGCCTGTCGGCCAAAGATATTCATGCGGTGAAAGTTTACAATGACTGCTCTATGTCACAGCGATAGACTCCAAGTTGAAAGTGGTCGACAAGACTTCTGCAAGGTCACAACGACCTGTACAAAAGATGATGCTACCAATCTTCTAGTTGGCCAGACATGGTGGATGTCATACCGATTAAGCTCCAATGGAGGTTTTAGCCTGTAATGTTTGAGGCACATATTTCCAACAAAAACCTCCTTGGTATAACGAGAATCAACTCTGTGAGTTCCATAAAATAAAATGCCATACCATGAACATTTGCATGAGATTAAAAAAATATCTAAGATCTCATCGATAAAAGAACCATAAACATGGAACAACCTATAGGAAATCAGGATCTTAAGATATACACGAATTTGATGCCGAATCATGGCAACAAAGGAAATAACAATAATAAAGACAAAGGGAAAGGCATCCACTCAAACGTAAATCATGTGTATGAAATAGTCGTCACCTCCTTAGATGAAAATTGCATGGTCATTACTATCAAGGGCACCTATGCCGAAGATTATGGAGTCACCACAAGAGGCGGTAAAGTCACCATCGCAAGGTCATCTCAGCCAAACAAAGTCCCTACATCTAGATTTGTCCCTAATGGCTACAATGTCCTAGATCAACTCAAGAGAATTCCAGCGCAAATCTCCATCATGGAGTTGCTAAAAATATCATCTGCCCATAGGAAAATCCTTGAAGAAGTGTTGGCCTCATCCACTGTCCCTGCAGATCTTGATGCGAAGCAATTCCAAGCTATGGTCGAAAATATCATTATGCCTAATCTTCTTACATTCTCTAACCAGGATTTCCCTGCTCAACCATCTCACAACCGTGCGCTTCACTTGGAAGCCATCGTGCATAAGAGCAAAGTGAAAAGGGTCTTGGTAGATGGAGGTGCGGGTTTGAATATTTGTTCTCTCAACCTTATCAAACAATTAAAAATATCAGAGGATTCCATCGACAAAGGAAAGGGCATCACAATAAGGGCATATGACGATCAAGAAAGAGTGTCTCAGGGCACGATCAGACTCCCTATTCAAGTAGGGCCAACTCTCATGGAAACCACTTGTCAGGTCTTAAACCTTGACTTGCTTTATAACATCCTCCTAGGACGCCCATGGATTCATGCGATGAAAGCAGTAGCATCCACTTTCCACCAATGTGTGAAATTTATACATAACGGACAAGAAGGTATTGTCCATGGAGATCTCGAACCTTTCTCGTATTGTAAAAACCTTGAAGCAAATTATTACAAAATCCCCCAAGTACCCAAAAATGATGAGGGCCCATCCACACCATACATTGATCCCGCCACTCTCGCATCCACTTCTGCAAAAGAGACATCAGCCACTCCCGCCATCCCCACCATCTCTGACATCAAGCTTATCATCCAAGGTAACAGCTGTGGAAACTACAAGCTCCCTAATAATGATTTTGTGGTAGGAGAGTTACCACAATCTTCTAGATCAGGGGAACGACCGCAAATAAATGAAGCTTCCACATCCCAAATGTCTCCTGAAAACTATCCCACCTTCACAAGTTGGGGAGATCTGGGATGAGAAGTTATTGAGGTGGATCCATCTCACATGCTATATCAAAATGAAAGACCAGTACCAGATTTACCAATGGATGACAGAAGCAAGGGTGTGCAAATGATGCTCACAATGGGCTACGACAGAAATCAAAGACTAGGACAAATGACAATGGGCTCATAATACGTATCATGCTAGAGATGTGACCAATAACAAATCTTGGCCTTGGATGTACCCCTCTGAGTATAACCATACGTGGCCAAAGTCTACCAGTTAGAATGGTTAATAATCCTCCTCAGCCAACCCCAGCAGAACTACGATTACTAGTGTCTACAAGTAGAGTCATAGATAACTTTACATTTGATATAACTGACGTCTATAGTAGTAGTGATGATGAGGATCACCTGACTAACTTACCTAGACTATTTGAGGATACCACCCTCTGCATGATTAGCACCCTATCTTTTGAAACAGACCACCAAAATCATGAGATCCACCTAGTATATCTCCAACTCATTGACTACGACCAACGAGGACCACCAGTTCTGGATACATTTAAAAATAATGAGGTGCTCTTAGAATTCATGGGATTGCAAGACAACATTCCAAATGGGGATCACAAAGTACGGTTTATAATGGAGTTGGACACACATTCCTATTATGGGGAAATGATTGAATCCCTCAGTCGTAAAAGTGAGAAATTAAGAATAATATCCAAGTCCTTGAGTGAAAACCACACTGTGGCACTCTCTGACTAGAAAAAAGTAAAAAGAAAGGATGCATCCAATGGTGAAAACCTCTTTGAGAAGCCTGAGAATGGGGGATTCAATCTTCCTTTAAGAGCTATTCATCAGGAAAAGTCAGTAGTCTTGGCAGAAAAATACAATCCTATCAACCTAGGAATAGAGGCAACCCCGTACATCACATTCTATGCAGAATTGATACTACTATCAAAAGAGCAAGAGCTCCTAGCAGAATTCCTAAGAGAAATACAAATAAACTTCGCATGCAGTTATCCTGACATGCCAAGACTTGATCCAAAGACCATGGTGCACCACTTAGTAGTGTATCTAGAAGCAAAGCCTGTCAAACAAAAGCTTTGAAAAATGCATCCTCAGATCACCCTATTAGTCAAAATGGAGCTAAAGAAGCTATTAGATGCAAGATTCATCTGACCAATAGACTATCTAGAATGGGTATCGAACTTGGTATCGATTTCAAAACCCAATGAAAATATCAGAATCTGCACAGACTTCAGGGACTTGAACAAAGCATGTCCAAAAGATGACTTCCCACTTCCCAACATTGACATGATAGTAGACATGATAGCAAGACATGAGATGTTGTCACTAATGGACAGATTCTCAGGGTACAATTAGATCATGATAGCTAAAGAGGACCAACATAAAACAAGTTTCACTTGTCCATGGGGGACATACTATTGGAACATGATGCCATTTTGCTTAAAGAATGCAAGAGTAACATACCAAAGGGCCATGACATTGATATTCCATGACATGATCCATAAGATGGTTGAAGATTATGTTGATGACATTCTAGCCAAGTCCAGAAAGAGAAAAGATCACATAACTACCCTTAGTGCCATCTTTGACAGGCTAGAGGAGTACAAGGTCAGATTAAACCCTAAGAAGTGTGTCTTCGGCATACAATCAGGAAAGCTCCTAGGATATATAGTGTCAATGAGGAGTATCAAGGTGGATCCAGCAAAAGTAAAAGCAATCCTCGAGATGGAGGCACCAAAAACATTAAAGCAACTAAGAGGTCTCCAAGGCAGGCTCCAATCCATTAGAAGATTCATAGCACAACTAGCAGACAAACATAACCCATATTCTCACCTAATCCACAAGGGAGTAGCATACAAATTGGATACCAAGTGTGAAGAGGCATTTAACAAAATCAAATAATATCTACTAACACTACCAGTCTTAATGCTACCCATCCCAAAAAAACCATTGATTTTATACGTGTCAGCAATAGTAGCAGCCCTTGGAGCCCTCCTAGCTCAGCATGATGAAAATGGAACGGAGAGGGCTATCTATTACATCAGCAGGACAATGGTTGGGCATGAGCTAAACTATTCATTCATCTAGAAAGCATGCCTAGCAATAGTGTTTGCATCACAAAAATTTAGACATTACATGTTGGCACATAAAATAAAACTAATTGCCAAAATTGATTCTCTCAAGTATCTACTATCAAAAGCAATGCTCATAGGAAGAATGGGAAAAATGGGTGATGATATTATCAGAATATGACATCGAATGTGGAAAGGAAAGCAATCAAGGGCCAAGTCCTTACAGACCAACTGGGAGAAGCACCAATCTATTTCGAGAACCCTCTTGTCTTCGATTTTCCAGATGAATCCCTTTTCAATCTCAACATAGCTAACCACGGGAAACTATACTTCGACGGCTCATACACACAACATGAATTAGGAATTGGTGTCTTCTTTATCACCCCACAAGGGGATTGCATACCAAGGTCCTACAAACTGGCATTTCCTTGCACCAATAACATTGTAGAATACAAGGCTTTAACCATAGGTCTTAGAATAGCAGTACAGTGGAACATTATAGCTCTCAAAGTATACAGAGAATCTCAATTGATAATAAATCAAGTGAACGTTGAATACTAGACCAAGGATGAAAAGCTCACTCCATATAAGAAATTGGTGGAGACCCTCAAAGAATCCTTCATCAAAGTTACATTTGAGTAGATACCTAGAGCCAACAACAGAGCAACAGATGCCATGGAAACAATTGGGTCCCTATAGGACATCCCCAACAATGCTCCAAAATATGAATTCCTAATAGAGCAGCTCCTTGTGCCCGCATTCGAGGTACCAGAATCAGAATTTGTGTGTGAAATCATTGGTCCCAGTGATCCTTGGTACCATGACATTTACACATACCATCGAATAGGAGTCATACTTGTCGACTTACCATCAACCCTAAAACGAACCTTTGTCAAAAAGGCATCTAGATTTGTCATCCTAGGAGATACCCTATATCGTAGGAGCATACAAGGAACCCTACTACGCTACTTAAACACTGAGGAGCCATTGGCTGCTCTAACTGAAGTACATAATGGTATCTATGGATCACACTCAAGTGGAATAACCATAGCTAAGAAACTTCTGAGGATGGGGTATTATTGGCCCACAATGGAAAGATAAGCACATGATTATGTCAGAAGGTGTTTATAATTTCAGCAGCATGGGGACCTCATCCATGCTCCAACTCAAGAGCTTCATCTTATCATAACACCATGGCCCTTTTCGTAGTGGGGACTCGATCTCATTGGGACAATCACTCCCACTTCATCTAATGGCCACAAATTCATCATAACTGCCATGGAGTACTTTACTAAGTGGGTGGAAGCCATACCCATGATGTACATAACTGGGAAGTAGATTTCAAAGTTCATCATGAACTATCTCATTTGCTGCTATGGTGTCCCACAAGTCATTATCTCAGATAATGGGACACCATTCAAGAATCAGGATGTCTGTGACTTATGTGAAAAATTCAAAATCCAACATTGCTTCTCCACCCCATACTATCCCCAAGGCAATGGTCAAGCAGAAGCTACAAACAAAACCATTCTAAAAATCCTTAAGAAGACAGTCAATGATGCACGTCGTGACTAACACTTACAGCTTAATCCTGCCCTCTGGGCCTATCAAACCAGTATCCACACACCCATCGGTGCCACCCCTTTCACCCAGGTCTATGGATCAGAAGCAGTACTCCCCATTGAGATCAATCTCTCATCACTCAGGATATCATTGCAAAACCTCATCACAGATGAAGAGTACCGAGTATCAAGATTAAATGAGTTGGAGCTACTAGATGAGTGACGTATAGATGTTTTTAATTATTTGCAAGTCTATCAGAATAGACTCAAATAGAGCTGCAATAAGAAAATTAGAAGCAAGACTTTCCAAGTCAGAGATCTGGTGTTAAAAGAGAATTAGAAGAATGTCCCAAACCCAAGCAGCAAAGTAAAATTTGAACCTAATTGGCTAGGACCATTCATCATCACAAGAAGTTACAAGTTAGGGGAATATTAGTTATCAACACCTGAAGGGGAACCTCTGTAAGATCCCGTGAATAGCTCTCATCTCAAAAAGTTTTATGCCTAAATCTTTCAAGGTATAGAACCAAAAAATTAAAAAAAAAGAAGAAAATGTCCTTAAAAAATGGTTACTTTAGCGAAAACCTAGCAAATAGGCGTCTTGGTGACAACAAAAAAATCAAAAAAGAAAAAAATCCAAAAAATAAGAAAAAGGATAAAAAAATACTAAAGAGAAAAAAACATCCTCTAGTGAAAACCACTTTGGTGGCACTTTGGGGAATTACCTTGGTGAAAACCTGGAAAATAGGCGCCTTGTGTAAATAAGCACTTCCCATCCACCAGGATCTTTACGGCTTTTTCTGCATCATCCATCCATTTCGCTTCCATCATCCATCACATTCAGGTCTCCATCCATCACTCATCCACTCGCATCTGCACCATAGCTTGGTCCTATTTTCGTATCATGATCCCTCCTAGTACTACTCGGCCCATCCTCAAGGTCAGTTTGTCCTGCCTTTATCAGAGTAGTCTATTGCATCACGCTAGGGGCATGTTCTCATTGTATCAGATTTGTCTATATTCTTAAAGTCCTAAATATTAGTGTGAGCATCTTTTTAAATCTGCAAATACTAACATCTCAAACATGGCTTAGTACTTCACAAATCTATCAAAATAACTCCTATGAAATACCTTGTAGATGTTTCCAAATGTAATACATGACCAAATGAAACTAAAAAAATTATGAAAACAACAACAATTACCTATTCCATAGTGGATTGGTATCACATGTGCTAGTGACCCTTTCCCAATCCTTGATCAAAGCTCAAAATGATGTAAATGCAATGGAAATGATGAGCAAGATGAGTTCTCCAATTAAGAGAGTAACCTTGCATAAAATTTGTGTATGGATCAATGAAGATTAAGCCTTCTTTTACAGATTTTCTTGATGATAGATTGGCCAAGATGGTGAATGTGGGACTAAAGATCCTCCAATGAGAATAGGCCACTTGTCAAGTGATGATAGGCCAATGGTTGTGCAAGATTTGGGAAGAGTGCCCATGAGAGGGAGAATTTGAATTCAAATTTTGCAATAAATTTTGAGAGGGAGACAAGAAAAACAGCAATAAATGCTATGTTGGAGGGACAAATCAACTTGCCATGTTGAGGGAAAATGAGGGTTTTTAATAAATCAATAAAATTGATTTATTTGTGCAAGTGGAGATATCTAGAGAATGCAAGTGGGTGAGATTAGTATTTAATCATGGTTAGATTAAATAAATGATGATTATGTTAGTTTAATGATGATTAGGTGAGCTTGATTTTTAGGACTTTGATATTTGATTTATTTAAATCAGAAAATGATGGAATATGATTTAGGATTTGATTTAAATGGATGTTTGATTTATTAAAAGGTTGATGATAATGTTTACTTGATAGATGACCTTAGGAAATGGAGATTAATGAAATTACCTGCTAAATGAATGAAGGTGAACCTAATGTGAAATCTAGTTCAGTTGATGAATGAACCTAATCAAATGTAGAATGTTAATTTTGCATGTCTACAATTAGAAAATCCAAAAACACCAAAACATCAGAAAATTCAAAAACATCAAAACATCAGAAAATCCAAAAACATCAAAACATTAGAAAATCCAAAAACATGAAAAAAATCAAAAAATCCAAAAACATCAAAACATTAAAAAATCCAAAAACATTCAAAACATATCAAAACATCCCAAAAAAAGGTCAAAAGTTAAAAAAGTCAAAAAAAGGGCGTCTTGTTGAACTACGTGTCTCTAAGCCTTGAACGTAGGCAAGGTTGATCTTTGATCATCCCCCAAGACACTTAGGTCAGTCCTTTAGGAGTATGTCATAATAAACTAACATTTCATCATGTATATCTTCATCTATAAATTGGTCAAGTCATCATCGAACTACATGGTCTCTGCGTGTATAACGTAGGCAAGGCTAATCTATTGATCAGCCCTCGAGGCCCCTAAGATAGGTCTTTAGGTTAGTCTCTTGGTCAAAATTTTAGAAAATCCCAAAACATTGGAAAATTAAAAAATCAAAACATTTGAAAATCTTGAAAAATACCAAAAATAGCCTCAAAACATTGTAAAACTCCAAAAACATCCAAATATTTGAAAAAATCCATCCACCTCATCTCGCTTGCACCTGCAATAAACACCACTCATAATAAACTGATTTTCATCCTCAACCTTTGGTGAAATAGTTAGAAGCAAGTCTACCAGGTTAAAAAGTAAAAACTCCAAACATCAAGTCTCAGGTCTAAGTCAATACGTAAGAAAGTTGGTCAATTCTTTGTGTCAAGAGTCCATCATCCAAACAATCCCATATCAATCATCTGATAACATCATTTCCTAGGATGGATCCTTCCTACAATGGGCATTTTTTATCAGAAAGAACACTTTGGATAAATGAAATGACGTGTCACCATCCACTAACATGTCCTAGGATGTATCCTTCCTACAATGGGCATTATCTTTTGGCTATAGTTTCGGTTCTTATCCTTAAAAAACACATTCCATTTTGGTTAGCGGTATTGAAGAACATCAACTTGTTTGTGTGCTTTATCTTTTTCTTTTGACTTATCTTATTGCACTCAGTCCAAGGACCTCTCGATGATATCCAAACGAAGGATTTAGAGAGACAGGAATGGGGCAACAATCATTATCCTTTTGGATGCTATGCTTGTTGGACGTTCTTATAAAATAACCTTGGTGAATACTTGCTTTGTTAGATATGTATGGAGGGTGTTTTGGCCAACTTGTTGACTATTGCATGGATATGTTGTACCTTTCCGTGTTTTGGTCCGAGGTGTTTGAAACTTCTAAAATGCATCCTAGCAAGGTTTTCGTATGTCAAGTGTGAATAAGAATAGTCCTATCTATTTTTTGAGTCGAAGTCCATCACACTAAGTACAACTTCATCCTGGTCCTTTATACCTTGATGCATTGTGCTTATGCATGTTATCTAACATAAGGTAAGTGACCCTTTAAATATCCCAATCCTTGATAAGCAAATCATCCATCTATCATCATCATTTCTCGTCATCATCTCTTATAAAGTTGGCTTATTGGATGCTCTTTTCATCATCTAATTTCTTCTTTTCTGCACTAACATCATGTCATGAATAGTTAATCATCATCACCAGTGCATCCATCCTGCATCCACAAACCATCAATATTTTGCATATCATCTCACATGCATGTTCATCATCATAATATAGATCTGTTAGTATAAGCATCTCATAAATCATATATTTGTATAAATCATACATTTACATAATCACAGCATATGACATTATCAATCTCATCCATCTCACATCATATCATCATCTAAGTTGTTTTAGATAATATAGATTTGTTATTCTAAGCATCTTAAAACTATCTCATTTGCATCATCATCCATAACCATCCATCTTGAACCTCTTTATCATGAGATCAACCCTCAAATCGAATCTCTTTGCTCAATCTCTCGAGGGGGCAATGTACTAGTGCACTTCTTTCCACTGGGGCAACCGAAAAAATTAGAATTTTTTTGAATTTTGATCACGACAAGTTTATTCTTTGAACCAACATAGCAAGTACATTGCTTCAAAGAGGGGAAAAATGTAGACATGCAAAATTAGCATCATGCATTCAATTAGGTCCTTTCATCAAGTAAGCCAAGTTCACATTCATCCGCTCATAAAGTTAATCAAGTTCATTAAATCCATTCATTAGGAAAATCAGGTTCATTTAATTCAATCTCTAAGGATTATCTAGTTAAATTGAATAAATTAACTTTATTTAATTTAAGCCTATCATTCCCTCTTTGATTAAATAAATCAAACCTTTATTTAATTAAATCTAAAATCACCTTCCATCCCTTTTGATTTAAATAAATCAAAGTATTTAAGTCAAATGGGTCAAAATACCCTAATCATCATCTAAGCTAATCTAATCCTGATTAACCTAATCTAACCACCCATCACATCCTCTAGCTTTTCCCACTTTCACCAATAAATCATTTAAATTCATTTATAAATTCATCATTTTCTTTCAACTTGGCATAAAAATGGAATATTCCCTCAAGTTTGAATATGAAGACAAGTTGACTTGTCCCTTCCAACATTGCAATAACTTCTCTATTTCATGTCTCCCACTCAACATTTATTTCACAATTTCAAATTTGAATCTCCCCCTCTTTGGCACATTGGCCAAAACTTGCACATTCCTCAACCTATCATAATGTGACAAGTGGCTTCATCTCATTGGCCAAATCATTATCCCACATTGCTCTAATTTGAGCTCTCTTCCAACTTGAAAATTTATAAATGAAAGGCCTCATTCTTCATCAACCCATCTACACTCTCATGCGAAGTTACTCTCTTAAATTGAGAACTAATTTTTCTCATCACCATTGCATTGCATCATTTCAGTTTTAGCAAGGATTGGGAAAGGGTCATTGGCACATTTGACACCAATCCAATATGGAATAGGTACTTGTTATGCTTTAGAAATTTCTTTTTGATCTCTTTTGTCATTTGTTGCATTTTGAAGCATTTACATGTTATTTCATAGGAGCATTTTGAGGATTTTACATATGAATAACCCATGTTTGAGGTTTTAGAGTTTATGAAGATTTTGATAGGTTCTTTAGTTTCTAGGTGAACTATAAAAGAATCACAGGCTAGTGAAGTTTGATATTCGCTAGGTTATCTTGACAAGAAACAACATAGAATTGTAATTTCTGATAATCAGTAGGTTACTTTCTACAACAATAAAAAATGAGAACATGCAAGGGCTAGTGATGTATTATATTCACCAAGTGAGTTGTCATGACAACCATTCAAATAAATATAAGAACAACCCATTGTTTACAAAATAGCTCTGATAAGGCGCTACAAAATATGATAAATATACCATACAAGTATGAAATTTTTTAACATGTGTGAACAAAGTGAAGCACATAATGGAATTTATTCCCACAACTTAAAGTAATTTAAAATGCCAACATGGACTAATTACCTTTAAGGTAGAATAAAATTATTGTTTATAAGACATGAGAGCTTGTGGGGAAACCCTATGTTAAAAGATATGTTCGCAACAATGATCACTCATGATAAGGGGTTCCCCCAAAATAAATCCATATAATTAACAAGAAAAAAATAACAAATGAGAGATCCACAAATCTGAGGTTATTATAGGTAAGAGAGAATGTATAATATGATCCTTATTAGAATTGGCATCATTCCTCATATACTTGTGAAACTATGAATTCAAGGGAGGAACAACACAGTACGAAAAATTAAAATCTTTTGAGTGAACATGGAAGAGACATAAATGGCTCAATTCTTCTTATCTTTTCAATGAGGAACAAAGTCAAGATGCTCACAATATAAATTTAAATAGAGATACAAATAGATCAATGTTATGACATATATGTTTTCTTTGTATCCTTGCTCCAAGAAGAAAAACAAAATATTTTGGGTGAATATGGAAGAGACATAAATGGCTCAATGCTTCACATCTTTTCAAAGAGGAACAAAGTCAAGATGCTCACAATATAAAGTTAAATAGAGATACAAATATATCAATGTTATGAAAGATATGTTTCCTTTGTATCTGTTTTCCAATAAGAACAAGGTTCATCCAAACAAAAATAAAAAACATGAATACACGTCAAGAATATTATTATAGGAGATCACACTAAATGCAAGAGAAAGCATAAAGACACAATAGGGTACTACACATGTGAGTT
The DNA here is from genome assembly GCA_007258455.2 of Sequoia sempervirens. Classification (NCBI taxonomy): domain Eukaryota; kingdom Viridiplantae; phylum Streptophyta; class Pinopsida; order Cupressales; family Cupressaceae; genus Sequoia; species Sequoia sempervirens. The sequence goes on along the minus strand of VDFB02281492.1, from coordinate 388,420,831 downwards.
GACCTATAGTAGATCATTTGTATCCCAGTATTTTTCATCATAAATGGAAAGGAAGGATAAGCTAAAGGAACTAAAAAAAGGTGTGTTACAAGGAGAAGTATTGAGCTCAACAGATTGTGGGTCACTCAAATTAGGAGGATCATCATGGTCGTCCCTATCTATAATCACTATTTTTGCAAACATAAAAGATAGTTCTTTATGATCTTCTTTTTGTGCTCCTATCTTACCTTCTAAGTCACTATCAAAATGTATCACATTAGGTTGTATGTTAGTACTATCAGTATTATTATGAGCACCAACATCCATATTTTTTTAACTAGCAATATTTTATTCTTTATTTTTCTTAGGATAAATAAGGTTCAACTTCATGGATTGGCAAGGATGGTGAGGTGGTTGTAGGTGATCACGAAGATGGATGAGTGGGAGGAATTTCATCACAATTTGGTTATATATGGATGAGTGGGAAGACTGAGGGGCCTTGGGTGGAAAATTTGTAAGAGATAATTGGGCTATATGGTTAGCTTTAAAAATTTTATATAACATAAATAAATTATCGTCATGAGGTTTATTAGGCTAGGCTAGTTGAGGTCAAAAGTTAATCTAATGAAAATATTTATGTGAGAGGCCAAAGGCTTAAATACACTATGATAAATAGTATGTCTATTTTCTTCAAATGAGAATTTAAGATATTTATGAATAACTGATAAGACTAGGTTCATGGAGCTTAGCCATGGATGACCTCACTTCACATGAAACTAGTCCGACATCAAGATTATGCTAAATAAAACATCTAATTTTTTGGGTCTAACTTTTATGAAGAGACTTATAAAACCAATTGTAAGGTGAAAATAACCATCATGATCCTTTAATAGTGATTCCCATTGTTCATACTCATATTTATAAAGTTACATTCAAGATTTATTAAGTGATCACATTCACTATGTACACATTGGATAAATCAGTATTTTGCATGTGGGTTTATCACTAATCCTACCAATGATGTAAAGAGAACATCTTAGTGTAGTTATAGAAGCATTAATGTGTGTGAAATTAATACCAGGGAAAAGTATTGGTTTGACCTTTATGAGGTCGCATCTCAATCATGTTTACAACATTGGATAGATCATCTTCTTCATTATCATTTTGTTGGATAAAATTAGTTGAATTACTTGGTAATGCATTTGTTAACATTTGTAAGTTTTGATTAGGTGGTGAAATTGATTTATTTCCTTTGTCACTTATACCAACCAACTAGATGACATTAGAATCGATGAGGTATTGCATTTCATGCTTAATATGTATACACATTTTTGTATCATTTCTAGGTTTATGATGAGATTGATAAAAGGATTTTGTGTTAAATTTGTGCAGTACTAAAAATGGTTATGTCAATTGGTCTAATTAGACGAAGTTGAATCATATTCTTATTTATCAATTGCAACATAATAATATGAAGAGAGATGCATAATTGTGAAAAATTTGTATCTCTTAACCTAAATTGATATGGAATTTAAGATGTAGCAATAATTTGTGTTTCAATGTTGATAGAATCTTGAGGGGTATTTATCTTTATAAAAAAAATTTCTTCTTAAATGATTGATAATTTTTTTGATGTACAACTTTAGATTGACCATTAGAAGTTGATAAACATGTACCTTTATATTGGCTAATCAATCAATAACTGATAATAACAAAGGGTCATGCGTAAATGTGTAAATGGGGATACTTCATCAACAAAATATTATCTCTAATGTTAGATTTTAAATTTCAAATGAAAACCCTTTGTATATGGGAATTTGTAAGATTATAAGATGTATGTGAATAAATATGTTGGTATCATCCTATAAAATTATTCACCTTCTCTTTAGGTCCTTTTTTTCAATGGACTAAATATGTTAATATAACTTGAGCTCCAATGTTTTTTTGGAAAGTTTGAAGGAATTCATTAACAAGTTCCATGTATGGCATATTTGCATTATTAGGAAATGATGAAGGAATTCATTAACAAGTTACATAAATGACATATTTTGTAACTAATTTTTTCTTTTTCTATCCATTTATGTTATTCATACAACAAGAGAATGATATTTCCCAAATTGATTTTACCTATATCTATGAACATGTTTGCATGCTTCCGATCACCTAGAATCTACTTACCTAACGTATATAAATAAATGTCTCAAAATTACTAGTACTGACATTACCTTTTCAAAATTGATATCCAAAGAACTTCTGCATAGCCAAATATGTGGAACTAATCTAGCCTTGTGACCAAAATATACCCAAAATCATGAAATAAACAATTTTGATGTGACAATTATTCTTTAAAGTTCCTTGATTTTAATCTAAATGTTCTCAAGTTAGGTATTCTCCTTTTATAGAATACCCTTGTATGCATGTTAAAATATTTTGTGCTGATATCACTAAAAATAGGTAGTTCTAGAAGATTATCATAAAATTTAATTATATTAAATTTTGTCAGTTATAGGGTCATTTTTGCACTTTAGATTTAAACTAAGTCATTTTCATGCCATGGATTTGAACTTGATAATGAAAGTTTTAAGCAACTAGTTGAGTCCAAACTCTACAAAATTTTGAAAATAGGAACATGTTCCATTTTGTTCAATTATAAACTTTTCTAGAAAGTCATATTGCTAGTATAACAATTATTGCATTAGGGACAATCTAGTCAAAGTGAATAAGAAATGGAGGTGAAAAATGGAAGGCTATTGATAAAGGTGTTTTCATTAGGATACAAATAGAGGGATGTTTTTAAATATAATATTTAGAGGTAAAAATGAGTAAGTTGTATTATTTAGTCTGTTACAAATATACAAAAAATGTTTGAATAATTTCTTAAGGATATGATCAACGGGTCTCACAAAATAGGTGACATGTTTTGTCAATCAAGTGTAAAAATTATTCAATTGAAATCCAAAGTGTAACCTCCTCTTTACTTGTCAAATAAGTTTAGCAAATCAATTATACATGTGTATAACTTGTTTTACCTTTGATCAATTTTTATTTTGACTAAATTTTAGAACACAAATCACAAAATATTTGACCCCTAATAAATACTTATAATAAATGCTTATAATTATTTGAAAAAAAAAAAATCTTAGAAAATATTGTTGAAATTTATATAGGAAGTAAAATAATTAATAGCAATACTAGGAAATAAATAGAATTTCTCACTTAAAAGAAGCTCAAGATTCAAACGTCATGAATATCTCAGCGAGTTCAGCCAGCTTTGTATTTGCTTATGCTCAATAAGCGTTTACATGTGTATTACTTAGTCATACCCACTTTACACGGTTGCTTTAGGAGTTTTTTCTATTCGTAAGTTTCACACTACAATTTCCATATAAGTATATTCACAGCCGGCAAAACTTTGACCTTTTCTGGTTTGGTCTGATTCATAGATACTATCGACTATTGCTTAACATAATTATATATCACTATCGCAAGACGACCAACTTCATTAAATTATATTTAATCACTTATAAAATGTCACAATCCGATGATGACAATTTCTTCGCACTGTGATGCAATTCAATTATTCCTGTTTGAAGTAGTCTATATGCTTTTATAGTAATTTTACAATCATTTTAATTAATCCAATCGAATGCGTTCAGGAAGCTTTATAATATCAGCTCTCATTGTCAACAATCTATTTATATCGAGAGATGTTTGCACGGGACTGCGATAAACAAGTTTGCGCGTTTGGTTAGTTGGTACTTAGTCAATATGCATAGAATTCAGCCAATCACAAGTCGAAGCCTGAAACAAATATTTTAATAAATAAACTCTGTCAAATGCGCGTACACAATTCGTACCTCGCGGACTATGTCGTTCGTATGATCAATATAAATAGAAGCATTAGAATATTTATTGAAGCATAGCCCGAGCATTCAAACCTTCGTTCTTAAAAAGTAGTTCTGCTAAGTTTCTTATAAGCGAAAATCAAGTCTAGGTTTCTTTGTTCATAATATATTGCTCTGATCAGAGGCAGTGCTCACAGCTTAAAAATGAAGACTTCCACGCCCTTGTTGATTGTAGGGTTCCTTTTTATAGAATGCTTCTGCTCGGTCTATGCGCATGGCAATGGGCTGAAGGTGGGTTACTACCGCCATAAATGTCCTCAAGCTGAATCCATTGTAAGGAGAAGCGTCTCCAAGGCTCTAAAAGCAGACCCTACATTAGCAGCTCCTCTAATCAGGATGCATTTCCACGACTGCTTTGTTAGGGTAAGCATATGGCTCCTACAGGTTATCTCGTTTGTGGGACATTAAGATTAGAAAAGTATCGCATGTTTTAACTTGTATAGTACCATGATGTCTACAGGGTTGCGATGGTTCAGTTCTAATCGACACCACGCCAACGAAGCGGAGAAAGATTCACCTGCAAATTCTCCAAGCCTTCGAGGCTTCGAAGTGATAGATGAAGCAAAACGGGATATTGAGGCCATGTGCCCTCAAGTGGTTTCATGCGCAGACATCCTTGCATTTGCTGCACGAGACAGTGCATTGAAGGTTGGTATCTCTTTTAAAGATATCTGGTTTCTATTTTTGAATTCAAAACAATTTCTACGGATGTTTTATTTGGCCCTTCCTGATTGTGAACTACATGTTTTTGCAGGCAGGTAAAATCAATTGGCATGTCCCAGCCGGACGAAAAGACGGGAGGATCTCTAAAAAGGACGAAATCATCGGAAACTTACCTCCTCCGTCTTCGAACGTCCAAGAGCTAACGGATATATTTGAGAAAAAAGGGTTTATCACAGGAAGATATGGTGACTCTTTCAGGTAGGTCACATTAAAATTATGATTAAGATTTCTTTGTCGCTGGGATTAAATCCAATTTTGTCTCATTTCGTATTCTCCGGGTAAGGAACATGTCAATAATCACATTTGGCTGCAGGTGCACACTCCATTGGCGTATCCCATTGCTCCTCGTTTCGTGACAGGCTTTACAACTTCAACAACACAGGTGTTGCAGACCCCACATTGCACGCTCAACTAGCGGAGCGACTAAAGATTACGTGCCCACCTGGTGATACTCCCGACCCAACCGTGGCTTTGGAGGAAATTACCCCTACTCGGCTTGACAACAGATATTATACACAGCTTTATAGAAACCGAGGATTATTAACATCGGATCAAACGCTACTCTCAACTCCTTCCACTCGCAATATGGTGAAGAGTAACGTTATGTATCCATCTAATTGGCGTAACAATTTTGGTGAATCCATGGTGAGGATGGGTAGTATTGATGTGTTGATGGGATCGGCTGGTGAAATACGAAAGAACTGTCGCATCGTCTTGTGACGACATATTCATGTCGAGGCGGTAGTGATGCTGTTTTTCTTTCATCTAAATACTAGCGCTTGCACCTCAACGAGGTGCAATGGTTACGCCGATAGCAGGATATACTCTGTCAATATATTGAAGGGCAGGGTAAAAAAGTGCAAGAAAATGTAAATTGCTTTTCTTAAGACTAACTATTTATAGCAAAAGTCAATTGATGATGGTTTCACAACAGGAATTTTGTTCACAATGAAAGAAGACCTGTAACTTCAAAGGTCGATTGGATTAAGTACAATTGTTGCTGGTTAATGATATACCTTGTAACCGAATGTAACATAATCAAAAAATTTATAGCAGGCAGCATTATACAGGGAATATGTGCATTTTTGTATTAATGATTATTGTAGTATGAAGTGTTTCACTGTTCTGTCAACCATGAGTTTAGCTTTTATAGGGAATAATTAATAAACAATTCAAAATATTTATAAAAAGCATTATACCAACATCTTGAATATCATGGATACAAGAAAGTTTAAACCTGAGAGAGATTAAAAAGATTTGAAGGAACAGTGACCCCAAACAATTTTGTAGTCTTCTGAGTAGCATAGCTGTTGCAAGCCCAAAAACAAAGGTTTGCAAGGTCAATAATCTTTGAAATCCTCTACTTCAGATTTTGCATGAACTTTACCTGAAATAATGTAGCTGTTGTCTAAATTGAAATATAACTATTTTAAATAAAAGAATATCCACAAAGAGGACCAAAATACAAATAGTTCTAACCTGAAATAGTAGGTCTTTGGGAAAGTCCTGAGTTTCTTATTCAGTTCCACTGAAAGTTGGAGGGTTAAGTCCGGAAGAATCCAATCTTCTGAAGCAAAGGGTTCAATATTTCCCAAAAGACTATACACAAGTCCTTAAATTCCAATCCTATGCCAAGTCATATTAAAGTGATCAAACCCAAAATTGTAGTAGTTTTTCAGCCAAGCGATATCCAGCCAGTCATAGATAATTACTCCCACCCGACAAAGCTGTAAGAGACAAATGGGCTTCAGTGTCCTTCCATCTTTTGGCCTGTTAGATGATCCCCAAGAAAATGAGTAAGAACATATCTGTTGAAAGAAGGTAGAACTAAACTACCAATTCACAGTATCACAGTGTGGATGTCCAAAAATCCTCTTCTTAAACCAGACCACAAAAATATTTACAAGTACAAACAAGCAAAACTCACTCAATCCCATCCAGGTAAACACGAGTTGTTCCGTTGAGAGCACCTGACAATGAGGTAACACTCACCACCCAATCTTCAGACATGTTTTCATAGCCCTTGAATTTATGCATAACAAGATAATTCAGAATCAACGAAGACAAGAATTGCTACTTCTTTGTGCACAGTACCAATGACTAACAAATTAAGAGTTGGTCCATGGGCATTTGACTACTTTTTCAGCCAGCATTTGTTGCAGGAGTCTAATTACTTGGGTGCCAGCAGAGTGACCAACAAAGTGTGTTGGATGGTCTTCATCCCACTTAGGATAATGGCCTGTGAAAATCCACACCATATTAATGAATACATTTGTACATGTTAACAATTACCTTTCTCTGGAAATAATCCATTAACATAACAGATTAAATATACCGTGCTCATAAGTCTTGCCAAATTAAGCATGGCCATATTTAGCACTATGCTATTCTCCATTACCTACTGTTCCACCTTTTAAGTAGTAGAAAAGTTCCCGAGCCCTACAAATTTGTAAAAGCAACAGGAAATAAAGTTTTATGCTGGTGCAAAAAATAATGAAAATTATGCAATTCTAAGGCATATATTGATTTCATAAAGCAGACATGCCCTATATTGGAAAATAAATGAAAACTATGTTTAACATACAAAACTAGACCTAAAAACAAATATAACACAGCTAAATTGGATAAGGATCTAACTAAATTATAAAATAAATCGAATATCTCTAAAAATGAATTGGTTTCAAGAACTTAAACCTAGACTAGATGTAGTAGATCAAAACTTGAGCCCAAAGCTGAAAATTGCTATATTTTATAGATCTTTTACTGGAGAACAACCCTGTTCCACAATCTTCAGTTTCATGTACAATTTGCATGGGTTTTAAGATGTATTATTCAGTGAACTACTTTGTCCTTCCAAAGGAAAGTGAAATGTAATGCAATCTTCGAGATCTTATCAAAAGAAGGATACAACACCAAGAATTTATCTATACTCATTCCCAAGCATGTTAATTGGAATTCGAGTACATCAAAGCTAATACAAAGACTCTAATCCAGATTACACATGATCACAGCACAAACTACTGTTGAACAAAAATCCAAAATTCAAGCACAGATAACAAACTCAAGAATATCATGCAGGTCACATCAAATAAACATGGGCTTTCAACAACACCCAAAAAGCACTATACCAAGCTAAGACGATAGAATAGAAGTTCACATGCATTGGAACTCAGAGGCACAAGGCTGCCTCACAATCAACAATCGTGAATTTGCAAAATGAAAATTTCAATCATACAACTACATTCAGTTTTCTCTCACACACATACACCATAGATATTTTTACATAGTATGTTACTTAGGGTCATTCTACTTGTAAATGTTTATACCCATGAAATGACTAGGGTCTTCTGTGGTGCATCTATGTTCATACTTCTTTGTATTCATGGTGGCAGTTTGAGTCCTAGCGAACAAGGACTTGAAAACAGAAGCTCAAATGTAAAGGAGGCCAGAGGACTAAAATTGCTCTTAAAATCCATAATATCAAATTGGAATTCTGAAGCATTCAGCAGCATTCTGTTCACATGCAATACAAACACAACTTCTGTCATTTTACTTGTATATGTCTATCTATAGCGAGAAACCTAAATCCACACTTAAGGGCCAAACCAAGGGCTTAAGTTAAAGCACTTATGTTTGTTTGACCTTATCTCCTCTCTCAAGAGGAACCTGCATTGGCAATGGAGATAGATAAATCATACAGAGGACCAAACAAATAAACAATTCAAAAAGTTAAGAAAATAAGACTATATTTGATTTTAAGATTTCAAAGAGCCAACTTAATTAAGACTATATTCTATCATATCTGGGAGCCACCTTACTTGACTTTCCCTTTATTACTATTTTTTAATCATGTCTAAGAAGCTACCTTAATTGGCATTCCTAGAAAACAACATTTTTTTTCACAGAATAATGATTTACATTGTAAACTTTCCCAGTAAACAACCTTTGTTTCATAACAGAATAATGATTCCCAGGGAAAGTCAACGTTTTATCATGAACCCCTTGGTTATTATCGATTTACTACAAATGGTCGTTGTCCAATCATGCACCCATTCTATATTGAAGCATTAATTTGAATAGATTGAAATCATCACAGAGTGCAATATTCATGGAAGATGTACAAATTCGATTACTAAAAAGAAGAAATAAACTTTAGCTACTTCGAGAAAAACCAACTGGCATGAGTAAAGCTAAGTTCCACAACTTTTTTCCACGTGCTGCCTGCAAACACAACTGGCAGGTGTAAATCCTAATTCTACAACCCTTTCCCACACATCCCTGCCTATACGAACATAGTAGCTTTGGAATAGGATATGGACATCCATCAATGCATAATGGAAGGGGGGAAAAAGAACTAAATCAGACATTACAATTAAAAAGGCTCTCTAAAACATGTCTGTAAATGTGGAAGCTTAAACAAGGCATAAGGGCTGTTTGACAGAATGATGCCAGGAGATGCGGTCTCATGGACTGCAGTGATTGCAGGATATGCACAAAATGATTTTATTGAACAACTTTAGAAACCTTCAAGAAAAAGCAATCGGCAGGAGTGAAGGAAAATCCCACAACCCTTAGACATGTATGCAAAATGCAAAGCATAGACAACGCACGGGAATTGTTTGAAAGAATGCCTAGAAGGAATGTGGTCTCAAGGAATGCAATATTTGTTGGATATGCACAAAATGGATTTATAGAAACTGGTTAAACTTCTAAGAAATTACAATCCGTAGATGAAAAGCCAAATTTAGCATCCTTTTCCAATATCATTTTATCAACATATGTCCTTCCATTGCATGAGTTATCACAGCATGGAAGTAAAAGCATGAAGGAATTCAATAACACAACAAAACAACTGTATCACATCATTTTGATTATCTTTCATTGGTATTATCAAAAATATGAAACCACAGTTCAGAGACAAACTCAATCGAGCATAAATCCTCATACCTAGAAATGCCTTTCAGAATGGTGTAGCAACATGAAACAAATGCAGAATGGAAAATTATTAAACTGAGAAATGACCATGTACAGGTCTGAAATGGATTGCAGCAAGATGTAGATGACTTCTAGCAATGTTAAACCCATGCCCAGGGCTGCTAACCATCATTCGACCCTTCTAATGGCGTAGAAAACTCTTCAAAACCCCCACGTGGCCCCTCATATTCTACTCATGAGCTAATTCTAGATTGCTGCCCCCAACAAAATGAGGACCACATCCCTACTTTCATTGTATAGATGTCTCTATGCAGGGTTTACACCAGCAGATTAAACCTAGGAAAAACACACTCACCTAGAGGACCTCCTCTCTGAAGGAGATGCCCATCCCAAAGTGCCCCCTCCATTCGCAATTGATAATCTGGTCGATCAGTTGAGGAATATTAGAAGAGGGCTGAGCAGATGACTGTGTGGAAGCCATATTCAATGCTTACAGAAGGAAAGGAAAAGATAAATGAAAATTGATGTATTCCTCCTATAGAACAGTGGGGGTGGTCTCACAGCCATACCTGGTGACCGATGCATGTACTATGAGGGATGGCCCCCGTCAACTCCAAGGTCTCGGGATTGTGGTTGAAATGAATGCGCACGGAATAGTACGAGGACATCGGAGCACCCACAAACCGGCAGCAAAAAATCAGACATCAGACGAATCCGGTGGGATTCCCCACCCAGAATAGCCTATTGGCTAATTATTTTATTATTTTATTCTCTTTAAAATCAAATCAGACTACATGTAAAGGCTGCCTCATCAATTACCTTTGCAACTTGTATTGGAATTAATTATTTTTATTCAATCTAACTTCTAATTTAGACGAAAAATATTATTTTATTCATGTGTTTTTCTTTTTTGTGCTCTCATAAAAATATGTATTAAACATGAATAAAAAAGTGCCCATATCTATTGAGTATTTAGGGGAGAAGACCTAATATCCACCACCCATTGAATAATCACCACCTCCATGCTCACTCCACACCCCAAAAAGTTTTTAACTTTGATCCATTGAAAATCTTTTTATGAACAAATAAAAAATTACAACACCAATGGCTGCTCATAACACAATGAGTAACTCAACAATCATAATACACAGCTAAACATGCTTTTGTATTTATAAAAAAAGTCAACTTGCACATAAAAAGGCTCATTTATAATTTAATTTAAAACATTTATTGTTAGAAATACTCCCACTTGCAAATGTTTATCCCTCATTACATTTTATATTTACAACTACACATGCACACTTAATGGTGCTTTACATGACATAATCACAATCTCCTATTAACTCTATGGGATTTGAAATGTAAGTCTTCCACACACTCCTTGGTAGATATATGTATTTACTTCATTTCCTGTAGGTACCTACACAATTAAATATAGGTATAAGGCTCCCCAAATAAACATCAAATCCAAATATAATGCAAAGTTCAGTCATATCATCTTTAAAAACCTATGTAACTTGCAGCTTCAAATTCAAATGCTCAAACAAATTCAAATTTGAAACACAACAACCAAATTAAATGCATTCAATTGTCAAATTCAAATTCCTAAAAAATAGGGGGAAAGCAACCAATGACATTCACAATTGCATCTTATTCTTTGCAAAATTCAAAGAACTGACAAGCATCCTCTGCACATTCCTTTGCACATTCCTCTAATATCCCAAGCCTCAGGTAGGTACATATAGTTATTTTCATTTATGCAATGTCTTCTTACATTATACATTCTACTTATAGTTAATTTCATGAACTGTGCATTTAACATTTCTATTTATGCAATGTCTTCTTAGTTTTCTTTATAAGTAAATGAAAGGTCTTTTTTGGTGATGGGTTTTTACTTTGCTTTGTGTTCATTTTCTATTTTTGGTCATTTATATTTGTCATTTATTTCAGTGTTTATATCAGGGTTTATATTTGTCATTTATTTCTACATATATGTGTATTTATATTTTTTTATTTTTGGTCATTTCTTAGGGTTGGTCATTTATCAGGGTTTAATATGTATCTGTGTGTATATATATATATATAATATATATGCATTTAATATATGTGTATATATGTGTACTATGTATTTAAAAACATATACATAGATATATATACAAATACATATAGTTACTTACATATAAATACATACATATACACACACATACATATATATATACACACACAAACACACATATATATGTCTATAACTCTGTTTAAATACGTTTCGTTTGGCTATCCAATAAAATAGACTAACATTTGTTTATATTTTTCTACTTTCCATTGCACATACAACAAACTAGCATACATATATTTGTCATTTTATATTCTATGTCTCTTTTTCATTCAACAAATTGATGTATATGTGTGTATCCTCTGCCTATCCTTTGAAAATACAAAAAATGGTACTGGTTAATCATTTTCTTCTGCATCTTATTGAATTTGTAAAAGAATGTGTACAATGTTTATTATATATATATAACACAGCTTATGGAATTTGTAAATGAATGTGTATAATGATATATAACACAACTTATTGATTTTGCAAATGAATTTGTACAATGTTATATATATAGCATTGTACACATTCATTTAAAAATTCAATAAGCTATGTGTTTGAATTTGTAAATGAATGTGTACAATGTTTTATATATAACATTCTATTTATTCCTTTACAAATTCAATACATTGTGTGTTTGAATTTGTAAATGAATGTGTACAATGTATTATACATTCATTTACAAATTATTTGTTTGTTGTCTCTTCTCCATTGAGTAGATTGATATCTATGTCTATATCCTTTAACTATCCTTTCAAAATGCAAACAATGGTACTAGTTAATCATTTTTTTTTGCATCTTTCACGACCCATGAAGGGTCTATTCGATGATTAAAAAATTATTACTGCTCGTTTATGAAATAAATAATTCCTATTACACTCCTTGGCATGTGCTATTTGATTTTGTTGGGTCATGGTACTGATGTTTTACACATGGGTTCTTTTGGGGTTAAATGATTTCCTCTCCCTATTTTACTACGTGCTCAAGGCTTGGTAAAGTCCATTGTATCATGATTTTGTCTACAAAAATGATAGAAGAATTTAGTGGGTTTGACCATATATCTGCAAAAAATGATTTTTTGGGTCTGCATCAACCTCTCTATAAAACAACCATGTGAATATGGGCATAAATCAACAAGCACATTTATTATATGTCATTTTTGTGAAAACCATTGCTTGGTTTTTTCCAAATTTTTGTGCTTAAGAAATTAATCTCATGAAACCCTTGCATAGAATATTTGACATCTATCTGAAAACACTTATGTATTCCTATCAGTGAGGAATTATTATTATGAAACCCTTGGTTACTTTTTTGTGCACATTTCTGAAAACGCAAGTCTATAATCGATCTACCTCTATTCAAATTAATATCCTATCATTGTTGAATACAACACAACTTCTTTCATTTTCTATACAATGTGCTTTGAGCATTAATATATATACATACATAGATCTATGTATATATATATATATATCTATATATATATATATGTATGTATATGTATATGTATAGATATATACATACATGTAACTATTTAATTATATGTATCCATAGATACATGTATACATATATTTATACAAATAGATATAAATACATCTATATATATGTATATACATGTAAACCCAAATTAAATGATGGAAAAGAATTGGATACCCAAAAAAAAAAAAATAGTCATATGCTTTAATTGGACCCCAAATGAAGTCTAATTGGGGTGTAATGTGTTTGTTGTCCAATGATAATGTTAGGAAATTAATATGTAGGAGTGATTTTTAATGGGCACGAAAATGATTTTATAAGGTGCTAACCTAAATTAGACCCATTGACTTTTGAGCTCAGATTTGAATGATAAAATAGATCTAATTGCATGTTAATAGTGACACAATTAGCACTATTTTCTATTTTGCAATGTATATCAGTGACTTTCTTTGTAATTATATTTGTGTAATTAATTATATGTACATATACATATACATACAAATATATATGTATATGTTGGCATACATTTAATGACACAAATAAATGTATACTTATATAAATTTGTGTACATACATATGTTTGTTGATGCATGCCGTCCACAGTTTGAGGTAACGACAAACATCATTCTCCTTTCAGAATGCAAACAATGGTACTCCTGGGTTTTTTGGTTGTTTCTAGCTTGATTTCAACTTCTTTTTATCACTTGCAACATTGTTTATTTGACACTTTATGGCTTACAATGTACAAGATCACTAACAATCATGGAACCAAGGTAGAAGAGGAAAATACTAGGTGGGAGGCACTTGATTAGAGTACCTTGTGGAGTGACATTTAATGTTCCTGATGTTGTTGATGAAGAGTCAATAGTGAACATGGACGAGGAAGTTATTTCTAAAAATGCAGAACAAACCAATGAAAATGATGGTTTTGAACCTGTTGTTCATAATACTAAGGTACAAGTGGAACCACCACCTACTAACTATGTGAAAACCTCAGATCTATGCATGAAAAATTGGTTTATGCATGACATGGAAAAAACCATTGCAAAAGTTGAGGACAATTGAATGTCAATTAGAGGTTCAACGATCAAATGAGGAATCTCACCTAGAAGTTTATGAGCATGGTTCAATGGTGTGACATCCACAAAAAGGAGGGGGCAATGAACAGTCCTAACTAACGAAGAAGAAGCTAAAATTATGCAATGGTGTAAAGATATGGATAATATTGGCCATGGCCTTCAAGTGTCAGAACTTAAGTCAATGATGGCCCACATGGTTGGAGTGAGGTCTAACCCATTCACAAATGGGATACGAGGGAGGTCATGATGTTTTGGCTTTTGTCAAAGGCATCATGATCTGACAATTCAAACACCTGAAGGAGTGGACACAGATTGAGCTATAATGTTGTGCCCCAAAATAGTTTTTTCATTCTATGGTAACTTGGAAGAGTTGTACAACAAACATAATTATGGGCCCAAAAAAATATGGAACTGCGATGAAACAGGTGTAAACGATGGCATAAATTGTTTAATGGGAGTTATTGCAAAATAGGGATGAGATGTGTTCCATAATTAATTTCTAAAAGTAGGGAATGGATCACTGTTCTAGCTTGTGTTAGTGCATCAAGTCAAGCTATACCTAGTTACTATTTGTTCAAGTCCAAAAGGAACATTAGAAACTATATTGTTAACTATGAGCTAAGGGCATGCATGGAAATCCAAGAGCATGCTTGGATGATAAAAGAATTATTTGTGGAATGGTTGAAACATTTTGTAAGAAATGTCCCAGGAGGGGTGTCACCAACTAATAGACAACTTCTCATCTTTGACAGTCATGGCAGCCATGTGGCATTCAAAACAGTTAAAAAAGAAAAGACTATGGGAATAGATTTCCTCACACTTCTAGCACATTGAAACCACAAATTGTAGCCCCTTGATTTTAGTGTGTTCTCACCATTTAAGAACTACTTCAAACAAAAAAGGAGTATATGGCTCTTTAAAAATCCTCAGCTTGACATTGGAAGGGAAGAGTTGGTAACACTTGCCAACAAAGCTTTTGCACAAGCTTTCAATCCTAATAACATTGCAAATGGTCTTAGAAGAATGAGAATTTGGCCATTAGATTGACATGCACTTGAATTGGATATGGGGCCAAGCCAAGCTTTCATGGTTGAAGAGGAAGGAACCACATTGGGAGTAGAAACAAAGGGTGATACAACTGATGATGAGGCACAATTCATGGCAGTAGAGACTTGTTTGAGGATAACAGTATGGAATGAGGAATAGATTGGATAGTTTGTGAAAACCTTTTATGCAAGCATTCCCCCTAATCCAATAAATGAATAAGGATATTGCCTAGAAAACATTGAGGCAAAAAAAATTTAACAAGAACCAATAGTTCAATCATGTAATCAGGCAACTGAAAATGAAGAGTCTCAATCTGCCATAGAAATTTCAAGATGCATCTTTAAACCTAGGGATGCATCTCATTTTTTTTCAAGTGGATGAAGGGTTGTCCATGTCATCACCACCAGATGTTGATCCTAAAGATGTCATCCATTACTTCACAACTGGGAGAAATTGGGAGGCTGAAAATGATGAAGACGATGGAGTCGATGGTAATGACTCAAGTGACGAAGATGCTGACTATGTGCCATGCACACAAGTCAATGATCAACAACCAACATGCATGAGAAGCACTTTTTTGCAGATTCCAATGCAAAGGGTGCACCAATCATCTAATAGAGCTCGCAATGGGGTCCTACGCCTTAGTAGGTAGTCTCAAATTTTGACATTAGATGATTTCTTCAATTTTTTGAATGGATAGGAGGAAGAAAAACAAAGAAACCAAGAATTGTAGCAAAGGAAAAGGGAGCAAATGGCTTAAAAGAAGGAAGAAAGAGAAGAAATCCTAGCACAAAGGGAGGCCAACATATTGGAGTGTGTTGCAAAAAAAAAAAGAATTATAGAGAAGAAATTGAGGCAGTGACATGAAAAGGAGCTTCAAAGGGAGCAAGAAAAGATTGCTCGACAGTTGAAGGAAAACCAAAAGTAGGTAGGAAGAGCATAAAGAAATAGAAGTAAGAGTACTCCTACAACTCCTCTTCCAAGTCAACATGCAATTTTAAGGAATATGATTAACATTTCATCTCTATCCTTTGCAACTCTTAACAGCCTACAAAACGGGTCTTTTGAAGGATTCTTTCAACAATTATAGCTCACTCCAGAGGAAAATCATGCATTGCTTGCTTGTATATAAAGTACCATACAAAACAATTCGTAGTCCTTGACATCTTCTCCAGTTGATGCAGAGTCATTTGACCCCCAAGGACACACCACTTCTTAATCAGATCTGTGGATGTCTAATTAGGATTTTTGTTGTCAAATTTTTGACCTCAATTTGTGCTAGAGTGTTTTTCATAAAAATGAATTCTATTCTATTGTATTGGAAAACCAAAGGATACTAGTTTGCTGTATTGGATAACCAAAGGGTACTAGTATCTAATTTTGTAGAACTGAATGGTAGTTTGTTGTCAACTTATCTACTCTGATGTATGCCAGTGTGTTTTTTGTAAGACTAAATACTCCTTGCATTATTTCCAACTTTTTCTTAATCATGTTTATGCTATAATAAATTTTATTTCATCCTAGGCATGTTTTGTGAGCTGTCCAAGTTAATGATCTATGCTTTTGTAATTTGAAATTAGTTTTGTGTTCGTTGTATTCATCTATCATTTTCTTGGATATGTGTTTGTTGTATTCATCTAACTAACATTGTTGAAAATTTAAATGTACATATATATATATATACACACATACAACTATGTATATGCATACATATATATATA
>VDFB02281492.1:388317042-388403769 GCA_007258455.2 Sequoia sempervirens | reverse complement strand
TCAAACCCCAAGTTTGGTAACTAAACCTTGATGATAAATAGAAATCTGAAACATGAAATGTGTGTGAAATACTAAGCTTAAGTGTGTGTAAGATTAATATCCCTAACAATGCAAAGAAACCCTACTCAACTGTGTTAGAATAGGATCCTAGAATGAAACATGAACAATGCAAAATACCTACTTTAGGAGATCCCAAAACCCCTTAATAAGTCACAAATCTTAATATACCTCTATTAAGGCTAAAAATAGAGTGATCATAGAAGATGGAATCACTTAGGAAACAAGTCATTAGACTTGGTTGAATCTCATGGTGCTTCTCCCAAAACCTAGAATCCATCATGATTCTCCAAAGGCATCTATCATCACTTCTCAATAATGCTTGATCTTTGACGGTAAAATGAGCTTGAAGACCTGCAAAAAAACTATAATGTTTCTCCAAGACTTCACTCTTGCTTGCTTCTTGAATATCAATGCTTGATCTCATGAAAATTGCTTAGATTCTTCTCTCTTGAAAATCTAGGTGAAACATAGTGAAATAACCTTGTATTTATACATAACTCAAGATTAATTCTCACAATTTAAATATCACAAGCTGACATTGAATTATACATTTGAAATCATTAAAATCCCACCAAAAAAATATGCAAAAGAGGGGTCCTAGGTCTAAGTAAGGGCCCATTCACCATGTGTCGAATGGGTCCTAGGCCACTTACCTAGGAAACACTTCAGGAAATGTTAAATGTTATGTGAAAATAGGGTCCTAGGACCTAGTGAGGACCCATTTTCCATGTGGAAAATGGGTCCTAGGTCACCTACCTAGGACACACACCTTATTAAATTAAGTGGTGTAAAGGAATTTATAAATGTCAGGTTTTATCCCTTAGAATTTGCATTTAATTAGGCTTGGATTTGAATTAAAACCTGGCCAATTAAGGAAAATTAACCTCAATCAATTAATAAAGCCCTAGATTAGTGTGAAAGTGTAAAGGTACACTTTATAAAATCATAAATAAGGTACAATTAAGTCCATTTAGTTTAAAAGGGCCCTAAAATTAATGTGAATGTGTAAAACACATTACAACACTAAATCAAGGAAACATTTAGCTCATTTTAATATTAATTTCCCCAAATTAAGTGAGAAAAAGGGATACTTTTTCCATCACTACAGGATGGTGTTATTACTAATCCTCCACTTGATATCCCATCTACAATTAAGAAGATTTTTCCTATAGTTATTACTAGTTGAGAGTTTGAATTTTCTTATTCTAGGGGTTATAACTACACTTTGTAGTAGGGTTCTTCATGTCTATATGACCCACTTCATTGGGATGTCTACATGCTATTAATTTCACATTATTTTGTGGATGCTTTCCTTTCATTTCTTGATTACATTGTTGAGGATGTTTATCTTCTCCTTGATTAAAACACACATTGAATTTCATAATATCCTATTCAAGGTTCAATTACTTTCTCTATGATACATCATGCTATTCACTTTACATGTCTTGATTCACATTTAGTCTAGACCTGTCACACAATTTAGTGGTCACTATTATTAAATCTTGTATTATATAAACATAGTTCAACATCAATATTGTGACACTTGAGAATTTTCCAAATACATATATCTTGATTCCTTTTATATTTTACTTGAGTAAGAATTTAGTTGTCTGACATCTTAGGTTTTCTTTATTTCAAAAGACAGATGCATCCTTATTTGTAGAGGAACCAACCATAATATTCACAATGTTATATTATGAATTTGTCTTATTTCTTTTTCTTTTGAAGGCACACATGATACTTATCTTGTAGAAATAAATAAAAAAAAACTATTCTAGGGGTCTTCCTAGTCCTTCCTTCTATCTAATTTGGAATTTATTTTCTCTCTATTTAGGAGATTGTCTTTCTTTCATTTGGGTGTATTTTTCTCTTTTGGGGTAATTCTATTTTGGTCCCTTTTTTATATCATTATTTTTCTCTTTTCCTTCACCTTTGAATCCATTTGGTCACTAGCCACATGAGCATATGGTTTCATAAAATTCAAATTACCCATATTAATTAAATAGTTTTGTTACTTTATGTTGAAGCAAAACAAACTCAATAAAGTGATGACATAGTGAAAATCATACCAAGAGCACTCTTTATAGCATAAAAAGTAGAAATGAAGAATAAATAATTTATATATATACCTTTAATAAACTACTTAAGACCAATTATTCATCTTACTTTCTATTCCACATTGTTTGAGCTCGAACCATAGTAAATTTAGTTCTGTGAAAAAATATTGGATTCTCTTAAAATCACTTGGATTGAGACTAATTAGTTTTTTCTCCTATTCATTTCCTCTCAATACGTCTTATATGCATTATGACCTTATATCACCCCAATTTATTGGGTTGGATTTCAAATTTACATTTCTACTCATTACAATTATATGCAATTAAGATTGGATCTAATTTTTAGAAGTAATGACAAAAACAACACAACACATTCCCTTGATACTATCAAAATACCCACCTTGAAAGTTATAAGAATGTCTTTTAGTATTTCAAATCTATTAATATATTTATAATTTATAGTGATTTTTATTTAAATTTCAAACAAAAATAGGAACGAATTGATTATTTTTAATAGTCAAAATATCTATTCCTTATCTGTTGCTGATGAATTTAAGAAAAAAAGTACGCCTAATTTTAATATATGAGGCAAAATTTATGCCCTTCCAAAGAAAGAGAAAAAAAACACACTTCAAATTAGAAAAAATAGTAGTGAGGTTTGTTTGGCTCTATTATACACCATATGAAATCACTTTTTGAAACCCCCTTTATTTTGAGAAGGTTCTTGTAGACTTAGGGCTTTGATACTATGTTCTGAGAAGGTTCCTATAGACTCAAGGCTTTGATACTATGTTCAAGTCATCTATTTGACCCTCACAGCCTATTGTATTTTGCAAAAAAAATGATATGCCTTTTATAAGAGATTTATAGCAAACTCAAGGTGTGCCAATGGAAGGATTCTCAAGGAGTGGCACATAGATGTTAGCAATGGAGGAGTTGTAGAAACTTAGTATTAAAGAAGTAGATAAATGTGTTGTAGAAGTATGCTAATGAGTGCTAAGAGTGCTGAAGTGCAATAATATCTAAAAAGAGACGTAAGACTACCAGTTGGGAAATAATAATTTGAAAAATGTTTTAGATCAGATAGGACCATCAAGGAAAATTTGTAAGGTATATTCGGGTTTTAACTGACCATTGGAATAGATTTAGGTTCACACTTGTGGAGACACTAGCACAAGGGCATTAGTATCTAAGATCACTAGAGAAGGGATGGTAATGTCTAATACCACACAACACTATATACATATAGAAACATGGTTTTAAGAGAAAGGTGATTCTACTTAAATGGTTTGACACATTTATAAGGAATCAAAACAGCTCCTCTTTGCATAGGATCAAAGGTTGTGGAATAAATATCTCATATCAATAACAACATACCGATTGTTTGAACACAATCTCTATTACAATTTTTTTACAACTAAAACACGACAGTTTCTTTAGTAAATATGTGCTATACAAGATGGTGATTTTAACCTTTTTAAAAATAAAATAGAAACATAATGAGCACTTAAACATTCTAATTTGCCAAATGTCTATCAAAATATCACACCATTTTTTACAATGTGGAAGCATCAAATATTTAAGTTGAAGAGTAATTCAGAATTTCTAAAATATTTATCATGTTTGATAGATTCTTCTAATAGTGGGAACAAAGTTGCAAGCTATAATAACAAAAATGGCGTCGGATATCCAAGATAGAAATCCTGTTGTGCAAGGAGCTCTGGTTGTGAATCCCAATGATCAACTGTTTTGGTTCAAACGACCCCGGTTGATTCTCCATCTCATTCATATTTCCCTATTTCAGGTTAAACAAGTTCTCACGAATACATTCCCTTTTTCATTTTCCCATATTTCAAAACTTGTAATTGTAGAATGTTTGTTTTGCAGAGCGCTTTCCAACTTGCTTTTTTCTTTTGGTCATGGGTAAGGAGGAAACTTCTAAGTTCAAAAATTATCATTTCTACTTTTAGTTAATATCAAGTCATGGCTTGATAGAATTTTCTCTGCCTTAACAAATTCATATATTCATATTATATGATTGATGCAGTATGAATATGGCCTGAAATCCTGCTTCCACAAAGGGATTGCAAATATTATAGTGAGAGTAGGCTTGGGGTAAGTTTATTTGACCTGTTAAGTCTCTTTCACAGGGAATTTTCCTCTTAAGAAAAAGGTTATCACAGTCTCTTAGGTTTGTCAAAGTAAACTTTGACAGAAGATTTCTATCATCTACATTTTAGGTTTGTTAAAGTAAATTGTTGGCTAAATCCACCATATTTTTTAAACTTAAAATACATTTTTAATTGATTAGGGTCACAGTTCAAATACTGTGCAGCTATGTAACTCTCCCACTCTATGCTCTTGTTACACAGGTATGTATTTGACACCTGCATAAAGATAGCAACATATTTGATTTCTAGTTTCTTGAATACCATTGTAAGAATGAAATATGAGATTTGTGATTGCAGATGGGGACAAACATGAAAACAACCATATTTGGTGAAAGAATAGCCAGCTCCTTGAAGAAGTGGCACCAGAGAGCTAAGAGTAACCTTAGGGAAAGGCAAGAAAATCTATCAAGCAGACCAACTGATTCACCTGATCAAGGATCTTCTCCAGTTCATCTTCTTCACAATTACAAAAGTGTAAGAGACCCAGAAAGTGGCAAACAATTAGAACAATCTAAATATAAGCTTTCAAATATTGAGGCAGACAGTGATACGCCCTCCTCTTCTCACCATTCTCGCCTCAATGTTAATAATGATTCGAAGGAAAAAATACATCGAGGCACACAAGATGTTGAAACAAATGGTTCTGACTTCACCTTTCCTTATTGCGTGGAGACTCATCCAAGCAACGATGATTGTTGCCAGAAAAGAGCAACACAAACATAGCAACTTTCAAGGTTTTGTTATATAAGACAATGGCCAAATTTGTTAAACGTTTCTTAAGTCAAGACACACTATAAAGGTAGGAGCAACATATCTAAAATGTAAGAATACTAATGAGCTAGGGCTCATTATTTAGGCATGGACTTATCTTTTTGGAGATAGCTTATGTGATGCACAAAATTTATTAAGAAAAAACTTATTAGTTAATATTTCTAATCTTACAAGATTTAAAATATTTATGATTATTTATTAAAAATGATATTATTTATAGGTATTATTGAATACTTAATATGTACTAACAATCACATGCACGGGCATGCAACGATCAGTCGATAGGGGTCCACCACAAATAGCTATTCAATGGGAAGTAAGAAATAAACTTTTTTTCAGAATGCAATGTGAAATATAAATAATAAGTAATATTTGCAATTGTTTGATTGAATTGAGAAAGGGAAAGTGTGTTATGAAGTGAATATGAAATAACGTGAGGTTAATTCATAGTAGGAGGTGACCCTTATGATTTTGGACTTTACCTAGGAAAAAATAGGTGGAGTAGATCATAATGAAGAGAGATTTTGGAAAATCAATTTATATATTATTATGGATAATTAGATGGATAGATCAAGCACATTGATACATATTTTTTAAAGTTAAAGCAAATATATGTGTGCATTGAAAGATATCAATTTGAATTTCCTAACTTGAACATATTACAAATCACTTAATTTTGGCATAGAGATTATTTTATTTCTCTTCATCTAATTTGAGCATTGTAAAGAATTTTAAACCTCATGTTATAGTCCACTTATTTTTTCTTATCTCACATGCAATGCATGGGAGATTAAGAACAATTTGCATAAAATAAAAAATAGGACACCAAGATTTCACAAACATAGTGTACACACCCAAAATACATGCCAAGCAAAAAACTACATGAGGACACAATCCTTAATTAAATTCACATAAACATTTACCTAGGTTAAGATATGAAGAATACAAGAGCTAAACTATGGCAATGAATAACTTGTTATAGGTAGCTTCAAATAGATAAGAAAAAGAGAATATCATGAAACATATTGATACAAGACAAGAAATCTATGTAAAAGTTGGCTTGTCAATTCAAAATTCAAGTTACATTATTTAACACTAAATATTATAGACAAATAGGGAAATTGTAAAAGAGCTATTAGAAAGACACTTAATAATCATAGGAAAATGATAGATGATCAGAAACCCACATTAAATAAAACTTTAAAACATGGATAATAGAAGAGGTGAACTACAATTATGAACAATCTGTTATGGGGAAGTGGGAAAAATAATATCATGAAACATATTGATACAAGACAAGCAATCTATGTAATAGTTGGCTTGTCAATTCTAAATTTGAGCTACATTATCTGATATTAAATATTATAGACAAACAGACAAATTGTAAAAGAGCTATTAGAAAAATACTTAAGAATGACAGGTAAATGACAGATGATCAAAAACCCACATTAAATAGAAATTTAAGAGAGGTAGAAAAACATACACAAACCAAAAAAGTTGAAAGCAACCCAAAGGTACAAATCAACGCCATTCTTACAGTTTATAGCAATCTACAAAACTTCAGAATTTACAAGAGCTAAACAACGACAATGAATAGTTTGTTATAGGGAGCTTCAAGAGGATGAGAGAAAAGGAATATCATGAATCATATTGATACATGACAAGCAATCTATGTAATAGTTGGCTTCTCAATTCTAAATTCAAGCTACATTATTTGGCACTAAATATTATAGGCAAATAAGTAAATTGTAAAAGAACTATTAGAAAAACACTTAAGAACCACTGGAAAATGACAAATGATAAAAAAACCACATTAAATAGAAAACTACAATAATGAGTAGTTTGTTATGTGCTACTAAGAAAAATAAATAGTTTGTTACAGGGAGCTTCAAATAGCTGAGGGAAAAAGAATATCATGAAACATATTGATACAAGACAAGCAATCTATGTAATAGTTGGCTTGTCAATTCTAAATTTGAGCTACATTATTTAGCACTAAATATTATAGAAAAATAGGTAAATTGTAAAAGAACTATTAGAATTTTTTTGAAGAATCACAGGAAAATGACAGATGATCAAAAACCAACATTAAATAAAACTTTTAAATATGGAGAAATATTCAACTTGAGAAACAAAAAAGAGGTTTAAATTAGGATAAGATCATAGGATGGACTATCAAGAGGACGTATTCTCACTTGCAATCAATCCAAGACATAGAAATAACTAAATAGATCATTGATCTAGACCATTTGTCATTATGATAGGATAATGGTTGTTAAATTTTAGATTTTAGGTCAAATTATATATGAAATTAAGAAAAATTAAGCATTAAGACTTTGTATTTACAACAAGAAAAATACAACATCAAAAAAACCCACTATAGAAATGATAAAAAAATATTCCTTATTGACATAAAAAAATCTTGGAATAGCAGACCTTATTGAAAATTAAATCTTCAATATTGTATGTTGATCCTCAAATAAAGATGAAAGATCTTGTAATGAAAAATCTCATAGAAGATAAACATTTTAGAGATTAGCTATCGTATATTTCACCATAGATTTGAAGGTTCATCATACATTTTAATGATAATGAACAGTTTGCTAGGGGATATTGAAAAAAAAAATGTCACGAAACATATTGAAAAAAGCAATCTATGTAATAGTTGGCTTGTCAATTGAAGATCCAAGCTAAAATATTTAGTACTAAATATTATAGACAAATACGAAAATTGTAGAAGATAGGAAAACACTTAAGAATCACAAGAAAATGATAGATGATCAAAAATTCACATTAAATAGAACTTTAAAATATGGAGAATAGAATAGGTAAACTATGATAATGAAAAGTTTGCTTTGTGGAAATAAGAAAATGAATATCATAAAACATATTGATACAAAACAACCAATCTATGTTACAGTTGGCTTGTCAATTCAAAATTCAAGCGACATTAGTTGGCACTAAATATTATAGAAAAAATAGAGAAACTATAAAAGAACTATTAGAAAACACTTAAGAATCACAGGGAAATGACAGATGATCCAAAACCCCAACATTTCAGAATTTAAAAAATTGAAAAAAATTCTTGTTACAAGAATAATAGAATAATTTTTTATAGGGAGCTTCAAATAGATGAGGGAAAAAGAATTTCATGAAACATATTGATACAAGATAGGAAATCTATGTAACAATTGGCTTGTCAATTCTAAATTCGAGCTACATTATCTAGCACTAAATATTATAAACAAAAAGGGAAATTGTAAAAAAAAAAAACTATTAGAAAAAAATACATACATATAAATATATATACATACATATATACCTATATATATACATATATACCTATATATACATATATAGATACATATATATACTTTGTGCATCTTTGGTGTTATACGCATTTTGTACAGTTTGTTGCTTGGTATGTTTCTAATAAATTTAACTTCAAATCCTTCCAAAGAGAATGCTATGCAATGGGAATTGTATGTGAAAATTAATATTTTGAAACATAGATAGATACATATACACATATATATATTGAAGAAAAATAGAGTAATTGTATAAGAGGTATTAGAATAACACTTATTTGCTACTAAATATTATAGACAAAAAGGGAAATTGGAAAAGAGCTATTAGAAAAATACTTAAGAATCACAGGAAAATGAAAGATATTCAAAAACCCAAATTAAATAGAACTTTAAAATATGGAGAATAGAAGAGGAAAACTACAATAATGAATGGTTTGTTATGGGGAACAGAAAAAAAAGAAAAAGAATATTATGAAGAAAAATTTGTTATGGGGAACTTCAAATAGATGAGAAAAAAATAATATCATGAAACATATTGATACAATACATGTAACATGTTCCATCTAGATAAAATAATGACAACAATTAACAGTTTGTTATAAGGAGCTTCAAACATATGAGAAAAAAAGAATATCATGAAACATATTGGTACAAGGTAATGAGTCTATGTAACAGTTG
The DNA here is from genome assembly GCA_007258455.2 of Sequoia sempervirens. Classification (NCBI taxonomy): domain Eukaryota; kingdom Viridiplantae; phylum Streptophyta; class Pinopsida; order Cupressales; family Cupressaceae; genus Sequoia; species Sequoia sempervirens. The sequence goes on along the minus strand of VDFB02281492.1, from coordinate 388,394,724 downwards.
TAAGAGGTGTTAGAATAACACTTAAGAATCACATGTAAATGACAGGTGAACGAAAACCCACATTAAATAGAACTCATAAAGCCAATGGGTAGCAATAATCTATTCAAAATGGGTATAACACCACAAACTTAATTGAAAATTTGAGCTACATTACCTGACACTAAATATTATAGACAAATAGAGAAATTGTAAGACCTATTAGAATAACACTTAATAGCCACTAAACTAATTTTATCTTGAATATCTTTATGCTTTCATACTAAACCTCTGCATATATATATATGCAATATGTATGCAATTACTCTTATGTTTAAAATTTGCAATTGCTCCTATGTTAATGGGTATAATGCGAAAGATGCATAGAGATAACTACAAACAATAAACGAAGGGAAAAAAAATTACTAACCCATTTTTTTGATGAAAGAAAGAAGATTTAACTGTGATTTCTCCATCCATACAGAGCCATAATCTCTTTGAAGTCTCCAAAATGCGTATAATGCCAAAGATAGAAACATATAACAAGGAACAATAAGAAGAGAGTGAAAGAAATGAATAATAAATTAATCATTTATGCAAAATTCCCATGTAAAACAACTTACATATTCCATAGCACAACAATTTTAAAACCCTCCAATTTGTTGTAAACCAGACCTGAAGGCACCAATTTTTACAATAGACTATTATCAAACCAACACCACAATGGGTCTTTCGACAATGCAACTTAATAAATATATTTTTTCACACATTTCAGAGTATACTTTCCCACACTGCAACATTGAATATTGCATTTACTTCCTCCTGTACCATTGTACACGAATTCCAAGATACATTAACCCTCACGTGAGCAAACACTTACCATTCAACTTCCGCATATTGAGGCAACCAACTACACCACCACCAACCCACATAATTATCAAACTCCACATCGTAAAAAAAAACCTTGAGAAACTCGTTGTCGACCATCAGTGATTATTAATTTTTGGAACTGAGAAATTCTGTTCACAACTGGGCTGATGAGAATCCTGATAGAATTTTCACACAAATAACCTATCGGCTAGTTAATGTTTAAAGCTTAATTGGTGTGGTATTTTTATGGAATGGTTAATTAATTGTTCAATGTAAACAAGTGTACTATAAAATCAATAAATCTTAAATAGTAATGTTTATATGTCATTCAATTGAACATATAGGTGTTATTTCTAGTATTTGGCATATTAACTTCACAATTGAAACTAATGTAAAATAAACATACAAAAAGATGAAATGGATTCAACAATTTTTTATTTTATTTTTTGGCTATCAATCATTTTCATTTGACATCAATTATACATCCATGAATGTATGAAAAACAACATTGTCGTTACAATTTTTACATCTAATCACAGACCTTAACATTATAATTTAAGGAATTTAATGAATTCCTATTTTATTTGCATAATGGTGTAGGAAATGTATTAGATTTTTCAGGAAAATGAAAAGATTCTATTTAATTTCTTGATAGATACAAACTATGTTTATACATTAAATGTGGTGAGTAGTTGATTTTTATGTTTGAACTTTATTATATTGCACAACACATGTATTATGTGTGAATGGCATTCATGCAATTTCAAATAAAAATCTAGGAACCTAATATATTGTTGATAAATAGTTTTTTCAATGTGAAAAATAAACTAGTTCATCCAATGGACAACAACAATATGCACCAACAAATAGATAAATTGTGATGAGATTAACAATTATCCTCTATGTTTAGGAGCTTCCCCTCTAAACACAATGGATAATAGTTAATCCCATAACAATGTATCCCTTTATTGGTGCATATTGTCACTATCCGTTGGGCGAATTAATTAATTTTTCATAGTGACAAAACTGTTTAGCAAAAATTTATGGTCACTCTGCTAGAGATTTGAATAAAAAAATCAGTGCTTTCTTTCCTCAAAAATTTAAAGGTACCTCCATGAGGAAGGAGGTTGGCAACTCTATTTGAAGAAAAATGACATAATGATGATGGAGTATCGGGAAAATAAGAGAACTAGAAAGCAGTTCATGCCGACAATCCCAAAAATATTAGCCATGAATGATGAGATTGGTGAATGTGTCTACCAAAGAAACAATGTTCTTCTCACTCCTTGGGAAGAAAATAGTTTCCTTTTCTTTCAAAACAAGGAATCCATATTGAACTCAACCTTCACAGATGAAATTTTGGAATCTAAATCTATACCATTTTCTCCTCTTGAAATAAGAACTTCTTTTTATGATGTTGATCAAGCTCAGTATGAAGTAAATGAAGATGAACCATCAAATGTTCATACTTTGACATGCATGCAATCAGAATATGAAGTGTTCAACTTTTTTGATTAAAGTCCTAAAGAAGAAATGTTTCAATGAGGAATGATAATTCTCCCCTACTTTGGATTCATTTTATTTTGAAGATAATTTTAAGGATCATGGCCTTCATTATGATGATAATTTGAAAGAAATTTTGAAGTTTCCAAAGATGAAAAGCCTCATGAAGTATACATTTCAAATTGGTGTTTAGAATCTTCAGATGATGATTTTCATTTTAAAAAGCATGTCATTCTTTCCCCTTTATTATTTTTGAAGAACATTATAACATTCAAATACAAGAATGCTTTTCTTTTACGATGACGCTGGGTGGGAACAGGGGTGAGGGAGGTGATTCAAATTCTACAGATGAAGGAGGGGATGATTCTGACGATGACACTGAGGATCCTAATCTGGCGTTGGCTTCTCTTCCTCCTTTGGCACAACCATTCAGGTCTTGGGAAGTCTATTTCTCTAGCTTTTTGGTGTGGAGGTGTTGGTGTGCGGTGACTTATGTTTCTTTCTCATTCGTTGCTACTGTCTGGAGTTGGTCTGCTACAACTAGTGCTGGTGCCTTGCGAGGTGCGAAGGATGTCTTGGTTCCTCCCTTGGTGGTGTCTTCTATTGCTACCTTCTCTGCTTCCTATGATGAGCGACTTCTTGGCTCTCCTTCCTATAGGCTATGCTTGGTGGGGTTTGGATGCAAATTGCCCTACCTTTATCTTTTGTGGGTGTCGTCCATTCGGTGGGTTGGTGGTGGGGTTTTTGTTGAAGAAGTGTGGTTTAAGATTAGGCCAATCTTTGCTCCTACTCAACGTAGCAGGAGGGCTTGGGGTCTCTTCATGTTGGCTTGGTCTTTTTCCTGTTTCTTTTTGGTTGTACTCCTGCCTATGGTGTGTTCGGTGCCTTTTTCTTGTGGGCTCTCTTTTTTGGTTTTTTCTAGCTCATTCTTTTCCCCTCTTGGTGGTGTTTCCCATTGGCTGCTTGTGAGGAGTTTTGGCCCCTATCTGGCCCTGACCGGTGTGTCAGGGTTTCTTGGTGTGCTCTCTTGCTGGGTCTTCTCTTTACTACTTTGTTGTGCGGGAACCTCTATTCCTCCTAGGGTTTGCTTGTTCCTGAGCATTCTAAGATTGAGTATCTATTTTTTTTTGTGGTCAGGCCTTTGCAGTCTATGATTGAGGTTCTCCTCTCCTCGTACCCTGATTTGTTTTCTAATCTTATGGGAGAGGTTCTTGGATCCTTGGTGTTGTTCAATGTGTTTCCTTATGTGCATCTTTGGGTCACTCTAGCCCTTCCTATGGAGGTGGTCCTATCTCCTATTGAGGGGGAGATGGATGTGGCTGGTCATGACCTCTCTCCTATAGAGGTGGAGTGGGATGCTTTCTTGCACAACTGGAAGAAAAATGCTGGGGGGCTGATTATGTCCTATTTTGTGACAGCAAGAAAGCTGAGGCTGGCCTACATGCTGCTTTCTTTTCTTCATTTTCTATTGAGGTGGAGATTTTGAAAAGAGAGCTGATCTTTATGGAGTTCTATCTAAAGGATAAGGGGTACTGCAGTCACCATGATATGGTTGAGCTTGGGACTCTCTCCTATAGAGGTGGAGAGAACAAATGGTCTTTGAAGGAAACTGTTGTTGCCCTATGCACTTGCAGTTACTCTTCCTATAATGGCAGAAAGTGTGGTCTGTAGTGGGTTGTTGGTCCCATCAAAACCAATGAGTGTTAGACTCTTGTAGTTTCCTAGGTCTTGTTTGGGCTACCCACTAGCTTTTGGCTGGGTGTTGGCTTGCTGTCTCCCTGTGCTACTGCTGGTTGTTTCTATTCCTATCTTTTGGGTAGCTTGTTCTTCCTGGTGTGGGTTTTGGGTCCCCCTAAAAACCTGAAGGTTTCAGGTCCTTTCAAAACTTGTTGTAAATGGTTTTAGGTCCATTCAAAACTTGTTTTTCCTTTTATAAAAAACATTCAAATACAAGAGGTGAAGGTATTGATTAATATCTTTTTCCTTCCTTATTTTTGGATAAATAATTTTTTGAGTTAATTGCAATAAAGAGGGATGAATCCTCTTTGATCAAGGAAGATCCCATGTTTGATGAAACTATTATCTATCCTAAGAGGGTTAATATAGTGAATCAAGATATCAAGAACTACTTTATACATGATAGCTTTAGTAGTGGAAATATGGGAAATTTAATTTAGCTATTTTTCTAAAGAGCTTTGGTTATTTCTCTCTTCAATCAGAAAATGAGACACCATTCTATAGTCTACTGCTCAATCCTCATTTCACAAATAGGGATCTTGCAATCAACGACATTCATAAGGTAGAAGCAATGATAAGTATTGGTTCACTCAAAATGACTCAGGAAAGCACGATCAACACTACACATGGTAATAATCATGTGATTCAGGAGGAGTCAGAAAATCATGATGAGAGGTGGTTATTTGGTGTGATACTCAAAGACCTCTCAAATTTCATGTGTTCGAACTTTCTCATCATTGAAAAAAGGTCATTGAGCTCACAAGTAGTTCATGATAGAGGGTATTTTTTCCATGCTAGTATATATTTTTCTGAACCTATCTTTGGTTTCATATAATTCCATGAGGAGATTGTGACAAGTTGTACCTAGTCTGGGTACGTAGGGTCATAGGTTTTCCATTTCCAGTTGTGTGTTTTCTCCTTCAATAAAGTTACAACAACTTAATGTTTTCCCTTCTCCTATGTTTATTCTCTTGAGCCCAAAGTATTGATAACTATCTTCTTGTCTGATGCTCTATCTTCTTTGACAATTTTATGCACTTTGACAACTTTCCTCCAATATTTCTCCTTAGGAAATTTACAACCTAGACCTATAAATTACACACAAAAGAGAGGGGAAAATGTTTTTGGGTTGGTGGATAGGGGTTTTCCTTTGTCAAACCCCTTGTTGGTAATCAAACCTTGAAATAAAATGAAATATGAATGGAGAATGATGAATGAACAAAATGTGATGTTGCAACTCACTAAACCCTAGTAGTAAGAGGTTGTAAACATGTATGTGATGGCTCCAATAGATGTGGATCTTGATTGTTTCTTGAAGGTGATAGATCTTGAAAGAAATGTTTGCTTGAATCACAAAACCCTACATCACAATTGTTAGCTCAAAAACAAACATGATGCATGAAGTCTTTGACATGACTATTAATGCTTGAATGTTGCTCTAAAAAGATTGGTATTCTTCCCTTGAATTCTCTTGAATGTTCTTTTGAATGCTTGAATGCTCTTGTAAACTTGAACTTGCTATGAGAATGCTCATTCAACTTGCTAGGTCACTTGATTTCTTGTTAGGAGAAAAGGAGTGAAAGAAACTTGTATTTATACTTAATTATGCAAAAATTCCTAAAATTACAACACTACAAGCCGACATCAAATCTAGGAGAATACAATCTTACCAAAAAATTGAATTAATTTTGATTTTGGGCCAAACAGGACTCATTCACCCCAGGGGGCGAATGAGTCCCATTAGGCATAATTTTTGAAACCATTTTTCAAAAATGCTTAGAAAGGTGTGAAACCAAGTTTAGCACCCAAAAACCTAGGTGGGACTCTTTTTCCCAATGTGGTGAATGAGTCCCATATAACTAAATCTAGGCCATTCAATCCTAAAACACCTGAATTATGATTGGGTAATGATTTGTGTTAGGATTATCCTCGAAAGGATGCATTAAATGGGGCTTATGGATGCAAAATATGGCCAATTAAAGCATAAGAAAGCCTAATTATTAATGAAAAACTTAGAAAAGTGTGAAAGTGTGTTATAGCACTTCAAAACACTTTAAAATAAGGCAATATTAAGATTAAAAAAGGTTTATTAGGTTTAGTTAATTGATAAAACCTTAGAAAAGTGTGAAAGTGTGTTAGAACACTTCACAACACTTTAGCCAGGTACCATTTAAATTCATTGGTTCATAGGGGCCCAAGACCTAATGTGAATGTGTCAACCACATTGCAACACTAAATCAAGGCAACATTAGGCTCAATTATGCAAGGAGGGCCCAAGCAAGAGTGAAAATGTCCCCGATGACATTTTTCAAAACTACACTAACACATTTATTAGTTTAAACTAAAAACTACTTTTACAATTGAGAACAATAAATGATTTTCTTTGATTAATGAATACAAACATATAAGTAATAATTTTTTTGAACGAATATAATTGAAATTTTCTAACCAAATAGGATAAATCCATAGGATAAATTGAAAAGGAGAGTACAAATAAAATCTTAATAATTTTAGAAATCACTATGTAAAATAAATAATCAACATACATCCAAGTTAGGAAATGTAACCTCAAACACAAACATAGCATGCATATTTCATAAAAAAAATCAATTCAACCATAGAGACACACCTAAAACAATAAGATTCCTATATTCAATTCCTTTTTTAAAAACTTATAAAAGATGAGAACATAGAGTGAAACATGGCTTAACATGCATAGTTAACGCCTTATAAAATTTTAATCAATACATAGAATATATGGTATGGAAAGTCCAACATTAACCAACCCCAAACTACAATAAAAAGACACACATTTATAGCTAAAATCATATCGTTTGAATCAATTATATTGTGACATCTAGATGCATATTTTGTATTTAACTATTAAGTCACAATATGAATAATAAATAAAGTTATTCCAACTACCCTATCTTAGAGTTAAATTCATGTTAGAGGAGAATCAAAGGTCAACAAAAAGAGTTTGCTTTGCTAAAAACTAAAGCACATACTATCATACCTTGTGTCATGGAGATTCTCAATAGGTCCCAAACAAAGGGTAAGGAAAGAATAGCTAAGATAACCTTTTTTTCTAAAAATGGAAAAAGAAGTTGAAGTCCATAGCCAAAATAATGTGTTATCTTTATGAATATTTAAGGCCTTTGGAAAATCTAATAAGATCATAGCCAAAATGAATGGTTTTGTGAAACATAAAGTTGGATTAGTTTTATCCTATAAAAATTGGGTTATAGATGATAGCTTGAAGTCGGATTTATTGATGTTATTCATCACTAAAACACAGTTGTTTTTTGTTTTGTCTTTTGTTACTATAGATTGGAATAATTTGAAGCCACTTGGACTACAAGTAGCAAACCTTCAATCAACAAAACATGATCAATAAAAGTATTTCAAGAATAGAAGCTACATAAGATACTAAAACTTAATATATTTATTGAAATTTTATATTTACATTTATGACAAACTACATATTGAAAATCAAATACTTAAATAAAATAAGTAAAAAAGAAAACCGACCCAAGAGAATGTGAGAGAAACTATGAAATAATCATACCATTACAATTTAAACAAACTAGTTAAAATCCTCGACTGCTGTACCAGATTCACAAACCCTAAAATAGACGACTGAAATCATCATTGAAAATTGTCACATTGAATTTAGTACGCCAGCAAAGAAATATAACTTCTTATTGGGGTAGCTTGTCATCACGTTACGTTGAATTTAGTATGCACGCCCGCATTGAAATATAACGCAAAATACAGACTTCGATGTATTCATACATTGATTTCCTTTACAATCAGAAGTCTTAAATCTAACTTTTAGAATGATATAAACATTTTTAATAGTTTGGAATGTCTTAAGTGTGCATGAAATAATAATACAAATAAATTATATACAATTTTCAAAAGGAATTATTGAATTTTGAAAGTTTTATATAAACTTTTGTTTTTGTCTATTATAATAATTAAAAAAACAAAAAATCAGTTTCATATTTATAATGTGAATATATATGTTATTGCATATTCAACATGATGAATGGATATGTAGTTATAAATTGGAATGAGATGGAAAATTATAATTATTTAATAATATTTTAAGTGTGAATTGTATGTTTTTTCAAAATGTTATAAATGGAAAAGAATTAAAATTATAATTTTAGAGGACTATGTATTTATAGTAAAGGAAAACTATCCACAATTATGAAAACAAATCAATGGACTGTTAGTCAAATTAAGACATTTTCAAAATTTCAATTTAAATGAAAAAAACATTTCAAATACTATTTCAAAATATGAAAATATCATATACCAGAAACTAATAAATATCTATTGACCATAACAAATACACATTTAATCCTAAATACCAATCAACTGAAATAAAAAACGTGTTAAAATTCAAGGATGCGCATAATCACTGAATAAATAATGCCTCCTAAGCATTCTTTTAACATACAATGGTTAAACTGACAATCAATCTTTGAAGGACAAGCAAGAAAATTATTTGGAATGGCAGTGGGCGGTGATGCAGATTCTCGATGTTAAATGTAGTTTACATGGTAGTAGAAATGAAGTAGGAGCTTCTTTAGATTTGTACAGGGATCTCAAAAAAAATGTACACTCTAGAAATCTAATAGGTGTATTCATGGCTAAAAATAAAATGGAATATAACATTTTAGAAATTGAAGGATATCTACAAAAATAATCTAGTTGTAAATTGATAAATTTCAATATCTTGTTTAAAGGATGTTGGCAGAAGAAAGAGTTGTGAACAATGATTCCTAGAATCCACTACACATGATCATAAAAGCGATGTGAAGGATAAGAAAAATATTGAAATATTATATATATATATATATATATATATATATATATATATATATATATATATATATATATAAAACAAGATGGTGATACATTCCTATGGTAGAGAAGATGATGATTTTTTTTTATAAAATTGTGAATATAATGAAGCACTTAAACATTCTAATTTCCCAAATGCCTATCAAAATATCACCCATTTTTTACACTATACAATGTAGAAGCATCGAATATTTAATTTGAAGAGTATCTCAGAATTTCTATAAATATTAATGTTTGACAGATTCTTCTAATAGTGGGAACAAAGTTGCAAGCTATAATAACGAAAATGGCGTTGGATATTCAAGATAGAAATCCTGTTGTACAAGGAGCTCCGGTAGTGAATCCCAATGATCAACTGTTTTGGTTCAAACGACCCCGGTTGATTCTCCATCTCATTCATTTTTCCTTATTTCAGGTTAAACAAGTTCTCACGAATACCATCTTCTTTTTCATCTTTCCATTTTTCACAACTTGTAATCGTAGAATGTATGTTTTGCAGAGCGCTTTCCAACTTGCTTTTTTCTTTTGGTCATGGGTAAGGAAGAAACTCCTAAATTAAAAAATTATCGTTTATACTTTTAGTTAATATCAAGTCATGGCTTGATAGAATTTTCTCTGCCTTTAACAAATTCATATATTCAGATTATATGACTGATGCAGTATGAATATGGCCTGAAATCCTGCTTCCACAAAGGGATTGTAGATATTGTTGTTAGAGTAGGATTGGGGTAAGTTTATTTGACCTGTTAAGTCTCTTTCAACAGGGATTATTCCTCGATAGAAAAGGTTATCACAGTACCTTAGGTTTGCAAAGTGAACTTTGACAGAAGATTTTTAAATCCATTTTTATGGTGAATGATAGAACATCTTTAATATTAAGGAAAAAAACTATAACATCTTTAAGAAAAAATTGTTGGCGAAATCCACCATATTTTTTGAACTTAAAATGCATTTTTAATTGATTAGGTTCACAGTTCAAATACTGTGCAGCTATGTAACTCTCCCACTCTATGCTCTTGTTACACAGGTATGTATTTGACACCTGCATAAAGATAGCAACATATTTGATTTCTAGTTTCTTCAATACCATTGTAAGAATGAAATATGATATTTGTGATTGCAGATGGGGACAAACATGAAAACAACCATATTTGGTGAAAGAATAGCCAGCTCCTTGAAGAAGTGGCACCAGAGAGCTAAGAGTAACCTTAGGGAGAGGCAAGAAAATATATCAAGCAGACCAACTAATTCACCTGAAGGATCTTCTCCAGTTCATCTTCTTCACAATTACAAAAGTGTAAGAGACCCAGAAAGTGGCAAACAATTAGAACAATCTAATTATAAGCTTTCAAATATTGAGGCAGACAGTGATACGCCCTCCTCTTCTCACCATTCTCGCCTCAATGTTAATAATGATTCGAAGGAAAAAATACATGGAGAGACACAAGATGTTGAAACAAATGGTTATAACTTCACCTTTCCTTGTTGCGTGGAGACTCATCCAAACAACGATGATGGTTGCCAGAAAAGAGCAACAAAAACATAGCAACTTTCAAGGTTTTGTTATGTAATTGCTAAGACCAAATTTATGAAGCGTTTCTTAATTCAAGACACACTATAAAGGTAGAAGCAGCATATGTCGACAAGTAAGAATACTAATGAGCTAGGGATCATTATTTAGGCTTTGACTTATCTTCCTGGAAATAGCTTATGTGAAGCACAAAATTTATTAATAAAAAAATTATTAGTAAATATTTCGAATGGTTAATTGTTCAATACAAAAAAATGCATCTTAAGATCAAAAAGTCTTAAATAGTGGTATTTATATGTCATTTAATTGCACATATAGATGTTATTTTTAGTAGCAGACATATTAACTTCTACAATTAAAACCAATGCAAAATAAATATACAAAAATATGAAATGGACTCAACAATTTTTTTATTTTTATTTTTTGCTTTGACATCCATTATGCATCTACAAGTATATGACAAACAACATTTTAGTCAATTTTCCCATTTAATCCCAAACCTTAACATTATAATTTAAGGAATTCTCATTTTATTTGCATAATGGTGTGGGAAATGTATTACATTTTTTCAGAAAATGAAAAAAATCTATTTATTTTCTTGATGGATGCAAACTATGTTCACACATAAAAAGTATTGAGTAGTTCATTTTTATATTTGAACTTTATTATATTTCACAACACATGTATTATGTGTGAATGGCATGCATGCAATTTTGGCTAAAAATCTAGGAACCTAATGTAGACAACATGTTTTCACCATAGTCAAATTATACATGTAAAATAATTGAATATAGACATTATGTATTCAATCTTTGTAATGCGTCTCCTATTCTATAAACATAAACAAATTAAACATAAATGCCACAATTTTAAAATTTCAAGTTTAACTATCTAAATATTTGCAGATTAATATCATCTTTTTTAATATTTGAATACTATTGGTATAGTTGATTAAATTGTCACTATATACAATTGTACAACTAACACGTTAATAATATATAAGGATCTTATTGTAGATGAAATCAATAGGTAATATTTTTGTTATACATTTCTATGTTGTAAGTACCACAATTTGAATTTAATTCAATGATATTTAGTTTCATTATTCAAATAAAAAGTGTATATAGTTGTCTTAAATAGATAATTTCAATGACACACTAAAGAATTCAAAAACACAAAATAAATATATTTTTTTTATTGAAAAATGCATTCTGATGGTTTTTTCATTTAGTTTTATGCATATTTGATGTAATGTCTTGATACTTATACCTAATGACAAATAACGTAATTTTGTGAAAAGTCAATATCAATTATCCAACTTCTAATTGGTCCTTATTAAAACACAATGATGTCTTAATTGGCATATCTTACTTCTATGTGCATGTACTCTTAGAGAATAATTAGCTGATAGGCTATTATAGGTGAGAATTCAACCAGAAAAGTCTTACTGTCTGATACTGAGAAAGACTATTCCGGTGGGAAGACTATTCTGGTGACCTGACGCTGTTTGTTGTCGCTCTGCAGCTTTCACTTCATTGACACTGTATGTTGTCCCTCTGCACCTGGTATGGGTGTCTTGATAAAAGTATGGGTGTCCTGACTAAAGTATGGACACCTATCAAAGCCTGCAAATAGAGGGAATGTGTGGACACCCATCAAAGCCTGCGAAGAGAGGGAATGTGTGAGACAAAAAGAGGCAATTTGAGTTTTAGTGTCTAATTGTTTTTTGGGTAGATTTAGAGGGCTCCCATTTTGAGACCTGGAAGCTCCAAGGTGGTTGGATCTTTCACTGGGTGTTACACCCCCATGAGTGTGAAATAGACGAATGGATTTCTCGGCGGTGTTGGGAATGAGTCATAACCAGTTGAAGCATTGTCATTCAGCATCAAAGATGGAGCTGATGCAGATGATGTCAAGGGATCAAGACTGGAGAAGTGCACCCAAGATGGCTCGTACTAAATCGTACCTTATGCGTAGTGGTTCTATAATGTATGATGCTTTGCATAATGCTTATTCTGAGTTGCTTGACTCTGTAGAGCAACAGGCCAGTAGGCTTATGAGAAGTGACTCTATTGTTTCTCCTTATAAAAAATGTCTTACCAGTATACTACGTCTAGCAAGCCTCCAGGTATTGTGCTTAATTGTTAGTAATTGGTTTTTCTTTTGGTGGATGTTTGTGTTTGTACCTGGGCTTTTCTTGTTTCTTGATTTGGGTTTGGGTTTTGTGTTGAAAATGTGCAACTGTTGATCAAGTGGTAGCCAATTCTGTGTATAGACTGTTTGATTTGACAAAATGAATTTAGAGAGTGGAAGTTTGAAATTTTTAGATGGGTAACAAAATTTCAAGCCAAATATTCTATCTATGGTTGTTTTAAGGGCTTTTGTTGTGGGGTTTTGTGTGCTATGGATGTTTAAAACTTGTAAAACCTTGCAGCAGTGTTGCCTATGGCTGGTTGGTCACTTAGTGGGACTTCAAATGTATGGTATATATTTGTTGAAGAAAAACTGTGGAAGATTGAAATCTCTGAAAAAATGTTGCAACCGAGTGTAGTAACTCAAATGTGGATTTTCATTTCTAGTTTCAAACTTTTGTTTGCAACAAACTTATGAGAGAATCAAATGCTGATGTTGTGACATTTTCGTATAACAAAATTTGATTTTGAGTACTGTGTAGGTCATCTCATATCTCTGCCAAGGAAGGGAAGTTTTGGGTCACATGGAGGAGGTGTCCACCTCCATCGTATCACCAACACCTGTGCCCTTACGATCTTCCACCTCAGATTTTCTGTTGTGTACTCAATGTGAATCTCCATGTGGGTGAACATTACTTGAATTGTCCTTCGTTAAATAAACATCAACAGATGTGTGGCTTTTTTTATTTGCTTGGTTTTGTGGGCACCCATATAAAATTGTTGGTGTGTTATTGCTTTACTAGGCAGACCAGGAGACTGAAGAAGTGTATGCCCAAGTAAAATTGGTTCCTGAACTAGAGGTATGCATGTTTCCTCTAAAAAAACTATGTACATTATACACTTTTTTCTGATAATTTAGGTTCACTTCTCATGATTCGTTATAATGTAAATTATGCACACATAGATTCAGAGTTTGATTTACCAAATTTCTTCTCGACTTTTTCGTTTGTAGAAATAATTTTGAGTTCGAGTCCTCTGAACAAAGGCCCTTGATAACTTCGTATTTCAGTTTTCAAAACATAAAGGATTGCAATTTATTAGCTTTCTCATAAAAGTCTCTCCAAGAGGAGCTGTGGCTCTTTGTCCATTTCTTCATTGGGCTTGTTTACAACCTGCACTTATTTTTTTAGGGGAATAAAAAATGTTTGTGGACATCAGAAAGGTTGTCTCCATAGCACACACATCACTTTGTCTCCTTAGCCCACACATCAATTGAAATTGTGCGCAACTTTTGCATGATTGCAAGCAGTATGTCTACCAAGATTTGAATCTGATCCATCATGGTGCTCCAACTTATATATAATCTATATTAATACTAGAATGTTTGTATTTCGTTAAACTTCAAAGTTTACATTCTTCAAAATTGCCCCTTTCGTCACTTTGGGAGCAGGATCATAAACAAAAATATTGAACTTGCCTCTTGCATTGCTTGTGAATATATATATATATATATATATATAAAATATTACAACATAGGAGCTCTCAAGAGATTTCAAAAGGAGAGTTGGTAATTGAGATTGTGCATCTCTGCAGCCACTGGGGAAAGATGTTGGAGACGAAGAAGAGGAGGAAGTTTAAAAGGACAAACCAGCTCCACACATGTTTTGTAAAACACTGACTGGTTCAAACACAAGCACCCATGGTGGATTTTCCTTCCTTGAAGGGCTACGGAAGACTGCTTCCCTCCTTTGGTACTTTCTGATCTCTAACTATACATTTTTCAAAAGAATTTTCTTTGGGTTGACAAGCAAATGTGTAAAGAACATATTTTATCATAGTAATTTGAGAAGTGCCCTGCTTAGCTCTTTTAAGTGGCTTGATGGTAGATAGCATGATTGACTAACTATCACTTTAAATTCTCATTCATAGTTAGGATTTTGACATTTTAATCTCTGGACCATGTTTTATGGTTGAGAAACCTTCCCACTTTATGTCGAGCCCTTTCACTACGTGTGCACCCATAATATTATGGGTTACACTACAATCCATTGGAAACTTGACCTCAACTCAGCTCCACAACACTTTATTGATTTCCCTCACATCTCTCACAGTTATTGTCGGAGCATCAATCAAACTTTTATAAATTTCTCTTTTGCAGAAATCTACTACATACCATGACAAAATCAACTACAAGGGCGAGGTATCAAGACTCATGCATACATATCAGTCAACGGCATTAACGACTTCAATATATTCAACTTCTTATGGTAATTTTGTTCGTACATTGGGAAATAAAATTCTAATAATAATAATAATACTATAATTTAAATATGTAGAGATCATTATACAACTAAAAAATAAATTAGTGCTTAAAATATGTCTAATTTTCTTCTTACATAATTATGCATTTCAGCTATTTACTTGAGCTATAATTTTTTTGCCATAATTTGGCACCTAATCAACACATCTAACCATTCCATTGCTTTTGTTTTGTAGGTCTTGAAGAAAAATGGCTTATACTTTTCTTACATGCTCATTTTTTTCTTCATTTGATAACCCCCTTCTAATTTAGAGAGACTATTCCATGGTTAACCCATCTTCTATTTCAAAATTTCTCACATGTTTCATAAGAATAGAACCTAGGTGACCTAGGTAATTCACACAAGGTAACCCATCTCAGATTGCACTGCATTTTCATGTTCTTCCCGAGAATCGAAATAGGGCTTTGTGTCCTTCATGCTTTATGCATTTTAGCAAAAAGGCCACCATTTTGTAGGGCCCAATTACTGTCTGTACTTTGTAAAAATGTGGTTTTATGAAGTGTCAGATCTTTTTCCTCAATCTATTAAATTAAAAGTGAAGATGTATTTATATTTTTCCTCAAGATATTGGTTATGTTTCATGTGTCATAAAATTGTTTTTGTATTATAAAAATATTTTACCACAAATATACAGTTTTCCATTATGTCGCATTCGGTTACAAGGTATATCATTAACCAACAACAATTGTACTTAATCCAATCGACCTTTCAAGTTACAAGTCTTCTTTCATTGTACAAAAGCTATTATGTTGTGAAACCTTTTAGCATAACTTACTGATTTAAATGAAGTTTCATTTGTTCATTTTCAAATCTTCTCGCACCCCATCATCAATTGACTTTTGCTATAAATAGTTAGTCTTAAGAAAAACAATTTGCATTTTTTTTGCACTTTTTTCCCCTGCCCTTCAACATATTGTGAGAGTATACCTTGCTATCGATGTAACCATTGCACCTTGTTGAGGTGTAAGCACTAGTTTATCTATTCACTATATCTTAAGTGTACATAGGTTGATGAGGTTAGACAATATCTTGTCTAATTGAATGTTAAACCATTTAGACCTCTAGAGGTTACCTGGCTGTTTGGTAAACCTCATGTGCATACCTTTTGAGGTTGGAAGACTTTCCATCTCACCTCAAAGGTCACTCAATACTTGGCCTCAAGGTTGATGACTTGGTCAAATAGGTTGTTGGTTTGCACATTCCAAGTGATCCTCTGGTTGACAACTATAAGACACTTGTCTACTCTTTTGTGCAACATAATGGAGCACTTGCCAATTCACATAATAGATGGATTGCCTCTTCCTTTCCTATATAAGCAAACTCATATTGTACTCTCTAATTAGAATTAGGCTGATCATTGTGTACAAGTTAGACTTCTTTTTTTATGATTGATACACTTTAACTATCTAAATTTCAAGTTTAACTATAAGAATTACTTTAACTATCTAACTATCAAGTTTAGCAGGGACCATACATTGTGCGTATCAGGAGGTTGCCCACAAAGGAGAAAGATCAAATGCAGCCATAAAACAGAAGGGCACAGGACAAGAGCATACATGACCCAAGTGTTGGGGGATGCGGCACATATGATACATTGCACAAGCATATTATCATTTAATGTATTTTCATGCTATACAAAATATTCTGTTATCAGTACATAAATCATTCCCAAACATATAATATATTAGTTAATTGTCTGTACAAATGGATCAAAAACTTAATCAATGGGCAACGTATCTCCAAAGAAAGGATCCGAATTTGTCAGAGATATAGTGTGCCATATATTACGTAGTATCGTTCTAAGGCAAATAGGGAGATACGAATGTTTTAAATCAAATGACCTCACATGCAAGAAAGTACCCGAATTTGCAGTTATTTCCCTTTCCTCCTCTTTCTCTTTTATCTTTATTTTAAAATATTTTCTCTATTTTATATATAGTATTCCTGACTATTCTTTGAAAAGGTTTGAGGGATTTTCTTAGATCTATGCGTGTTAGAGTTTTATTTGTATGTATTTTTATTTTGAGTTTTAGAAATACAATTTGTTTATTTTTTTTGGTTCTATAGTTTATTACTTTTCTTTTTATCTTTATTTTCAATAGTTTTTAAATTTTGTATTGTATAGTTATATCAAATAAGTTCTGATAAATTTCTATCTTCTATATTAATGATGAGAATATTTTTTTATGAATGCATAATGTTTAAATTATAGATCAATAGACTCTTGTTATGTGAACTCTTAATGTGAAAGTGATCATCTCATTTAGTATACAATATTCAATTGTTCACTTATTTTCTATATTTCCATCTAGCTTCCTTCTCTTTTCTCAATTAAGTGTTTGAAAGAGCTTATTGAATTCAAATGAACAATTAGCTTCTTAATCCCAAATGTTCGATAGAAGAATTGAGCTTAATAAATTGATAAATTGATTATAGAGGGTTAATATTTGTTAGAACATGGTAGTGAAAGAAATTGATGTTACTGATTTTGATTATGTAATATATTTTAATGATCAATCTTAAATTTTAAAAATTATATCTAAAGGTCGAGTCGTGTAGTTTATATGTCTTTATGATTTTTCATATTCATGTTAAAATTTGTTTTCATTGCCATGATTCTATTTGCAACATTCAACAACCCCCAAAATTGCTCTCATTTTTGTATTTGACGTGGCAATAAGGTGGTGTTGGCAAACACCTTTTCTGACTTCTTGTGTAGAGATTAAAATGTTGAACTTCTTTATGCTTTAGTTAGAGCCCTACTTGTTATTTCCTAGAAGAGTTTGAAAATATTGAACACATGCAAGATGTGATGTGTCTAAAGCAACATTTGCTAGTGTGTGTAAATTTTGTTATGTGATGTTATGATTTGTAACATGTTCAAATATGAAGTTGTCTATGAATACTTAATTGCTTAGTATAAATTTTCTAAGAAAATATTTAAATAGACTATCTTAATTTTACAGAAATGTTTTTTTTTACAATCTCATGAATACAATATTATTTTAAAAAAAAAAATTTAAAAAGATGAAAATTTATATAATATAAATTTAATTGATATCAATTTTATCTAACAACTAAAGTAATACTCATAATTCAATTTAAAAATTAAAAAAAATAAAAAATGATTTAAAAACTAATATTTTTTTTTTATACTACAGGGATGTCCCCACAACCCAGTCTAATGGTCCAACAACCCTCACCTCAGGTACTTGAGGTGAGCTAGGGTGAGACTAGTCCCCTGCGGGTGAGATCCCCCACCCGCAAGAAGTCGGCACCTCTTAAACCCTAGAGCATAGTCAAACCCGAGACCAATGGGAAGCAAACCCACTGACCAAGCCAACTAATATTAATTAAACATCAATTTATACACTTAGATATATTCAATTTATACACACAAATATATTCAACTTATAAAATGCTTATCGTAGACTTTTTTATATGCACAAGTTTCACTTTGAATAAATCATCTCTTTCCAATTCTTAAATTCTATATAATATTTTTTCTTTGAACCAAATATAGATTTGTGTCTTTTGGTTAAGTGTATTAATTGGAGCCAAATCTTGTATTTCTAGTCTTGAGTCTTAACATTATGCGTAATTGATGTAGTTATTTTTCTATTAGTTTCTCATGGTTTCCTTTTGTTGAAATTTGTTGATATTTATTTATGAATCCTCCTTACAATACAAAGGCTAGGCCCCTTTCAACATCACTATTTACCTTACTAACAAATATGGTACATTATTCATAAAATTTATAGGTGTTGTCTAAAAAAATCCTCTCAACAAACTAGATGACTCCATAGTTGATCGAGATTTTTAAAAAATAATGAAAATCATATCTTGAGTTATATTTGCTAAATTTGTGTCGTTAAATTGTTGATATAGAAAAAATGATAACTAAAAGATGAAAAAATCAATTAGTGTGTGTGTCTATATGTGCATAAGTATACGGGTATGTGCAGGATCATCATGGAAAAAACAAGCCCTTAAGTGGCAAAAAATTCAAAAAAAATAGAGTTAAGCAACTTGACGTAAAAATTTGAATAAGTTATCTATATTATTTCAAAAAAATGTAAGAATAGAATCTATAGCAAATTGAATGTATTTTCTAAACTACTAGGTTTATTTTAAAAAAATAAAAATCTATTTGGTGAAATTTGAAATTTCAATATAGTAGTACTTAAATTTCAAGGAAAAAATAAGAAGTAGGTGTCTATCTGACCACCCTCACCAAAATAAAATGATAATAATTTTTTATAAGATTTTAAACATAAGTAGAGGACTCATGTCCAGATGTGATGCATATTTTTTTGTAAATTTTTTTCAAGTAAATAATTAATTATCAAATTTTTATTACAACTTTTAAAAATATAAAAAACTCATATGTCTAACCACCTTAACTTGGTCAAAACTTCATGAAAGTCAATTTTTCTTTTTTTAATCCTATATTATGCGAAGCATAGAATGTGATGCATGTTTTGGATTCCAAAAATGTGATACTGTTTGAAAGCTATAGATGTTTTTCAATCAGCCTATCAATCAGGACTTTAGTTGTAATTCAAATAGAAAATGAATAATTATTATTTATTAAATTCAAAGTAAAGTATAATTTATATTGGTGGAAAGATGAGAATCTCCTTTAAAAACCCTTTTCATTTCATCAATTTTGGGTTAAAAAAAAATCGTCAGCCACATACCCTACAAATACCCATCATATTGCCACTTTTTGGCCCATTATGATCCTGCACATACCCATACATACATACATACATACATACATACATACATACATATATATATATATTTGTGTGTGTGTGTGTGAAACATAGGGAAAGGAAAACCTTTGAGTTTTCACCTTAGGGTTTGACACCTATCCCTAATTTCATGGAGGGGGTTTTGTGTGTGTGGATGGAATGGGTTTGAAATATAAAGATGGAATGAGGGTTTGAAGGATTTGGTCAAGGTATGAGATTGACTTACAACCTAATAGGTGAGTCAACCAACCCTTAACCAAATTTAGAAATGTCCTAATGATGAAATACAATGATCTAATTTACTTAATGATGCAAATTGGTGTTCAAATGTAAATACAAAAAATTTGAGAAGTCATAGAGAAAATCAGATAGAAAAAATAGAAAGGAAAGGACATTGTGCACATGTGGTATGAATTTTAGCCTTATTTCCGAGGAAATTTCCTTTGGGGGTGCCACTATTCTAGTAGGTCTTTTTCAAATCTATTTTCACAGTCCTCTAATGTTGGATATGCTCTTCCCTTTCCCATCCGCAAACTTGTTGGATCACTATCACATATTTTTTTAATTGAGTTTCTATGAGTTGTCAAGGCCTAGGGTTTCAAATGCAATAATGAATAAATTACCTTCAAACTTCCTTCAATCTCCAAAATACTTGAGATATACACATTCATAAAGAGAGGAAATGTTGTACCATTTATGGGATTTCCTTGGTCAAAACCCATGTAAGTGTTTTCACTTCCACAATGGAAATGTCAATGATAAATGGATAAATCATAGGAAGGAACGATGAAATCATAGAATGCTAAAACTCACCACCCTTCAATGGCTTCCTTGAAAGACTAAAGTTATGCAC
Organism: Sequoia sempervirens; assembly: GCA_007258455.2. Classification (NCBI taxonomy): domain Eukaryota; kingdom Viridiplantae; phylum Streptophyta; class Pinopsida; order Cupressales; family Cupressaceae; genus Sequoia; species Sequoia sempervirens. The sequence goes on along the minus strand of VDFB02281492.1, from coordinate 388,374,169 downwards.
ATCACCTAAAGGTCTTGATCTTGTTTTCTTGGTTTTCTTGAATGCTTGAATCGCTTTGGAGACCTAAAAAAAGGTTTAGTCTTAAGAAAACAATTATAACATGAACTCACATAATATTTAATATGATATTAGATCCTGAATTGCTATAATAAATCCTTTAATGGCTACTCTTGACTTGCTTGATAGTGCTCTTGATAATAATTTTTTGTCTCGATTCTCACTTGTTTGAAAACTTATTGTTTGATGATTCTTGTTCATTTCACCTCATGTTCAAATGATGCAATAACTAGGTATTTATATGCTATTATTCTAATTTCCCAAAAATTAAATCTTGTAGACAACTTTAGACATTTGAATTTTAAATAATAAAATCTGACACTGACATATTTTAATTTGGAGCCAAAATAGGGGGACATAGGCACCCTAAGCACTAGCATCCCAACCCTATTTTTGGAAGTTTAAAGTTTTGAGGACAAAGTATTAAATGAGAACATTTGTTTTATGCTTATAAATTGTTAGAAAATATTTAAAATAAGTTGTGGAATGCATAATTTTTTAAATTATGGACCTAATCAGGCTCAATGACTTAAAGGGTAGCAAAAAAATACTATGAAATTGTCAAGGGTGACAATTTATGATTCTATAATATGTATATATATCTATACACACACACACATATACATATACATATAATATATGGGTGATTCATGTAGTTGATGTGTCTCTATGGTGTACCCTACTATTAAATATGATCATATGTGATTATATCATCACTTTACACTAGTCTATCCTATCTTCTATGATTTTTCTTTCAATCTCAATAGCTCCCAAAATTCATGCTTGCATTGTGATATTTGATATGGCAACATGGCATTGTTCATGAACACATTTTTGAGTTTATTGTGTGAAGACTAAACTTTTAATGGTATTATGTCTTAATTAGAGGGCTAATGTTTTTTTCTACAATAGCTTGAAAATATTGAGGGCATGCAAGATGCAATATGAATAGTGTATTATATATTGATACAAGTGCAAACTATTATATGTTATATTATGATATGTAAGGTTCTCAAATGATACATTCTATAAATACATGATTACTTAATTTGAATTATCTAATATGTTTCTATAAATATGACATCTAGTTGTCTAATTTAAATGTTTTTGTACTTAATTTGATGAGCAAGGGTCATTTATGGGTGGGAGTGAATTCAAGATAAATAAAATGTTATATTCAAATAATATGGACACAATCCATGTGAAATATGTGGTCTTATGATATGCAATATTGTCAAATTATATTATTTATAAAATGCTTAATTACTTACTCAATTTGAACTATCTAAGGTTTTCCTATAAATATGACATCTACTTGTCTAATTCAAATAATGTTGTACTTAGTTTAATTTGGATAGGAGTTGATTCAAGTTGAATAGAAATTAGGTTCAAATAATATGGACATAATCCATGCGCGATTTTGCAAAAAGAAGACAACCACACCTAGAATTCAATCCAATATTAAGCAAATAATATTAGTGAAACACTATAACTTATAGAATAAATTTAAAATATTATATCGATAATATAATGAAAAATTAAAAATAAGTGCAAGCCTTTCTCCTTGACATATATACAAGATTGACTAATAAGAAATTTAGAAAAACACATAGAAGATATTTCTAGCAATCATACATTTATATGTGCAATGGGTAGGCTGAATTGGTGTGGAAGGTCAATAAGGTAAAATTAAGTTCAATAAGTTAAAAATAAGTGCAAGCCTTTCTTCTTGTTAAATTTTAATTTTGGATGAAGAATTCATATCCTTCCCAAAATTAATAACAAGCATAGTATGAATCACTATATTGGGAAAATATTTCCCTTCATTGTACATCCTTTGTAAATTACTTGCACTATATCATGATGATTCACTTGACACACCTTAAAGATGAGTACAATCATGCATATCGAGTTTTTTGATTAACACCTTTATCTGGAAATTCTTATTTGAAATGTAGAGGGTATATTATTAACATCTAATCTCATAATTTTCCTAAGTAAATATTTTTTTGTACAAAATTATAAGCCTTGTTAATACTTGCTCTATATCCCATCATAAAATATAGAAAATTATCAAGGGGTCCAAAAAGAATTTGACCTCCTTCATGGGATGCATATGGAATAGGAAATGGTGAATATCCTTCTAATTTTGGTTGGTTGTGTGAATGTAGCATGCGAAATTGAAGTAGAAGTGTGAAGTAGAAGTGTCATTTGCACATGGAGGTAGAATGGTGGAAAAATTTACGATATTTGGCTTTACACCTACCAATTGCATTTTCTTGAAAGTTTGTAGATTTTTTTTAACAAATTCATATTGTGCAATTATGGGAGGTCATGAGGCAACATTTGTTTGAGGCATTATGTCAAACATTTAACTCCCTCATTCTTTTCAATTTTTCATTTCAAAACAACTTACTTCGCAAGTTCCCTGCTTATAACTAATGTTTCATGGTGACATCATCAACTATGATGCCACATTAGCATTCATTTTTTTGAGGTGTTCAAAAAGGCTCAATCAAGAAAGTTAGACTGATAGTTGTACACTAATTCATGTTTTATTAGTGCATTGATGTGGCATAAAATGACTTATTTCTTTTTAGATTTAAGGAATACATTTCATTTAGTCATGGGTACTCATCATCAACACTAACAACATTAAAGTCACAACTATTGGTACAACATTGTAAAAAATATCATACATCAAATCAATGAAAAAATGTTATAACAAATATTGGAACATGGTCAACTACTAGATTCTTTCTCCTATAATATAATAGATTTTCCATTAAAATTAGAAAGGGTGAACACCTATTGTTCATAGTAGACAACATGATCAAGGAATTCAAAAAGTAAGTTGGTTCACAAAAAATGAAACTTTGATGTGGTTGGCTGCCAGAAAAGGTCTAGGTTTAAAACCTTTTTGTCCATTCTTATTCCCCATATTAAAGTTGTAGCAAACAAGCCCCTTGCAAAGTGAAAGTGGTTAGCAAGATTTTTTTTGGAAAAATCACACTTTAATATATATAATATATAATATATAATAAACAATAATATAGTATAAATATATAAATCATTAAAATATAATAGAATTTATTAATATCTATATATTGTATTGCAGTAAATTATAATATCTAAGAAGGCCTACAAATTGTGACCTATTATGCATCCTCACTATCCAATGCAATGCTCTCTATGGCCACTTTTTAACTTGTTACATGTCTACAATGCAGCCCTACATCATATGTAATGCCGTACAAGTTGTAATGGAAGAGTTCTACAACACTCACTCTGTGTTCCTTCTTTCTTTGTGAATTATCCAATATGGTATATATTCTATGACTATTAACCCTCCAATCCTTTGCTACACCTAAATCTCTTCTCGACGGAACTATGGATAAATCATATGTACATGTCTTCACTAGCCGACTCTAGTATTAATTTAGACACCTATAGTTTAGTTCATATTTTCCTTTCCTTAAACTTAACTCAGGGTTTGATTTTCTTAATTTTAAGGGTTTTTGGGTTTTTCAGTTCAATTAGAGGTGGATGTAAAGAAGCATCTGAGTGGTAGGTAAGGATACATTTGATTCCTTGCTTAGGCTATGAAACTTTTAATTGTTTACACAAATTCATCTTACACTTTTTACAAATGGGTTCTTTCTGAAGATGTGTTATTCATGTATAAAATATGATCTGCATTTCATACTTTAAAAATGGGAAATTTCAGTGAGATGTGTTATCTTAAGAAAGGCTTCCCCAATTAGCTTGAAACTCAACACCTAAACTGAAGTAGACCATCCCTATATCATCCACTGCCTTCTTCTCCAACAAATCCAACATATATATCATCTCCATCCATTATATTACTACTTTCTCCTCCAAATCTCAGAGATGCAATGCACTTATCTTTTTCTTTTTTGAAGTCGTTGATGGGCAGCTACAATGATTAGAGATTCAAATGATTGCATTACATCAACATTTTCATTTTTAAACCAGCCATTAAGGGAGAGGGCATGATGGTGTATAGGGTAACTTTGAGTGAGGGGTCCATGTCATTAGGGTCTGAGTTGGCTAATTTTTTTTTTGCCACATCCCTTGATCGTCAAGTTGGCAGTATGTAACTTTTTTTTGGGGGAAATTCGAGCACATTTTTCAATGTTTTGGGGGTGATTTTCAAAAACCACAAAAAATGTCTAAAAGTTTGGCCTAGACCGATCATGGACATTTGTATGACCAATGGTTGTTTGGTGACATGCCAATACTGGCAAATATCAGTCCTAGTAAAAGCACATTAATTACCAGACATTCCTCTATTGTCGGTCTCAATGCCTACCACCTTGACATGCACACCATTCACTTGGTCTTGCTTTCACTTCATGAAACATTATTCATTTTGAGTAATTGCATTCAGAACTAGATTTTGTTAGGATGGAGGTTGACGGTGGTGAGGACATGGGCTAGTCATGGTGATGCATTTTTTGAGCTTTCTGTGTTTATCAACACCACATTCAATAAAAGGAAACTATTTAACTTCTTGCTACACAAGTGAGGTTGTGTTCCAACCTTACTCAGGAAGTAACTATGCATTGCAAGATTTTTCTAGGTTTTTCTTGTGATATTTGTTGTTTAAATAGCTTCTCTCAAGTTGTAGCAATTTCCTCGTCTAATGAAGCTTTGTTTCATCTTATTCATGACCGACTGTGTGTAAATGTGTGTATACACAGATATATACACATATATATGTATATATATACATATATATTTGTGTATACACACATATACACATAGGAACAACGAGCAAATATCATTTTTCAGCAATAATGCACCTATATTATCAAGGACTATGTGTATATGTGAGTATATAGTTATATTTATACATATATATGGCCGACTCTGTGTATATGTGTGTATATAGTTATATTTATGCATATATATCTCTGTATACACACATATACACACACTCTGCCATAAAATAAACCTTTATTTTTGTTTTCTACTTGTGTAATTTGTATATGCATATATATTTGTGTATACACACATATACACATAGTCCACCATAATATAGACCTCTATTTTCATTTTATACCTCTTTAATTTGTATATAAATAGTGGTAGTATTGGAAGTTAATATACTCTTTAGTATTAAGAGTTTCTTGTAGGTAAAATATGACTAATTGTGTATATATTAAAAAAATTACACACACACATATATATGTGTGTGTGGGTCTGTATGTGTGTTTGTGTGTATATATATACACACAGTCAGTCATTTACATATACATACACATACTGTGTGTATACATATAGATAATGTTTGTTAAGGGTTTCATGCACCTATATTTTTGGCCGACTATGTGTATAAATATACATACCATTCATGGGTTTGCATAGCTTGACTATTAAGGGTTTCATTCACCTATGTTTTAGCTGACTGTTTCCACCATTGCCATGAACCCCTCGCTCAAAACATTTGAACCCCCATCATCCACTCTTCCCTATCCATCATCTTTACCTGAATTGTGGCGGTTTTGGGAATCTTTGATATCCATTTATAGGTTTTTCCTAGTCAATTTACTAATCATTTATAGGATTTTCCTAATCAATTTAGTAATCATTTTACTTTTTTAATTGATATAATATTGAACATTTTTATATAATAATAAGTATTAAAATATTATGTATGTATCTATACACACATACATACATACATACAATAATTATTTATGTATGTATATATGTATGTATGTATAGTATACACACATATGTATGTACTACCACAATATGTATGTATGCTTGTATACTATACATACATACATGCATACATATGTCAGTTAATATACACATACAAACATAAATATTTTATACAAACATACATGTATGTATGTGTGTATAGTATAGTATACACACATACATACATGTGTTTGTGTATAGTATACATACATGCATACATGTGTGTGTATACTATACACACATAAGTACATGTGTGTGTATACTATACACACATACATACATGTGTGTGCATACTATACACACACACATGTATGTATTTGTTTATACTATACACACACACATGTATGTATGTGTTTATACTATATAAACACACATGTATGTATGTGTTTATACTATACACACACACATGTATGTATGTGTGTGTGTGTGTATACTATACATACATACAATAATACATATGGCAGTTCATATCTATGTATGTATGAAGGTCATGCAGTTAACCATACTTAAGGCATTTATATGTAACATGTACATAGATTACTTTAGTATGATGATGGTATGTATTTATTGAAACCAATCATACATACATATAGACTTTGTCCAGAAGATAGGTGCATGCCACCCTCAACTATGGCGTGGATGATAATGTTCTAATACTACCATTATATATATGCAAGTTGCAGGTTTACAATTATATATGGCAGATATATAGAAATTGATTTTCATATAGCCTTGTTCATTTACATTTATATGAATTCCATGCATAATTTAATTTATATTGAATTGCATTCACAAGTCTTACATGCAATTACAATTACAATTACAAGTCTTAATTGAATTATATTGAATTACAATTACAATTGGGGATGTGATAGCATAACATGCAATTCTTTTTTCATTGCACAAATACCATAGTTCATTTGCAATCAACTCAATTAGATGCATGGTTAGTTTGTTCTTTAATTACCATATAATGTTGCATATATATATGTATATACATATATATCTATGTATATGTATGTACATATGTATATGTAAATGTATATGTACATATGTATATTTATATGTATGTACATATGTATAGTTTGTTTAAGGCCAATGGGTCATTGGTGGGTAGGGCAATGATGATAGTATAACATGAGTTGCTTGTTTCATTGCACACATACCCTTGATCCTTTGCAATCAACTCTATTAGATGCATGGTTAGTTTTTTATTCAATCACACTCACTCTTACATGTATGAATTTGTTGTTTCAATTTCTATCATTCAATTCTTTCTAATAGTATGAATTGGGGATGGCATGTACTATAACATGCACTTTTTGATTCATTGCAAACATACCCTTCATCACCTCAAGGATATAAGAGTTACAATTGTGCATATACGTTGGAGGAGTTTAATCTGTCCAAGATATACCAAATTAGTGTTGATGATGGAATCAATGGTTTCTTTGTTTATCTTGTATAGATAAGACTTCTTCCAACGTATATCCCTCTTAATCTTATTAAAATATAAGGGCTCATTCCTATTAAATTAAGAAACCTCAATCTTACATGTATAACATAAGACCCTTGTTTATTTGCAATCAGCTCAATTAGATGCTAGTTACTTTATTCATTGGTTACTCTCAATCTCACATGTATCAATCTATTGCTACATTTTGTATCATTGTTTCATACGTATATGTATATGCATATATGCATATGTATATGTATATGTATGCATATATGTATATACATATGCATATGTATATGCATATGTATATACATATATTCATACATATACATATAAATATGCATATGCATATGCATATGCATATGTATATGCATATGTATATACATATATTCATACATATACATATACATATGCATATGCATATGTATATGCATATGTATATGTATATGTATATGTATATATGAATATGCAAACACAAAAGGAAGTTATTTTAGGTGGAGAGTGGAATGAAGGAAGGAACTATGCATAAGCATAAGTAGTAGCAACATTACACTCTCCATAAAAAAATGCATCATACCTTCCATTCGTTACACTCTCCATTGAAATTGCATTGCATATGCATATATACATTTACATATACATATGCATATGCATATGAATATACATATACATATATGCATATGTACATTCAACCTAATTCGATGTATGCTTTGTTTTTTCTTCAATTAAAGTGACTGTAAATATCGGCCCCTCTCCCTTACAACCAACTTTGATCATGGCTGACTCCTACGTATGTTATAACCATTTCTCATACGCTCAAATAGATACATGGTTATTTTGTTCATCAATTGTAGTCAATCTTACATGTCTCAATTTGTTGTTACACGTTGTATCATTGTTTGATTTGTGTGAATTATAATTGGAGATGTGATAATATAACATGCATTCTTTGTTTCATTGCACAAAGACCCTAGTTCATATTCAATCAACTCAAATAGATGCATGGTTAGTGCCGATGGTTTTATGCATTTCAACACATAGGAAGTGCATAGAAGCACTACCTCTTGAAAGACAATTTCCCACAATCGAAGCTGCGTAATCATCCCAAGGTCTTCGGATGTCGTCATGACAATGGCGAATACCTCAGTAGTTTGATGTGATTTGCTGGAATCACAAGGCGGCCTTACAGAAATACAAAGTGTGAATGGGAAGCATGAAGTTAGATCTTCGAAAAGGAGTTTTAGTATGAAAGCAGTTATGTGTTGGCTGTAGGTTCAAATAGCAGTCTCAAACTCCATCTAGTTGTTAGATTTGGATTTATAATGTGCAATGAACCTTGGTATTGTTCAGTTTCTAAAAAAATAGAAAAAGAGCGAAGGGGAAGAAAAGTTCCTAAGTCTGAGACTTGCAATGAATGGTGACAATGGAGTTCCTGCAATGGACAATTCCTTAAAACAATATCCCACTTAACCAGGGATTTCACAGTATCATGAAAATTGTGCTATCTTCTAAGGGCTGCAAATTTTTATCCTTCATCCACCACATACATGCATGAACTAAAGATAAGGGTTTGGGGCAGCTTTAATCAAGTCCAGGCTAACTTTGCATAGCTATCTACCTTCAGCAAACAGCAAAAAGTATGGACTAAGGGATCATCAATAGTGTAGGAATTTTCATAAACACTAAACAGCATTCCTAAGATTTACCCAAATGCAATAAATAGCTAACTAAACAGCAAAGAGATCTAAGTTAAACATCTAATATTGGAGAAGTGAATCAAATGATATGAGAGAAAATAAGGAAATGCACCAAGTCAATGCTATTTCTTATAAATTTCTGTAGCATGTCTTTACAACAACTCAACTCTCACTTTTGCAAATGAGGGGAGTGCTTTATTTATAGTTTTCCAAAAGTTAAATGAATGGCCAAGATTTATTTCCATTGTGTGGCCAAGATTCATTACAAAATAGGGTTTCACCTACCCTCAAATAGATTTATAATTAAAAAACATCTTTTGTCCCTTCCCTATTTCATCATCTAGTGGATGACACTATTGCTCTTTCGTCTTGTAGCTAATTGTTGTTTTCTTGGCTGTAGCTACTCTTCAGGGAGGTCTGCTTCCTTGGCAGGGTTGTCTTCTTGTTCCTCGGAGGCTGCATGCTCTATGTACTTGAGGATTACGACCTGGAGCTTGTCTATCTCGAGGACTTCGCATCTTAACGCCTGATAGCTCCATTCCTTGGCGTTTTCTTCCAGCCGCTTCCAATCTTCATCATACTTCGAGCCCTGGTCCCTGAACAGCTCTGATCGATCGAAGGCACAGGCGGCAAAACTTAGGAATTGCGTGGTGATTTCTCCAGCTGCCCCGTTCTTCATCTTCTCCTCAAAGTATGACTTCACCTTCTTGGCATCCATTTGTACTGTGGGCATATCATAACCCGCCATCAGCTTAAGGTACTCAGTGCATTCTGTCCAGATTTCCTTGATCCACTCTATATCTGGATCTACCTTGTTCAGGATCTGCTCCATCCTTTCCTTCTGATTGACAAGGTCTCTGCGCCATATGTCCACCAACCAGTGGTCCTCCATTTTCAATTCTAGCTTCTCCTCCCACGTACTCTCCGGCATCTGGAGGATGGCTTCAACCCTTGGGAAGGCGGAGTCGTAGATTGCAGAGAAATTGGTGTAGAGCTTCCTCGTGCCCTCCAGGGATTGGGTCAGGTCCAAGAACTTATTGGCTATCTACACGGCTAAGTCGATTCCCACGTTTCCGACGCTTACGACCTGTTGGAACTAATCCCCAGTGGTCCTCTCCAAGTTCTTCCTCCTCTCTAGCTTATCTATCTACTCCTTGGAGAGCAATTGCAGTGTAGCCGTGGAGGCAGTGGGCAGGTCGTCCACTGAGGACCACTGCTGGATATAGTCTGTTAAGGCAGCAACCTGCACCTTGAGTTCGTCTTTAGTGACCTTATCCTGTTTGATCAAGTGCACTACCGTGGCTACTGATTCCTCCAGATGTTCCACCTTCTGCTCTCTGGTGGCTTTCCCCAAGTCGATGGTGGAGATGTTGTAGCTCACGCCCTCCTAGCCAACTGTAAGTGTTGCTATTTGGGCCGCCCAGGAGCCGGAAGCATCTATCGTTATCCTAGAACGGACCTTAGGCTTCTTCTCCTTCTTAGTTGTGGTCAGGAATCGAGCCAAGATGGCTTCCAATCTTGACCTCGGGTCGTTCAGAATAGGAGTAGTCTTTTCAAGCTACTTCTCCAGCCAATTGAGCATGACAGATTTGTCCTTGGGTGCATCATGGCTGCCCTCACCCATTTCAGTCAGAGGCAAGACTTCGGCCTCCCTTTCTTTTTGAGGTTCCTCCTTCTCTCTTGCAGTGTCCTCCTCGTCAGAGTTTTGAAAAAATATGAGGTGTCGGATGGGCAGCTTGGTGGTCAATATCTGGGTGGGATCCTCTCCTTTTGCTGCCTCCTCTTCTTTCTTTTCTTCAGCGGCCTCGGGTTCGAGGCTCTTCACAATATGGGTCTCAGCCTCAGATAAATCCCTTCATGGCTGTTCCTCTGACGGCTGTCTCTCTTCACTACGTGGTGACTGTTCTGCCTCCTCCCCAACATCCTTTAGCTGCTGAGCCAACTCCTCCTCAATGTCCTCATCAAATGCCTAGATGATCTCTTTGTCACCTGAGCCATCTTCTTCATCTCCGCTCTCAGAAGAGCCTGTTTCTTTCCCCTCATAGGCCACCTTGTCGATGGTTCTGTGTTCATACTCGGGGTTCTCGTAGTAATCATCAGCCTCTTCCTCAATTGACCTTGAGGCTTCCTGCTCTCGTTCTTCCAACTTTTTTGATATCTGCATTGTGGCTTCCATCACCAGTGGCCCTATTGGCGGTTGTGAAGGCTGAGCTGTTGCGAGGGCTTGGGCGAGGGCCGCTTGGAGTGCGAGGTCCATTAGGAGTTGTGAGAGCTCGGGGGGGAGACTCTGCAGGTGCCGTGTAATAGCCTCGGGCACAGTGGAAAGGGGAACAGGCGATGCTATTGTTGCCAGAGGCAGGGAGGTAATGGGTGACATGGCAGTAGCAGAGGAAGGGGAAGTGGTCATGCTAGAGGAGTCGATATTGATTATTGACCCGGCCGGGGGTGAAGAGGCAAGGTGAACAGAAATGTCCACCGCCTGTGGAGATGAGGTGATTGTGCCTAAGAAGCGGGCATCACACCAGTCGGGGGAGGAAGGAGCAAGGGAGGCTACACCTCTGTCGTGATCACTGTCCTCTTGAGCTTCTTGGGAGATGAGCCTCCCGTATCCTTTGTTGCTTGCTCTTTGGGGCCCGCAAACTGTGCTGTCTCTGTTCCCTTCCTTTTTTGGGACCTGGTGATGGGGGAGACTTGGAAGTCTCACCAGCTGATGGGGAGGCGGCAACGTCCTCCGCAGTGCTTGGCTCACTCCTGAGCGCTTCATATGTTAGAGCCACCCCTTGTTGCTTCAGTTGTGCTACCTGCCCATCAACACACTCCCTAGTGCGAGCTATAATCGGCTGGGTGATAGTATCTAGGTACTCGACCTCTTGATCGTCCCAGTTGATGGAGGGGATTGCCAGGTCAGCAACCGCAGGGTACCTCGGGTGCACAAGGGTGGACTCATCTTCCTCGAGCTGATCTGGCACTGGAAACAGCTGCACCCTCCTCAAAAATTGCACTGTCATGCACATGTAGTGTCTCATGTGGACCTCCTTGTCATCTTTACAATCTACCCAGAAATCTTCGACATGGTATTTGTGGGCGTATGTCGGCCCCAGCACCTTACTGACATGGCCATGTGGGTCCATTCGCGGGCGAGCCGTGTAAAATTCAAAATGATATTCCTTAAGTTCTTTCTCAGAGTTACCGGCACACTGAGATGTCTGCAATCGATACTAGCCCTGGCCGAGGGTCATGGGATAGGGGATCCCTGCTACGTGTTTGTTGCCGAAGACCGTCTGAATGTGCCGGAGCTGCTGGGAGAGCTCTAGGAGAATGATTCTGTCGTTAGGGTACCTTGGCAACTTGTTCGGTCATTCCGTGAATCCCTGGGCACGGATGTAAGTGAACTTGGGGAATTGGATGAACAGGAAGGCGTACTCCTTCAGGAGTGCCCGGGCGCTGTGGGATACCCTTCTCTCGAAGTCCCCAGCTGTCAATCTAATAATATGGCCAATGAAGGCGTCATTGACCCGACAATACTCCCTTTTGAATTTACGGTATTGTAGTTGAGGGTACCGGTCAAAAAGCTTGAGCCCTCGTTTGTGATCCTGATCTGGTGCTATAAATAGCCCACTATATTGTCTCTGACCTGCTAAGGAGTATACCAGGTACGAGGTCATGTAGAACTTGGAGCTTTTCTTGACATTTATAAACTACTCGTGGAAGCAGTTGCTGATGATAACCCCCAGTCGAATGAGGTCTTAGTTTTCATGTCCTCATTTCCTCGTATGATCTGTTCAATGTAGTAAGCCATCCACTCTTGGAAGTAGGTGGCTGCTTGGAGGCCCATGACCCTGCTTAGCATTGTCACCAAGTCGTGATAATATTCTTGAAAGTCGCTTTGGAACAGCTCTTGGGGAACCTTTGCAGCGCTACCCCATTTCTCCTTAAGCCAGTAAATGTTAATTGACTTTTTGCAGCCCAATGGATTAGCATCCCATGCCGCCTGACACTGTTCCAAAGTTGGGACCTCCACATGTGGGAATGTGGGAATATGGAATGTTTTAGTGATTCCTTCAGGAGACATGTCGGCAAGGATGTTCCCCTCCTTGTCCACGATTGTTCTGGTGTCCGTTTGGTAGGCTTCTCGGCAAGCCATTACTAATTCAGGTGCTATCAGAGACAGAGGGAAGCCGACAGCTTTGGTGATCCCACTTTGGCGTGTCAACCTGACATTCTTTGTTTTAGGGTCGACCTTGACCCTCTGGGTGAACTCATCTATGTCCACTTGGCCGATGTTAGTGTCTGAGATTTCTTTCCAGTCGGTTGAGACCTTTGACTGGAGTGGCTCACCTTGAAATTGGAACTTCATCTGATCCTTATCCTCCTTTCCACGAGCGGCCCTTTCGGACTTCTTGCCCTTATCCTTTTCAGCGGAGGCCCCTGAAGTTCCTGCTGCCGATTCCATGTATTCTGCAAGCAAAGGGCAAAGTCAGCACAACAAAACATCAATAGCGTTAATGTTAGTCAATATTATGAGCATATCATCTAAATAACCATTCAAATACATCATAAATTTTATCCTCAGATGATATCGATTTCATTTTAGAGCACTTGGACAATCCGGGCCCGGAGGGCCAGACTTCCTTGACAGGAATGCTGTCAGGGAGGGAAAACACAACCGAAAGTTCCCGGAGACCCTTGCTGGCCAAATTTTGGTATTTTAAGAGGCCCAAGATGGAGAACGGCATGATTTAGGACGTGGTTCGAAGTTAGATTCTGAATTTGAGTTGGTTTGGATTGATTTAAGGAGCTTCAAAGGTTTTAGGCTGGAAGGCAGTTAAGGGGCGGCCGTTGGGGACGGCGAACAACGGGCGAAAGTCCAGACGAGGAAGTCCGAAGGGCGGGGCCAGCAAGGTGAAAGAATGGCCAGCAATGAGGTATGACATTTAGGCCAGGCAGCACCTGGAAACCCGAGGCCCGGTCGCCGAGAGGACGCGAGCTGACGGCCGCCGCATAATCTTTAACCATTTTGAATGGTGGCAGCGAGGAGAAGATTGGAGCCCGGAGGGCAGGGAGCTGACGGGGGTTCACCGCCGAGGGATTTTGCAATGTGGTTCAGCGGCGACGGTGAGGAGAACCCTAGAGTCTGGCCCACGGGAGGATGTACGGTGACGACTGCCGCGAGATTATGGCAACTCTCGGGTGACGGCGACGAAAGGCATCTCAGGACCTAGGAGGCGGAATGACGCGAGGTGCAGCTTACCGCATGTATTTTGCGATGATTTGAACGGTGACGGCGAAAGATGGACCGGGACCCGGCGACCGGAGAGATGGGAGATGACAGCCACCGCGAGGTATAGGTAGCGATCGGGCGACGGTGATGGCGAAGGTATCTCCGGGGCCTGAAGGTCGGGAAACCGGAGGGGTTCCGCTGTGGATGACGGCAGAACCGTCACGGAGTTTCGGGGACAGAACTCCGGACAGCCGGGCCCGGAGGGCTTCACCATTAAAACGGCAGAAAATTTGATGTGAAGGTCTAGGAGGGGAAACCCGGAGGTCCGGGCCCGGAAGGGCAGACTTCTGTCAGGAGCTTTTGTAGTTCTGGATTCCGACGGTGATGGAGGGTTTCGGGCCAGGCAAGGACCTTTGCACTGCGCGAAGAACACCCACGACGCGGACAAGTCTCGAGCCGGCGGTGAGGGAAATTTTGATGGGTTCCAGAAATTTTTAAGACATGGGTTATGGGCGCGATGGGGTGTTGTTTAATTTTATGCAATTTAATTTATTGTTTAATTTAACGAAATCCCCAAAAGTGATCAAAAACGAAGGGAGGGCAAATGAGGATGGCCTACCTCAGATACGCCAAGCAGGGAGGTGCGAAAACCACTAGGAATCGATGGAATGCGGCACACTTGGACGATCGAGATGCGGGGTGAAGGCGGTGAGCTCCAATTTGATCGCTGCTCCAATTTGCTTCAATTCACAATATGAAAATGACGGGCGAATTCGGCCCTTATATAGTCCAGGCGCCATTAATGTGATCATTTAATGCAGGTACGGACGTGCCAAAAGCTTGGTGAAATTCAAATTAGGTCGGCGACGACGGATGAGACCCCAGGGCCCGAAGGCCGGAGGGATGCGAGACGATGGCAGGTGCATGATTTCTACGTTGATTGGGCGACGGTGGCGATGGGATGCTCAGGGTCCGGAGGGCAGGGCGCCGTCGAGAGTTCATCGTCGAAAGATTTTGCTTTGCATGGGTGATGGCGACGACGAGCACCATCCCGGGGCCCGAGAGGCGGGCGGTTGCCGGAGAGCCGCCGTCAAACATGGTGATCCTGGGATGGAGGTCCGGCCACAGACTTTCGGAGCCCGGGGCCCGGCGGAGCAGGGGCCGTCCGGGAAATCCCCGATGAATTCTGAATGAAATATGGCAGGGCGGGCTCCGGAGGGC
Source organism: Sequoia sempervirens (assembly GCA_007258455.2). NCBI lineage: Eukaryota > Viridiplantae > Streptophyta > Pinopsida > Cupressales > Cupressaceae > Sequoia > Sequoia sempervirens. The sequence continues at coordinate 388,358,787 of VDFB02281492.1, read as the reverse complement.
AGAAAGAAGCCCGAGGAACGCCACAAAGGGTGGCGAACGCAAAGGGGAAACCCGATAAGGGAACCCTGGAGGCCCGGGCCCGAGGGGACCTAGGGCCGTCTAGAGCCAAACGAAGCCAAAGGAACCCACGAGGCCCTAGAGGGCAGTAAAAACCAAAAGGGAAAGTGCGGTCGATTTTAGGATGAAACCTTGGAGCAACATTGACCATGCGGAACATCAAAAAAATAGGGGCATGCAAAACGAGGCAGCCCTGAAAGACTTGGCAAGGCGAAAGAAAAGAGGGTCCCTGTTCCGAATGGGGCATGTGTGCTGAGGGCACAACAAATGGCGACTCCGCTGAAGAACGCTATGGAGCTTTCTAGGGATAAATATTCATTACAGACCCAGAATCTCTAGTTTCGCAGACCAAGAGCAGCTTCCAAGGATGAACCCGGGAGAACGAGATCCTTAATTAGGTCAGCTTACATGGCATCTCAGAAGCATGTGTGAAGTGAGTTCATTCCTTTCCTAGGGATAGTAACCAGAGTTATCACTTCAACTGAGTGAGATACATAAGTTGTCTAACACCAAAAGTAACCTGGACATTGCCCCGCTGCCGGTTAGGCGTCCATAGCCCCGGCGGGCTTGTCGCTGCAATCTCATGGATATTGCTCTACTGTCGGCCGGACGTCCATAGCCCTGGTAGAGTTATCCGAACGCCCATACGGTCATTTATTTCCTTTTTTCAGAGTTTCTTTTCTCTCTTTTTCTTTGATATTTCATTTCTCTTTCACCATTTAGCTCGACCGGGTAAGCATTGAAGCCTACAATAGGTTTGAGATTGCAGTGGTCATTGGAGTAGACTTAAGATTTTTTACTCACTAAGGTGTCATAATAACCATAGTACGGTCCTTCAGAATTTATTATTATGTGATTTGTGCGAGATCTGAGATGCGGGTAAGAAGATCCGGTGAAGGGTCAAGTTCTGAGTAGAGTTGAGACAAGGAAATCATTCACGGACAGCTCTGCAAAGATTGATAGTCTAGAGTGAATGTTTAGCCAGAGAATACAAAGAACGGACAGCAAAGTGGACCGCTTGTCAGGCAAGCATGGCCACCACAAGGGAACAGGAAACATCTTTCAAAACAAAACTGTCAGGAGGGAGAAAGCAAAAAGTGACACGGGCAAAGCACAAACAAGCAAGAAAACAACTATTATATCCTATGTACAGGTATTTACAAGGAAGAGCTCCAAGGAGCTCAAGCCTAGAAGTAATGCTTCAGGTGTTGCCCGTTGACTGGCAATGGGACGTCCTCTCCGGTTAAGTTCTTTAGGCAGAATGCATTATCTCCCAAAATCTCAGCTATTTGAAAGGGGCCAAGCCAAAGCTTGTCGAATTTGTTGTGTCCCCCTTTTTTTTCATGGGCCTTGTCCCAATACATGACCAAATTTGTGATTCTAAAGGCCTTGATTTTGGCTCTGCGGTTGAACCATCTCTTAACTACGCCCTGATGCTTGGCAAAAAAAATTATCGCGCGATTTCAGACTTCCTCTAAATGTAAAAGTTTAGCTAAACGAGCTTCCCTACGATCTCCTCCTTCATAAAAATCATTGATGAACTGAAGAGTAGGAATCTTCAGGTGGATGGGGAATATAGGCTTAAGGCCATAGACAAGGTGGAATGGAGAATCTGAAAGAGTCTGACCTTGTGGCCGGTGTGTCGATACTAAGGGGCAAAGCAGTGGGTATGCAGGTCCTTGGGGTTTCCCCTATCTAGCGACTTCTTGATCCGCGATGATAATTCCCGTTCATGGTTCGGCAAGAGCCAGGCTGCTTTTGAGGTAATAATTAGATGAGAATTTGAGAACAACTATGAAGATCAAAACGCTAAGCAAATTTAATGAAACCCAGCGAAATTAGGTCCGTATCTGCTCTAAAACATCTGAACTGCTCGAAAGGATTCAAAATGGCTACAAGTCGGCGTGCTTTCACCGGTTCTTGTCACAAACTCCGGCGTAAGCATGGTACGTTTTTGCGCGTTGGAACGCTATCTATCAAATTACAATAATCTGATGCTCGGTCATCATCTATCCAGTGTCTGGAGGCTGCGCCCACCGAGACCCGGTAAGTCGAGACCCCATTGTGCAAAAGGCCTTACCTCCAGCACGGGCTGCAGTGGGACAGTAGCATTCCTCTCCCTGGTAGCAGCAGTCTGGCACGTATGACAAGAACGAACATGGCAATGGGCGTCCTTGAAGATAGTTGGCCAATAGTACCCTACCCTTAATATTTGATGTGCTGTAGAAGAACCCGAGCCATGGCCTATACCAAACTTATTGTGAAACTCCCTCAGAACGCGTTCTGCTTCCTCCTTGCCGAGGCATCTTAAATAAACTCCCTCATGATTCTTCTTATAAAGAATGGAACCCTGTAACATATAACCATTATTTTTCAATCTCAGGGCCCTCTTCTGGACTCCTTGTAGATGCGGTGGACACTTATGATTCAGCAAATAATAAACGACATCTTGGTACCATTCTCCTGGGGAGACGTCTTCAAGCTGATATTGCTGTACCGTGAGTTCAGGGCCAGCCTCTACTGCTGTTTCAGCCATTGTATAGGTGAGTGCCTACCCTCTTACCAATTTCATTGGTTGGATCTCTATCGCCTCTTGGCGGTGGGAGTGACCATAGCCCTCAGGTTTTACCCCGGCTCATTTGCAAGTAGTGTTTTGGTACGTGGGTCCAGGGCGATTCAGAACACCTTATTTGTGACCGAATCAGCGGTGTCTAAATTTCCTTTACTATACTTGAGTCAAAAGTACGCACAGGTTGCTTTCTATGTTATTGAGTAGCGCAATTGGAGTATCTTTAGGGCGCTCTTGAGAGGTGATGGGATGCTTATTTACCTCGTCATCCTTACGGGTCAACATGCGCACAAAGTATTACTTTCAAGAGCAAATGAATAGATAAACGGCTGGAATAATGCAGACGACTAACAAATTTGCCTGATAATAAGCTCATTTGATTTCTTCGAAGGATTGTTTGGCATCTGGCATCCACTCAACTTTAGCATCCTGTTTGAGCATAGCATTGAGAGGTTTGACAATTTCTGTGAAACCTGTGATGAATTTCCAGACAAAATTGATCTTTCCAAAGAAAGACTTTAATTCCTTCTTGTTGCCGGAAGTGAATCTTGAAATGTGACTCAATGCACTCGGGATCGAAATGTAGATTCCATACGACGCCAGATGTGCCGGAAATGAAATCTTTAACGCGCTTTTTGGCGCCAGTCGCACCGAGAAAATGATACGCTGCTTGAGGGTTGAGAGAAACCCCAAACTCTCTGCATCTCTGAAATACTTTGCATAGGTCGGAGACGTGATCACCTCGCTTCTTGGAGAATACGGTCAAATCATCCATATAGATGATTATACATTTTCCAATGAGGTCCTTGAAGGCGATATCCATGGCGCGTTGGAAAGTGGTGCTGGCATTGATGAGCCCGAACAACATTCTTCTGTACGCAAACGTCCCCCACATAGTGGTGAACGTAGTCTTGTGGCAATCCTCATATTGTACCATTACTTGATTATACCTGGAGTATCCATCGAGGAACAACATTATCTGGGAGTCATTGACGATTTGCAGCACTTCATCCAATGAAGGCACTGGATAGTTGTCCTTCTCTAAGGCGCGGTTTAGATTGTGGAAGTCCACACACAATCTGATCTCTCCATTCTTTTTTTTGACAGGGACCAAGTTAGCCACCCACGTGGAATGCCTGACAGGAAAGATGATTCTTGCTGAAAGCAATTTCTGCACCTCCTTGTAAACGACAGGTTCTAGCAAGGCATTAATAGGGCGCTGTCGCTGACGGAATGGCCTCACCTCAGTATTCAAAGGGATGGTGTGTGTAATGATAGAGGTATCATATGTTTTTAAATCTTCATAGCTCTATGCCACCACATCATGATATCTTTTCAATGCATCTGTGATTCCCTTCTTTTCCTCGGGTGTGCATACCTTCCCAATAAAAACATTCTTGGTATCCTCGGTCGTTCCCAAGTCGTGAGTGTTGCACTGGTTGCTTATAGCCTCCTTTTTTGTTTGCCGATCCTAATCTCTGATCTAATCTAAATCGAATACACACTCCAGCTGAACCATACCTCTAGGGATTGTGTTGGTTTTTAGATTGATAACCCCCTTTATGTCCAATTCAGCCTCCTGTGGATCAGCTTCATCAATTATTTGGGCAGCGAAAACGTCAGAACTTGTGATGAACTGGAGGATATACTTATCATCATTAAAGACTTGTAGGTGAGTAACATTATTCAGGACCGATGGCGTGGATGTTAGTTCAACAGTGAACTTCTTGAGCCCAGACAAAGAGAGGGGTTGTAACGTGCTAGCTGCTTGAGCCAAGGCATCAGCTGTGCGATTTTGAGTACGAGGGACCAATTATATGTTGAATGCATATAGGCCCTCCAATAGATCCCAAACCCTGTGCCTATAATTGGTGAGTCTTCCATCATGGTAGGAGTATAATTTTCTGACCTGCTTAACTACAAGTACGGAATCCCTGAAGATTTGCAGCACTTTCACATTTTTCTTCAAGGCCATAAGAAGGCCAAGGACTAAAGCCTCATATTCTACTACGTTATTGGTGTAATAAAACTACAATCGATGGGCAGCGAGAAATGTCTTACCCATTGGACTGATGAGTTCGATCCCTGCTCCAGCTCCTTGCCTTGACTTTGATCCATCAATCCAGAGTGTCCAGCACGCGGAGGATTCCTTGTCTTAGGGTCTAACTGAACCTCCGTTCCCTTTCAGCTAGACGGTGGGCCTTGTGATCTTAGGAGGGTTTTCAGGTTTGAGGCAATGATCAACAGGCGATTCTGCTGGCGCGTCCTTTGGTGTTTGTGTCAGAGGAGCAGCGGCTTTCTTAACATGCTCGATTGCTGCTTGGCACAAGCAACAGTCAAATTTAGAGTGAGCAGCATTATGTACCCTACACCAGTTCAACAATAATAGGTCATAAAAATTCATTCTAGCTCCCAGGCTGAGTTGATCCCTTGCACACATTTCTATAAAATCTTGGAAGCCATCAAACAATCCCCAGTTGTTGTCCCTATCCAGCTCATCATCAGTTTCTGCCAACACTTCCGTGTCTGGAGGTATTTGAGCAAGATTTGTCGAGGGACTGCACAACACCAACAATACTTCATCTGCACGTTCTTCTTGAAGCTCAAGCTCATTTTGGTAAGCAAAAGGGCTATAATTCCCTAAATCGGTCTCGGTGAACAACACCTCGCTGAGATTATTGTATTCTGTGATCATATACTTCATACGGGGTTCACGGTCGATGCAGATTTGGTTTGGCAGCCCTTTCCATGGCAACCACATGTGAGAAAGGTCTGTGGCGGTGTATCCGTTCAGCGCCTTGGTGAACTCTCTCCCTAAAATAATTCCATAAGCATCAAAAATATCTGCCATTTAGATATCAACAACCTACTGTATTAGGGGGTCCGCAGCAATTTGCATGGGGATGCAGTTTATCTCACCCACGATGGTGATCTCTGTTTTGTCTAGCTAGGTGACCTTTCTCTTTGAAGGCATGGGAGTGATGCCAAGAGCCTTGCATACGGCCAAGGGCATGACGTTGGCGGACGCGCCTAAATCAAGCAGGCAGTTGAGCAAGTTCTTCCCAAAGACCCTAATAGTAGTTAGGAACGGGGGAGTTTCCGGTCTCCCTTGGAGGATGCCCATGGGTGTGTCCATTTGAGCTATTTGGCCTTTGTTCCTATCACTTCCCATATCCTTGGTTTGCTTAAATTGTTGGTCCTTGGGAGGCTGTCTACTAGCCCTTTCTGGCTCCTTTTCAATATATTTACTTGCCGACTGATTCATGGGAATATTGTTCCTTCTTCTGGTATTGTCCTATATCTCTTGTTCTTTCCTGGGCTCCTCAAAGGTTACCCTTTTGGCTGGGGTCTCTTGTGTCGTGCTAGATGAGGGAGTCCCATTCAGAACCCTGAAGAAGGCGTGCCTTACAGCATGAACCTTAAGTAATTCGAAGGCTAACAAACAAATTTTGACCTTCTTGAACTCTTCCGCCACATATTCACCAATTTGCTCAATTTTGGAGCTAAACGCTTGGCCTATGGGAGAACTAGGGGGGTGGCTCTTCGCTTGTCCAGATGGATTTTGGGGTTGGGCTTGAGGCTGACTTTGCGACTGATTTTGAGATTGATTTTTGTTAAGGTACTAGGTAGGTATGTGGGGTAGCCCAGGGTTGTTACTAGCATTTGGATCAGGTGGAGTGGCGAGATTGTTTGGTGGGGTGGAAGTTGTGAAGGGTCCACCGGCTTGTCTATTCCTAAGGAAATAGGGACTTGACTATTGATGGAACATGTAGACCTTATCCACAAATGGCTCTCCTTCATCTACTAGGTCGTTATCTACCGAATCAAAAAGCTGAGCTAAAGATGGTTCGTTACTTACCTCTTGCGCCTTCTCATCCTGAATAGGAGTAAGCTTTGCTTTGGGCTCGTTGTGGTCTCCTCGCAGAAACGATGCCTAATTGATTACTCGACATGAGGAATCGTAGGGCTCAGATGGGACGATGTCCCTTCAGTTGGCATTGTCGATGGCATTTTGTACCTCCACCTAGAAGATTTCAACAGCTGTCTGGAACTCGAGACAATCAAGCTCAGAATGCCTGTTGGTTTTGTGAAGTTGGCACCATCCGGACAAAGCTGCTTCGACCAGATACACACCACTGGATGTTTTGTCATGACCTGCCGGTTGATCGAATGGCGTGGGGACACCACCGTTGTTAGGCCTGGTGTTCCATGTATGATTCTGCCTCTGAGAAGGCCTCCTTTCTGCACTTTGATTGGAGTTCTGCCCCCTCTCATAATTCTACCCCAAGGAGGTGCCCACTTCCTGATTATCTCTGTTGTCTCTATTATCTCGACTGTTCCTGTTGAGGTTGGCCTGAAAATTACGTTGGGAGGCCTGCAGTTGATTATTCTGGTTCTTCAGATGTGTCATCTCTGTGGACATCTTCTTAATCATCTTGGTCAGCTCCTCTAGCTTGTCCTTCTCGGCCGCACCTCCAGGCGACGGGGCCAAATTTTGGAGAAAAGCGGGCAGGGCTGCTGACTGATTTTGATAGGATGGAGGGAAGTCCAGTCCTGACAAGTACAACGGTGCCTGGGGCTGTTGGGAATATGCTTGCTGCTGCGGAGCTATCTGGAAATAGCTGTACTACTGCTGGGGCTGCAAATAAGATGTCGCGGGAGGCGCATAATTCAACGGCTGCCCCAGATGCGGCACCATAGGCAATTGTGGCACCTAGTTCATAAGAGGAGTTTGGTGAGCAAACGCCTGATTAAGCCACTAAATTTGCATTGGGTGAGCGACGGGCCCCAAAGAGGGCAACGGGCTAGAGATATTTTGTCCCAAGTCCGCACTTGCAACGACGGCTTCTGCATAGGCGGCTAGTAAGGTAGCGGGCGGTGGGTGCATATTTTTTACCAAGGCTGATGTGAGGTTGTCCAGGGCCGGGTAATAGACGGGGAGAGCCGCCGCATCATTATGGACATAAGGATCCTTAAGCCGCATATGGGCTCGATGGAAGCGGTCATTAAAGGAGCCGATAGGTTCATTGACCTCCCTTTTGATGGACATGAACTGTTGATAGAGGTCCGCGGGGTTGACAGGGATCTTGTATTTCTGCAGAAAGGCATTCTTCATCAGGTTCCATGAGGTGATGGATCCCCTCGGCAGATTGATGTACCAGTAGAAGGCCTCTTCTCCCAATGAATGCGAAAAAAGGTGACACGCCATGTCCTCGTGATCCACTTGCATTTCGGTAATCGTCGTTTCGAATATCTTGATATGCTCTTTGGCTGTTCTTTGCATGTCACATGGATGGAATTTTGAACAAAAGCCCTCCAGATTCTTGGGCATGTCATTGTAAACAGCAAAGTGTATCGGCGAAGGGTTATGCGCAAGCCAAGCCATGGGGGGAGGCGGAGGTGGCACCTGCTATTGGAGAATAGGGATTTGGGGCTGTATTGGAAATACAACCACAATATGGGGCTGTCTTTGAGTTATGGCTACCTGGATTGTGCTTTGGGCTGACAGGGTCGGGAGAGGAGCGAACCGCTGGCTGCCGGAGCGAAGATGTGCAAATGCTGTTTGAGATGGTTGGGTGGAAGATGAAGGCCAGCCAAATGGAGGTGGGGGTGAAATGGAGGCGGATGGAGTGGAGGAAGAGGAAGAGGCGGAGCTGCTTCCTTGTGCTCATTTTGCCCTTGTGGGAGGCTACAATTCTTCAAATTCTCCCTTATTTGGTGTTGATCGTAGAATCCTTTGAAATCTCTTTGGGGAGAATGATCTGATCCGATCCGATTCAGCTTCGCTTTATCCCCTAGTTTAGTATTCTGATCACTGCCCTCCTTCTAGCACCAGTTCTGTTGATGGTGTTTTTATGCACTTCTCAACACAGGCAGTGCATAGGCGCACTACCTCTCTTGAAAGATAATTTCCCACAATCGAGTTGCAGAACACTATCCCAAGGTCTCTCGGATGTCAGGTCATGACAATGCTTATATACCTTAGTAGTTTGATGTGATTTGCTGGAATCACAAGGCGGCCTTACAGAAATACAAAGTGTGGATGCGAAGCATGAAGTTAGATCTTCGAAAAGGATTTTTAGTATGAAAGCAGTTATGTGTTGGCTGTAGGTTCAAACAACAGTCTCAAACTCCATCTAGTTGTTAGATTTGGCTTTATAATGTGCAATGAACCTTGGTATTGTTCAGTTTCTAAAAAAGTGGAAAAAGAGTGAAAGGGAAGAAAAGTTCCTAAGTCTGAGACTTGCAATGAATAGTGACAATGGAGTTCCTGCAATGGACAATTCCTTAAAACAATATCCCACTTAACCAGGGATTTCATAGTATCATGAAAATTGTGCTATCTTCTAAGGGCTACAGATTTTTATCCTTCATCCACCACATACATGCATGAACTAAAGATAAGGGTTTGGGGCAGCTTTAATCAAGTCCAGGCTAACTTTGCACAGCTATCTACCTTCAGCAAACAACAAAAAGTATTGACTAAGGGGTCATCAACAGTGTAGGAATTTTCATAAACACCAAACAACATTCCTAAGATTTACCTAAATGCAATAAACAGCTAACTAAACAGCAAAGAGATCTAAGTTAAACATCGAATATTGGAGAAGTGAATCAAATGACATAAGAGAAAACAAGGAAATGCATCAAGTCAATGCTATTTCTTATAAATTTCTGCAGCATGTCTTTACAACAACTCAACTCTCACTTTTGCAAATGAGGGGAGTGCTCTATTTATAGTTTTTCAAAAGTTAAATGAATGGTCAAGATTCATTTCCATTGTGTAGCCAAGATTTATTACAAAATAGGGTTTCACCTACCCCTAAATAGATTTACAATTAAAAAATATTTTTTGTCCTTTCCCTATTTTGTCATCTAATGGATGAAACTATTGCTCTTTCGTCTTATAGCTAATTGTTGTTTTCTTGGCTGTAGCTACTCTTCAAGGAGGTCTTCTTCCTTGGCTGGGCTGTCTTCTTGTTCTTCAGAGGCTGCATGCTCTATGTACTTGAGGATTACGGTCTGGAGCTTGTCTATCTCGAGGACTTCGCATCTTAATGCCTGATAGCTCCATTCCTTGGCGTTTTCTTCCAGCCGCTTCCAATCTTCATCATACTTCGAGCCCTGGTCCCTGAACAGCTCTGATCGATCGAAGGCATGGGCGGAAAAACTTAGGAACTCCGTGGTGATTTCTCTGGCTGCCCCATTCTTCATCTTCTCCTCAAAGTATGACTTCACCTTCTCGGCATCCATTTGTACTGTGGGCATATCATAACCCGCCATGAGCTTAAGGTACTCAGTGCATTCTATCTGTATTTCCTTGATCCACTCTATATCCAGATCTACCTTGTTCAGGATCTACTCCATCCTTTCCTTCCGGTTGACAAGGTCTCTGCGCCATATGTCCACCAACCAGTGGTCCTCTGTTTTCAGTTCTAGCTTCTCCTCCCACGTACTCTCTGGCATCTGGAGGATGGCTTCAACCCTTGGGAAGGCGGAGTTGTAGATTGTAGGAAAATTGGTGCAGAGCTTCCTCGTGCCCTCTAGGGATTGGGTCAGGTCCAAGAACTTATTGGCTATCTGCACGGCTAAGCCGATTCCCATGTTTCCGACGCTTACGACCTGTTGGAACCAATCCCCAGTGGTCCTCTCCAAGTTCTTCCTCCTCTCTAGCTTATCTATCTGCTCCTTGGAGAGCAACTGCAGTGCGGCCGTGGAGGCAGTGGGCAGGTCATCCACTGAGGACCACTGCTGGATATAGTCTGTTAAGGTAGCAACCTGTGCCTTGAGTTCGTCTTTGGTGACCTTATCTTGTTTGATCAAGTGCACTAGTGTGGCTACTGATACCTCTAGATGTTCCACCTTCTGCTCTCTAATGGCTGTCTCCAAGTCGATGGTGGAGATGTTGTAGCTCACGCCCTCTTGGCCAACTGTAGGTGTTTCTATTTGGGCCGCCGGGAGCCGGAAGCATCCATCGTTATCCTGGAACGGACCTTAGGCTTCTTCTCCTTCTTAGTTGTGGTCAGGGATCGAGCCAAGATGGCTTCCAATCTTGACCTCGGGTCATTCAGAACAGGAGTAGTCTTTTCAAGCTGCTTCTCCAGCCAATCGGGCATGACAGATTTGTCCTTGGGTGCATCATGGCTGCCCTCACCCATTTCAGTTAGAGGCAAAACTTCGGCCTCCCTTTCCTTTTGAGGTTGCTCCTTCTCTCTAGCAGCGTCCTCCTCCTCGTCAGAGTCTTGAAAAAATACGAGGTGTCGGACGGGCAGCTTGGTGGTCAATATCTGGGTGGGATCCTCTCCTTTCACTGCCTCCTCTTCTTTCTTTTCTTCAGCGGCCTCGGGTTCGGGGCTCTTCACAATATGGGTCTTAGCCTCAGATAAATCCCTTCGTGGCTATTCCTCCGATGGCTGTCTCTCTTCACTACGTGGTGGCTGTTCTGCCTCCTCCCCAACATCCTTTGGCTGCTAAGCCAACTCCTCCTCAATGTCCTCATCAAATGCCTGGATGATCTCTTTGTCACCCGAGCCATCTTCTTCATCTCCGCTCTCAGAAGAGCCTGTTTCTTCCCCCTCATAGGACACCTTGTCGATGGTTCTGTGTTCGTACTCGAGGTGCTCATAGTAATCATCAACCTCTTCCTCAATTGACCTTGAGGCTTCCTGCTATCGTTCTTCCAACTCTTTTGATATCTGCATTATGGCTTCCATCGCCGGCGGCCCTGTTGGTGGTTGTGAAGGCTGAACTATTGCGAGGGCTTGGGCGAGGGCCGCTTGGAGTGCGGGGTCCATTAGGAGTTGTGAGAGCTCAGGGGGAGACTCTGCAGGTGTCGTGTAATAGCCTCGGGCACAGTGGAAAGGGGAACAGGCGATGCCATTGTTGCCAGAGGCAGGGAGGTAATAGGTGACATGGCAGTAGCAGAGGAAGGGGAAGTGGTCATGTTAGAGGAGGAGTCGATATTGATTATTGACCCGACCGGGGGTGAAGAGGCAAGGTAAACAGAAATGTCCACCGACTGTGGAGATGAGGCGATTGTGGCCTAAGAGGCGGGCAGCACACTAGTCAGGGGAGGAAGGAGCAAGGGAGGCTGCGCCTCTATTATGATCACTGTCCTCTTAAGTTTCTTAGGAGATGAGCCTCCCGTGTCCTTTGTTGCTTGCTTTTTGAGGCCCGAAAACTGTGCTGTCTCTGTTCCCTTCTCTTTTTGGGACCTGGTGATGTGGGGAGACTTGGAAGTCTCACCAGTTGATGGGGAGGTGGCAACGTCCTCCACGGTGCTTGGCTCGCGCTTGAGCGCTTCATATGTTAGAGCCACCCCTTGTTGCTTCAGTTGTGCTACCTGCCCATTAACCCACTCCCTAGTGCGAGCTATAATCGACTGGGTGATATTATCCAGGTCCTCAACCTCTTGCTCATCCCAGTCGATGGAGGGGATTGTCAGGTCAGCAACCGCAGGGTACCTCGGGTGTACAAGGGTGGACTCATCTTCCTCGAGCTGATTTGGCACCGGAAACAGCTGCACCCTCCTAAAAAATTGCACTGTCATGCGCATGTAGTGTCTCATGCGGACCCCCTTGTCATCTTTACAATCTACCCAGAAATCATCGACATGGTATTTGTGGGCGTACGTCGGCCCCAGCACCTTACTGACATGGCCATGTGGGTCCATTCGCGGGCGAGCCGTGTACCATTCAAAATGATATTCCTTAAGTTCTTTCTCAGAGTTACCGGCACATTGAGATGTCTGCAATCGATACTGACCTTGGCCGAGGGTCATGGAATAGGGGATCCCTGCTACATGTTTGTTTCCAAAGACTGTCTGAATGTGCTGGAGCTGCTGGGAGAGCTCTAGGAGAATGATTCTGTCGTTAGGGTACCTTGGCAACTTGTTCGGCCATTCCGTGAATCCTTGGGCACGGATGTAAGTGAACTTGGGGAATTGGATGAACAAGAAGGCATACTCCTTCAGGAGTGCCTAGGTGCTGTGGGATACCCTTCTCTCGAAGTCCCCAGTTGTGAATCTAATAATATGGCCAATGAAGGCGTCATTGACCCGACAATACTCCCTTTTGAAGTTACGGTATTGTAGTTGAGGGTACTGGTCAAAAGGCTTGAGCCCTCATTTGTGATCCTGATGCAACGCCATAAATAGCCCACTATATTGTCTCTGACCTGCCAAGGAGTATACCAGGTACGAGGTCATGTAGAACTTGGAGCTTTTCTTGACATTTACAAACTGCTCGTGGAAGCAGTTGCTGATGATACCCCCCAGTCGAATGAGGTCTTAGTTTTCACGTCCTCATTTCCTCGTATGATCTGTTCAATGTAGTAAGCCATCCACTCTTGGAAGTAGGCGGCTGCTAGGAGGCCCATGACCCTGCTTAGCATTGTCACCAAGTCGTGATAATCTTCTTGAAAGTCACTTCAGAACAGCTCTTGGGGAACCTTTGCAGTGCTGCCCCGTTTCTCCTTAAGCCAGTAAATGTTAATTGACTTCTTGCAGCCCAATGGATTGGCATCCCACGCCGCCTAACACTGTTCCAAAGTGGGGACCTTCATATGTGGGAATGTGGGAATATGGAATGTTTTAGTGATTCCTTCTGGAGACATGTCGGCAAGGATGTTCCCCTCCTTGTCCACGATTGTTCTGGTGTCCATTTGGTAGGCTTCTCAGCAAGCCATTACTAATTCAGGTGCTATCAGAGATGGAGGGAAGTCGACAGCTTTGGCGATCCCACTTTGGCGTATCAACCTGGCATTCTTTGTTTTAGGGTTGACCTTGACCCTCTAGGTGAACTCATCTATGTACACTTGGCCGATGTTAGTGTCTGAGATTTCTTTCCAGTCGGTCGAGACCTTTGACTGGAGCGGCTCACCTTGAAATTGGAACTTCATCTGATCCTTATCCTCCTTTCCACGAGTGGCCCTTTCGGACTTATTGCCCTTATCCTTTTCGGTGGAGGCCCCTGAAGTTCGTGCTGCCGATTCCATATATCTTGTAAGCAAAGGGCGAAGTCAGCACAACAAAACATCAACAGTGTTAATGCTAGTCCATATTATGAGCATATCATCTAAATAACAATTCAAATACATCATAAATTTTATCCTCGGATGATATTGATTTCATTTTAGAGCACTTGGACAATCCGGGCCCGGAGGGCCGGACTTCCCTGACAGGAATGCTGTCAGGGAGGGAAAACACGACCGAAAGTTCCCAGAGACCCCTGTTGGCCAAATTTTGGTATTTTAAGAGGCCCAAGATGGAGAACGGCATGATTTAGGACGTGGGTCGAAGTTAGATTCTGAATTTGAGTTGGTTTGGATTGACTTAAGGAGCTTCAGAGGTTTCAGGCCGGAAGGCAGTTAAGGGGCGGCCGTTGGGGACGACGAACAGCGTACGGAAGTCCGGACGAGGAAGTCTGAAGGCCGGGGCCCGCAAGGTGAAAGAACGGTCAGCAATGAGGTATGACATTTAGGCCAGGCGGCACCCGAAAACCTAGGGCCCGGTGGCCGGGAGGACGTGAGCTGACGGCCGCCGCATAATCTTTGACCATTTTGAATGGAGGTAGCGAGGAGAAGACCGGAGCCCGGAGGGCGGGGAGCCGACGGGGGTTTGCTGCCGAGGGATTTTGCAATGTGGTTCAGTGGCGACGGCGAGGAGAACCCCGGAGTGCAGCCCACGGGAGGACGTACGGCGACGGCTGCCGCGAGGTTATGGCAACTCTCGGGCGACGGCGACGAAAGGCATCCCGGGACCCGGGAGGCGGAACGATGCGAGGTGCAGGCCGCCGCATGTATTTTGCGATGATTTGAACAGCGGCGGTGAAAGACGGATAGGGACCCGGTGACCGGAGAGATGGGAGACGACGACCGTCGTGAGGTATAGGCAGCGATCGGGCGACGCAGCGGCGAAGGTATCTCCAGGGCCTGAAGGTCGGGCATCCGGAGGGGTTCCGCCGTGGACGATGGCAGAACCGTCACAGAGTTCTGGGGACGGAACTCCAGATGGCCAGGCCCGGAGGGCTTCGCCATTAAAACGGCGGCAAATTTGATGCGGAGGTCCGGGAGGGGAAACCCGGAGGTCCGGGCCCAGAAGGGCAGACTTCCGTCAGGAGCTTTTGTAGTTCTAGATTCTGACGGCGATGGAGGGTTTCAAGCCCGACAAGGACCTTTGCACTGTGCGAAGAATGCCCACGACGTGGACAAGTCCCGAGCCAACGGCGAGGGCAATTCTGATGGGTTCTAAAAATTTTGAAGACATGGGTTATGGGCGCGATGGGCTGTTGTTTAATTTTATGCAATTTAATTTATTGTTTAATTTAACAAAATCCCCAAAAATGATCAAAAATGAAGGGAGGGCAAACGAGGATGGCCTACCTCGGATACGCCAAGCGGGGAGGTGCGGAAACCACTGGGAATCGACGGAATGCAGCAGACTTAGACGATCGAGACGTGGGGTGAAAGCGGTGAGCTCCAATTTGATCGCTGCTCCAATTTTCTTCAATTCACAATATGAAAATGACGGGCGAATTCGGCCCTTATATAGTACAGGCGCCATTATTGCGATCATTTAATGCAGGTACGGACGCGCCAAAAGCTTGGTGAAATTCAAATTAGGTCGGCAGCAGCGGATGAGACCCCGGGGCCCAGAGGTCGGAGGGACGCGTGACAACAGCAGCCGCATGATTTCTACGTTGATTGGGCGACGGCGGCGACGGGATGCTCGGGGCCCAGAGGGCAGGGCGCCGTCGAGAGTTCATTGTCGAAAGATTTTGCTTTGCATGGGTGACGGCGGCGACGAGCACCATCTCGGGGCCAGAGAGGCGAGTGGTCGCCGGAGAGCCGTCGTCAAAGATGGCGATCCCGGGACGGAGGTCCGGCCACGGACTTCCGGAGCCCGGGGCCCGGCGGAGCAGGGGCCGTCCGAGAAATCCACAATGAATTCTGAACGGAAGATGGCAGGGCAGGCTCCGGAGGGCAGAAAGACGCCCGGGGAATGCTGCAAAGGGCGGCAAATGCAAAGGGGAAACCCGATAAGGGAACCCTGGAGGCCCGGGCTCGGGGGGGACCCAGGGCCGTCCAGAGCCAAACGAAGCCAAAGGAACCCACGAGGCCCCGGAGGGCAGCAAAAACCAAAAGGGAAAGCGCGGTCAATTTTAGGATGAAACCTTGGAGCAACATTGACCATGCGGAACATCAAAAAAAGAGGGGCACACAAAACGAGGCAGCTCTGAAAGACCCGACAAGGCGAAAGAAAAGAGGGTCCCCGTTCTGAATGGGGCATGTGTGCTGAGGGCACAACAAAGCATTTGATCCAGAATGAAGCCTTTCATTTATAGATTATTTTGATGAGAGAAATAGCCAAATGGATGAATGTGGGACAAAGATTTAGCCAATGAGATGAGGCCACTTGTCAACTTGTGATAGGCTTGAGGATGAACATATTTTGGTCAATATGCCAAAGAGATGGAGATTTCAAATTTGAATTTGAGAGTAAATGCTGAGTGGGGGACATGAAATAGAGAAGTTAATGCAATGTTGGAAGGGACAAGTCAACTTGTCATCATTTTCAAACTTGAGGGAATATTCCATCTTTATGCCAAATTGAAAGAAAATGTTGATTTTAATAAATCAATAAATTGATTTATTGGTGCAAGTGGGAAAATATAGAGGATGTGATGGGTGGTTAGGTTAGGTAAATTGGGATTAGATTAGCTTAGGTGATGTTTAAGATGCTTTGACCCATTTGAATTCTAGATATTTTTATTTATTTAAATCAAGAGGGAGAAATATGACTTTTGAGATTTAATTAAATAAAGTCTTGATTTATTTAATCAAAGAGGGAATGATAGGCTTAAAGTGAATAAAGTTAATTTATTCAATTTAAGTGGATAATCCTTAGAGATTAAATGAACCTAATTATCCTAATGAATGGGTTTGATGTGTTTGATTTATTTAATGAGTGGATGAATATGAACTAAGTCCATAATGCTAATTTTGCATGTCTACATTTTTCCCCTCTTTGAAGCAATGTACTTGCTACGTTGGTTCAAAGAATAAACTTTCCACGATGAAAATTCAAAAAAAATCTGATTTTTCAGATGCCCCAGTGGAAAGAAGTACACTGGTACATCTCCCCCTCAAGAGATCGAGCAAAAAGATTTAATTTGAGGGTTGATCTCATGATAAAGAAGTTCAAAATGGATGGTTTTAAGATGCTTAGAATAAAAAATCTATATTATCTTAAACAACTTAAATGATGATATGATGTGAGATGGATGAGATTGATGATGTGATATGTTGTGATTATGCAATGGATGAGTTATGAGATGCTTAGACTAACAGATCTATATTATGATGATGATATGCATGTGAGATGATATGCAGAATATTAATGGTTTGTGGATGCAAGATGGATGCATGATGGATGCATTGGTGATGATGATTAATTATTCATGACATGATGTAAGTGCGGAAAAGAAGACATTAGATGATGACAAGAGGATCCAACAAGCCAACTTTATGAGAGATGATGATGATAGATGATGATTTGCTTATCAAGGATTGGGATTTTAAAAGGGCTACTTACTTTATGTTTGATAACACACATAGATATGATGCATCAAGGTATATAGAACCAAGATGGCGTTGTACCTAGTGCGATGGAATTTAACTCAAAAAAAAGATAGGAGTATTCTTGTTCACACTTGACATATAGAAACCTTGCTAGGACGTACCTAACAAAGCAAGTATTCACCAAGTTATTTTACAAGAACATCCAACAAGCAGAACAGACAAAAGATAATGATCATTGCCCCATTCCTATCTCTCTAAATCCTTCATTCAGATATCATCGAGAGGTCCTTGGAATGAGCGCAATAAGATAATCAAAAGAAAACATCAAGTATGCAAACAAGCCAATGTTCTTCATACCTTTAGCCAAAGGGACATGTTTTGATAGGATAAGAATCCATTTAGTGATATCCAAAATGATGCCCATTGGTGGAATGATATATCCTACAACATGCATTGTATAGGATGATGATGGTTTGATAAGTTGATTGATAGGCTGTTGATATAAGGTTGACTGACATGTTTGAAAATGATCAAGAGTTTGATTTTACGCTTAAAGGTTTGTTGCTTCGATTTTGATTTTACAATTGAAGCTTGCTTTTCCTAATTGTTGTGGTTGTTTCTATTTGCATTGCCAAAGGATGAAGATGACGATCAGTTTATCATGGATGATTGATTATTGTGGGTGAAAGCGAAATGGGATGGATGGATTTTTTCAAATATTTGGATGTTTTTGATGTTTTGAAATATTTTGAGGCTGTTTTTGATATTTACAAGATTTTACAAATGTTTTGATTTTTGATTTTTTGAATGTTTTTGGATTTTGATGTTTTTTGACTGTTTTTGTATTTTGATGTCTCGAGGGCTGATCAAAGATGAGCCTTGCCTACGTTTAAGCTCAGAGACGACGTAGTTCAAATTCTAATGTTTTTGATGCTTTTTTATTTTTTGAGTGTTTTTTGGATTTTTGATGTTTTGGATGTTTTTTGGATTTTTTGATATTTTGGATGTTTTTGGATTTTTCAATGTTTTGGATTTTTTGGATTTTTTGATGTTTTTCAATTGTTTTTGGATTTTTCACGCGATTTTGACAAATTTGGATATGGACATGTGTGACGATATTAGTTCTCTATTTTGGATTTTGTTGAAGACCAAGCTAAGGTTGACTGATCAGATTGATAGATTGATGATGACAATAACATTGTTGAGGATACACAACAATGCAAGGATTTGATTGATCAAGATTGATTATGATAACATTGTTGAGGATGCGCAACAATGTGAGGATTGATTGATTAGGATTTGATGATGATAACATTATTGAGGATGCACAACAGTGCAAGGATTGATCGATCAAGATTGATGATGATAACATTGTTGAGGATGCACATCAATTCAAGGATAGCGTTAAGCAACACAATGATCAGGAAGGATATCCCAAGATTATGGATGTTTGATTGAATTTGATTCATCAGGATTGTTGAAGCTTGGTTTGGAACAAAAGATGTTTGGATGATTTGATGTGACGTTTGACACACAAATTAGATGCGACTAATATTGATTACTTGGATTGATGTTCAATGAAAGATGAAGACTGATAAGGAATGTCTTCTCGTCAAAATATGCCATGGGCTAGTGATTCAGATTTTGGAGTACATATGCTTGACCAATTTGATTTCACATTTTCCAATGTTTGGATCACCACATAAGTTGGAGGATATAGATCAAGATCTATTCCCGAAGCAAGATGTAAATATATACCCCCAGTGTCTAGCAATGTACGGAATGCCATGGATGGATGCTCAGATAGGTGTATGGATGGATGGATATGGATTATCTTGTGATAAGATAAGGTGTTCAAAATTCTCATTTGGATAGTGCTTCATGGCTCTGATAATGTTTCCTAGGATAGGATAAATGAAAATAACCCATGTCAAAGATGTTTACCATAAGCAAGTGTAAAGTGTGCCCCAAACTTTCATCAAGATCAAGATAACTCGGATGATGGATGTAGATGGATGAAAAATGGATTGGATAAATGGTTTATCGATGAATGGATTTATTATGGATAAGATGGATGGAATGTTGGCTTTATTATGAATGGGATGAGATGATTTCTCCTGGAGTGGTGCACACAGATGCTTAATTCTACCCATGACACCTGTTTGCCAATTTTTTTCCATGGTCTTGCCCAAAGCACCACCGTAGTAGTTTTCACTGGAGGACATTTTTTTCTTTACGGTTTTCAATCCTTTTTCTTTTTTTTTTTGGATTTTCATATTTTTTATTTTTTTGGTTTTTTCCTGAAAGATTTTAAGCTCATGTTGAATCACCTTGTGGTGTCGATGTAGATGATTCTATCATAATGTGCCATCGGTATCCTACCTGAAGAAGTTGCTCTGCTAAGATTCGTGCACTTGAATGTAGCTTTTGGGATTCATGATTTGCTTTGTCGATACCAGAGTTGACTTTGTCTTTGTGTGCACATCATGATAGAGTGCCTTCTAAATCCTTATGATGAAGGGTCATTGCCAATACATGGTCAATGTCTAAACTAGATATCATGCGTGGAAGCATGGATGGAGTGTCTTTAGGGATAAGAGATGGATTGGTTGACAGTTTGGAACCTTTGACTCTCCAAACTTGGGAAGATGAGCAATGATGGGTGGATATGAAAGTGTGCATGGAATTAGGACCAACTACTTGATACACTTTATACATTGTTTGAAAAGCTTGCTTTTTCTTTTGTGGACATCTTTGATGGATACTTTTCCCTTTTTTTATTTTTCCCCATAGTTTCTTTGACTGATGGAGTTTGATAGGGATAATATTTCTTTGTATGTTTTGGTATCCATGTGTATTTGATTTTTCCATTATGCTTTCCAACTTCTTTTGCTTTAATAACGTTCTTTGTACTTTGATTCAATTCTTTCTTTTGACGTTGGTCCCAATTCATGGATGGGGTGATGGGTGGAAGAAGATTCATGATGTGACTGGTTGTAGTATTGGCATCGGTTTCATCATAAGGATTCTTCATGCTCCCTATGTTGATGCTTGCACTAGATAAAGTCTCCCCCAGTACGGTGGTAGTGGTACCTTCCTTCCTTGATTCTGCTTGTTTTGATATGTCTTGTTCAGTAAACATGCTCTGAAAAATGACCATTGTAGATGATGTTATTTTGATTGGATGCTTTGCTAACTCTGGAATATCCTATTCTATCTGACCTATTTCCTTGAGTGGATAATGTTGGATATCATTATTTATGATGTCCTTAGTTTGAATTTGTGATATATCTGATACTACTATTGACAACTCTGTTTGACTATACAAATCAATAACCTGCTCTTTTTGTGTAACAATGTCAAGAATAAAGGGATCATCTATGTGTCCATCCATAGAATCTCATGGGTAGATGGAGGAGTATGTGCATCTTGCATAGATAGGAGAGTGTCCATTAGATCATTGTAATATCTTGGGGATACAAATTCTTGATTTTGAATGATTTCAGAGTTGCTTTCAACAAGCTTTGGATCAAGTTCTTGACATGGGTCAGTTTCAAAGGATGTATTGCTTACAAAGGGTTATTGGACATCATCAGTAGTCATTGTAAGTGGTTTGATATCATCTTGATCTTTGAGTGAATTTGGATCAAGTGTTGAGTTGAGGATTCTTTTGGCATCTATAACCATGAGGTCAAAGGGGGTCAACATGTCTTGGAAGGGACATTGCTAGACCTTGGTGAAATATTTTGATCATGCTTTAGAATAAATTCTTGAGATATGTCCTCTAACTCATAGGGCGATGTAGATACATTTTCAACATGATCATGCATTATGTCGATAGGATCAAATAATTCTAACACTCCTTGAAATAAATCACTAAAAAGTGGCTCTTGATGTATGGTGAGTTGATCATCATATGGGGTAGAAACATCCTCAATGTGATCCTTAATTGAGAGATTTTGAACATTGTTTTCAACAATTGTGGCAAAGAGATTGTGAATTTCTTCAACCATCAGGTCAAGTGATGTTGAAATTTCTTGAATTAGATCATTGTTGAGTATTGTTGGTGGATTTTTATCATGATTGGAAAGTGATTCTTGATGTATGTTAATTTGATCATTCGATGAGGTGAAAACATCTTCAAGTTGTTCATTGATGGATAGATCTTGGTCATTGTCCCCAATAGTTATCATTTTTCGTGTTTGTGCTTGTGTTTGTTGAGTAGCTTGAGAGGCTTGTTGTACTTGTTGAGCTTGTTTTGCTTGTTGTGCAGATATATATTGTTGGATGGCCTTTTGGTAGGCCTAGTGAGCTTTTAGTGCAATGTTATATTGTCTTGCTACGTTTGGTTTTGGTGGTAGTGGTGGTGGATTTGGAATTGTGTTGGATGTAGTGAAAAGTCGTTGAGATATGTTTGGAGTGATTGTGAGGGTGTGAGATATGATGGGATTGATCAAGGTGATAGGAATGGTTGGAGTGATTGAAGTGATAGGTCTTTGGGAGACCATATTTTGATTTTTTAGGATTGATGTTTTCATTTGATTAGATACCATCTATTGGTGCGATGTCAATGGTATATTCAAAGGATTGGATGTGATGGCTATATTGGTGTTAGGTGGGTTGACATGGATGTAGTTATTGGTGCTAGGTAAAGGGGGAAGCCCTAAGCCAAAGAATGATGTTGATATGGGTAATGGTGGTTGATATGTCTCTTGATGCAATAACTCAACTATTTTGGTAAGTGTAGCAATTTGATCTCGCCAAATTTTATCTTGATTTCGATCTTGACTCCCTTGATATAGTTGATTTGGTTTTTGTTCAAGTAGATTTGGGATGCATAATTGTGGTTTTTGAATGGTATCATGGACAAATCGATTTTGGACATTGTTCTAACTTGGCATGATGTTCAGATTTGGCATGATAGGGTGAAATTGACCATTGTTCATGTTTGGAATATTCATATGATTCGCAAATGTATCCATCCCAAAGTTTGTTGGATTAATGTTTGGTAATCTTGTACTTAGTATATTCACTTCTGGCATGACATTCATTTGCAGACTCATGTATATTTGATCGTTTGATGGATAGACTTATCATTTTGGATTTAGATCTAACATCGGGAAAGATGTTCCAAACTTTTGACTAGGCATACTCACATTTGTTGTACCTTTAGGATTTGCGAGAGATAATGATCCCATGTACGGTTTGTATAGATGTGAGTGTTGATAATCAATCAGAATTGTAAGGCTTTGATAGTTTGGTTGACTTGGATTACTCATGATGTATGGATCAAGTTTATATTCCATGTTCCTCTTGTGTTTTGACCTTGTTGTAAAAGTGACCTCTAAGGTTCTTAGGACCAATGACGAGATGAAGGATGAAAGGGGTAAATGATATGAGTGTTGAACGTTTAGGGACTTTGGATCAATGCTAGACTTAGGGTTTGATTTTGATTGGTTTGATTGGATAATGAATTTCTAAACCCTAAGATGTTAGATGTGATCTTAGGATGATCTTGTTCAAAGGATTGCTAATTCAATTAAAATTATGAGAAAGGATGCATTCCCCTACACCTAACTAAATAAGGTGATTTTGATTTGATTTAAGGATGTACCCAAGTCTAGAATGATGTTTCCAAAGCTCTAAAGTTGTTTGGTGGGATGGAGATGATAAATGTTTGGATGGATGAAGTGTTTGATTTTGATCCTAAATGAATCTAGGAAGGACTTGTTTACTAGGCCAAGATATTGAAGAACATGCCTTTTCTCTAAGAGTAATTCAAAATAAAAAGACTAATGTTTGCATGAAAACCATATGACCAAAAGATGCCAAGCTCATATGTGGGGTCCAATTGATTTAATCTTTGCTTAATGGATTATTTTTACCACAAACATGCTCTTGATTAGACTTTGAATCTAGATGTCTAGTGTCTCAACTTTACCCTTATCCTGCAATGTGTATTATGCAGAAACAAATGATATTTGAGGCAAGAGTTACCTATTGTTGACCTTAGTAGGAGAAAATTGAGATGAAATACAAATTCTTAGAAGCCTCTAAGGGTACGAATCCCAAGGGAAAGAATAACATGTGAATTTTTTCAAAGATATTTACCTCTCCTAAAAGGTTTGCAATTTTGATGATTCATTGAATGTTGGTTTCCCAATGTTTTTGATCAACACACTATGTTTTCAAACTAACTCACAAGCAATGCAACATCCTAGCTCAATTGGTATATTTTTCTTGGTGGGCTTGCCTCATGCCCTTCATAGTAGAAGAGATGATTTTACATGCAACCAAGGAAAAAATATAAAGGTATGTTAAGAATAAAGTCTTAACCTCTATATTTCAATCATGATCAGACATGGCAAGTAACTTCTTGGAATCTAAGTTCCAATGCACCACTTCGATAAACTCGTTGGATGGACTAGTTGGGTTCTAGTTTAGACTTTCAATTTGTGGAGATTGACCCATACAGTGAGAGTCCCCTTCCAGATCCATCTCATCGAAATCAATTGTGTGATATTGGCGTTTCTTCCAATACCCACATTTATATCCCGGTTGGAAATAATCTTGGCTTTAGAGTGTTACCGGTTGAGTCGTTCCCTTGGCTGAGTACTTTTTGCCCAAGGCAGGCCCTCTAAGATAGATAAAAGTAAATAAATTTATTCATAGTTTGATCAACCCTTGTTTAGAAACAAAGGGAGAACACATGCAATAAATTTATCCACACTCACACAAGATTTTGTTCAATTTTAAACCCAAAATGAAGTGTATGGGTAATTAATTACACAATTTAATGTCACCAAAATCCTTTTGATTCTCAAGATCGCCGTGGGGTGCGAAAGAAGTGCATACGTATTTTGATGATATTACATTGTGTAAATAATTAAAAAACAATAAAGATACACATTCATTTTATCCTTCAAAACAATGATTTGATTCATTTTAAGCACCAAAGGAAAGATGAAGATTTGATTGTTCAATTTTATCCCAAAAAGCAATGTCTAGTCAGTTTCTAGTGTTCAATTTTAACCCAACTTTGAAAATAAACAATGATCTAGTTGGCTTAAAACATAAAATTAAAGCAATAAATGGAGGCTCCAATCATTACAAAAAATGCTTTATAAACTTTGAATTTCATGCTCCATCCTCTAAGATTCCTCCAAAGATTGTATCTTGCAAACGAAAAATTCATTCTCTTTACTTGTCCTTTACACCTTTTTTTTCCTTTGTTTTATTTTCTCCTTCCTCATTTTCCTTTTTTCCCTTTCGCTTTCCTTCCTTCCTACAAGATAAAAATGACAAATCATGCAAGGATCAAGTTTGTTTAATTAAATTTGTTGTAATCATTAACTTCTATTGATAAAGCAATTTCAAATGATTTTGAATGTAAGTGAAGCATCAATAAGTGGATTTGTAATTATTAATTATGACTTTGCAATTGAAAATGCAAGTTTGAGCATGGCCTTTCAACAATATCTGTGATCCTGTAGTTAGCACGCATTCAATGAATCCCTTAAATTAGTTTTTTTCCAAGTGCAATTTCAACAATGAACAAAGACTCTATGAACCACAAACAAATAATTTATAGTATGCATTCCTTTGTGACCATCATAGCTAGTATGTCCTTCACTCCTTTAATTTCCTTGAGATTCTGGCGAAGATTGTAGCCTATCATTCCAATGTGCAAACAACCTTTTCTCACATCTTCCCAATGTTTAATATTGACTGTGGGCCCCCAAAATCATAGTAGGTAATTATTAACTAACCTTTTTCTTCTCAAATTTGGCATGCAACTACCTGAAAGTAATGGCTTCGATGAGGGTGTTAACTAAAACAAGAGAGAAAAAGAAGCCTAATAATAATACCACTAGCCAATGCAATAATATCACTATCAAATGCCATCAAACACAATCACACTACTGTCCAACGTAATGATATCAGTCTTAAATGTAACAATGTCGTGTAAAGGTAGAATGCATAGTGGAGTCTTCCACCATACATAATCACACTGCTGTCTAAAATGTATAAGTACAATGAACACCACATATAGCTTTAATTTTATAGATCGCCACATTTACTGCATCCAATAGATAATGCTGAAGTGAAGAAAAGACACAAACACATTACTCTCAAATAGAAACTGACACATTACTCTCAGCACCAAGATAAAAAAAATGCCACAGCTGATAGAGGATAGGCCATCAGGCCTCCCAATCTTTATCCAAAGAAATTTAAAGCACCTTTCAAGAGCAGATGGATAAACTACGACACCAATGTGAATATGGTGGCATGGCTATTGTCACTGTCTAGCCAACCAAAATCTTATTTTAAGAAGTTACACCTCTTATTGTATCTATGCGAGTCTTCACGAATGGGCCTTCTTGATCTCATTCAAATGATGCTGAGAGAAGGAGACGATCCTTTTGACCCAGACAATGAAGGAAAGAAAACACTCCATTATGCTAGAGAAAGAATCAGCGGGTGATAAATACGGAAGAAACGTGCTTCATGTCTTAGCTTTCCTTGGACGAAAACATATTTGTCGTTGGCTTTTACGACTGAACAAAAATATAGATACCAAGGATCATGATGGACAAAGTGCTATATATTATGTAGTAGCTGGATCTCATGACGATCCGATGTTTTAGATGAGTTCATTTCAATAGAACAAATGACAAAATAAGTTTTTGTCAAAGATTTCAGCCAAACAATCCCTTTGCATGTGGTCGCTGCTAGAGGCAACCTAAAAATGGTGGAAAAGCTTTTAGAGACTTCAGGACAAGAGCGTAAGAGTTATATTGAGGCACTAGATGTGCTGGGTCAAACAACACTACATAGAGCAGCAACTGGAGGCCATGAGGAAGTTGTTAAAATGCTAATCTAATTCTACATAATCATCTAATTATCTAATTTTCTCCATGTTTTATTATATGCTTTCAATTTATCTATCTAAATCTTTGTTCCTTTGATTGCATTATTAGCATGTGGAGTTATTTCATAAGGATGTTTAATCTAATGTATTTCAAAGGACTAACATGATGATATTATGTTAAGATTGTTAACCATTTGCAGATTTGGAATCTACATAATAGTGCCATTATGTAGATGCCAAATCTACAAATGGTTAACAATATTAACATAATATCATCATGTTAGTCCTTTGAAACACATTAGATTAAACATCCTTATGAAATAACTCCGCATGCTAATAATGCAGTCAAAGCAACAAAGATTTAGATAGATAAATTGAAAGCATATAATAAAACATGGAGAAAATTATATCTCATAGTGGATTGGTGCTATTGTGGAAAATAACCCTTTTCCAACCCTTGATAAGCTTGATTGATGTTGCAAATGATGGTGGAAAAAATCAATTCTCAGTTTAAGAGAATGACTTTGCATGAAGATTGTGGATCAAATTGTGGAGTTGTGGAGGATTTGATCAAGAATGAAGCCTTTCATTTATAGATTTTCAAATTGGAAGAATGCTCATAAGAGAGCAATGTGGGATAAAGATTGGACAAATGAGATGAGGCCACTTGTCAACTTGTCATTGGCTGAGGAATGTGCAAGTTTTGGCCAATGTGCCCAAGAGAGGGAGATTCAAATTTGAATTTGTGAGTTAATGCTAAGTTTGACCTTTGCAAGGGACATGTAAGAGCCATGTAAGAGCTCATAAATGCTTTTTTGGTTGTACATGTCCACTTGCTTTTGAATTCAAACTTGAGGGAATATTCCTCAAAGATGCCATGTTGATGGAAAATGTTGATTTTAATAAATCAATAAATTGATTTATTGGTGCAAGTGGGAAAAGCTAGAGGATGTGACATGCATTAGATTAGATTTAATCTGGATTAGATTAGCTTAGATGATGATTAGTTTATTTTGACCTCTTTGACTTAGATATTTGATTTATTTAAATCAAGAGGGAGAAATATGACTTTAGGCTTTTTAATTAAATAAAGTTTAGTTTATTTAATTAAAGGATGATACAAGATAAAGGTTAATTAATGAAATGTTAGGATTTAATTGATTTATTTAATTTGAAGGATGAAATGAAGGTTATTTGATGAAATGAAGGTTATGAATGATCCATATTGAAACTTGTTGAGCTCCACTATAAAATCAAAAGAGATATTAAAAACAATTCTATTGATGATAGAAAGGTTATTGAGGGTCTCGAAACCCTAGAAAATAAAACCTATAGCCCACTAGTAAGCCATAGAAAAGAATACACCAAGCAAAGTGAATGAGATTAGGCTCCATAATAAATGACCAAATGTTGAGGAGTCTACATTGGTACATTGAGATATGTGATTGCAAATGTCATCTTTGATTCAAATTAAGCACCATAGGGATATTAGGTGACAACTAGAAATGCCTAAGATGCAACTTATAATTTTGGAAAGTTGTATTAAGATACCAACTTTTTTGTATTAAGTATAAAATGAGTAGAAAATACAAGTCATATAGTTTGATTGTTCATCCCAGTACCAGATCAGAGTATCCCAACATAGCAAAAATTCAATACCCCCCATTACAAAAGATAAAAAAATTGATTAGTATCCATAACCCCTAGTCTAACCTTTTACAAAATATCAAAGTTAGCCACAACTGAGTAAGACCAAAAGAGGTCCTTCATTTGTCTTGTATCAAAAATATATTAGCTACATCATATATACAATAAAATATGTACAATTATAATCCACTGAAAATATATATAAACAACTACTACTGAACAAAAGGATATGCAAAGGAAGACTATCCACATAATGTTCTAGTCTACCCCATGATCACCACTCAAAACCACCAATACTTGTGCAACAGATAGTTCCTCTTCTAAAGGTCTATCTTCCTATCTCTTGTTCTCATCTTTCTTATTTTTTTCCCTCTGCAAGATCTTGATTAAATGCATGCAAAGCCCTCATGAACACATCAACATTTGGATGTCCCTTTGGCCATAAGTACCCATATCTCACCTCCATTATGTCTAAAGTAATTTTCCTATTTTCCAAATAGCTCAAGAACTTTTCTTTTGAAAGAGCCACAGTGATATAAACCTGCATAACAATGTTATAGAACATGAGTCTCCTAGAAGACTAAGTAAGCAATCTCTTTCTTCCCTAAAAGTTATCTTCATTCCTTTCTTTCCAAAGACACCATAGAATATTAGAGAACAGGGATAACCAAAATAGCTTAGCGGTTTTCCCCATTTTTTTATTATGATTAAACAAAATTTTCTTAGGAAATAGTTTCCCATTAATTGCCCATATATCTTGCTCATTCCAAAATATTTTCCAAATTTATTTTGCAAATATGCATTCAAACAAGATATGGTTAATTGATTCTAGAACTCTACATAAACTGCACACTACTATATCATCAGTATTTCTTTTAAAGGAAAGTTTCTGTAAAATGAGGAGCCATTTAAAACATACTTGTTTAGCTTCAATCTATCTAATCGAGTTATTTTGAAAAAAAAAATTCATTGAGTTATGTCCCACTGTAATTTCCAAGTTTGATTCAAGTGATCAGTCAAATCAATATGTCTTGTTAGCATATTATATAGTTCTTTCACCTTAGTCTTTTTATGTTAGAGCCATTTCTCCATTGAAAATATTTAAACTGATCAAAGTCATTCTTGGTTTTTATAGGGAATTTTATCCAATTACAATCCTCTTTGAGGATTGTATATGTTCTCCAATTAGAAGGGGGCAAGTTAAATTCAACATTCAACTCATTCCATCCCTTCAATTTTCCATCTTTCAATATATCACTGAAATGCCTAATGCCTTTGACTTCCCACCCTTTTGCAGAGCAACCTTGAATTAGTGCAAAGGGTTTTCCTTTGTGCTTCAGATTCCACTAGATAGACCTGTGAGTTTGAATAGTCCCACATTCCCCATTGATGAACTAGTGATTATCTAGATGCTTTTTCACAACTTCCTAGGACTTCTAGATTGTCCTAAAAATGTTGGACCCTACAGGTAACATAACCTCTTGACTACTAAGAATATCATTGTTAGGCAAGGATTTCCAAGCCTTTGCACATTTAGGGATAACTCTAAATAAATTATACTAGATCAATAATTTCCAAGGTTCCTCCCCTTCCAAAGCCTCTAAAACCCACTTTGATGCTAAGGAAATGCCCTGAAACTTTAAGTCTTTTAGCCCCATACCACCTTTAGACTTTTCAATGGTGCACCATTCCCATTTGAATGCATGTCTCTTTCTCTTCCCCTTCCGATCTAACTAGAGAAAATCCCTTATTCTTTTTTGTATTTTATTAATTTGATATGAGTTAAAGAACCACACAAAAGTAAAATAAATGTTATATGAAGAGAGAATCTTTTGACATATTTGTATCTGACCAACAAAAGAAAGAAATTGCCTATTCCACTTGGAGACTTTCCTTTCAATTTTATCCCAAATCCAAAGTCACATCTCCTTCAAATTTGGTTCCACAGCAAAGGGGATCCCAATATATCTTACTAGTTTATGAGGCTCACCCCATTGAAGCCCATAACTACTAATCCAATATGAGGGTCTATCCTTCCAACCCAACAGCCAAGATTTAGAGGGGGGAAGATTTACACCTGAGGTAAAATAGAATATTTCTAGCTTCTTCATTGGTCACGCCCACAAAAGGATATAAAAGTTACAGAAAATCCTAACCTGGGAATTGGACATTCCAACAGGCGACTAACATCTTCTTATGGTCGTTCATTTACCTTTTCAAACCACAGAATGCATAATTGAAATGGAGCGGCACTGTATGTGCACTAAGAACTAGTTTCAGTCACGATTTACCAGAAATAAATGCATTAAAGGAATTCTACTTATGCTATAGGAATGTAATGTGAAGCCTTCTAAAATTAACCAAAGTAGAAACTATAACAACTACAACTGAGAAACAAACTATGAACTGGCCTTATGCTGCAGGAACAAACATAGGGATGGATTCCCGATGTTGCAGGAACAATATAAGACTGAGTTTTCACTGAAACTTCAAGAACAAAATCTAACTTACGATCAACAAAAAATAAACGACTAACTAACTAACTACAGATACTTACTAAGTGGGCCCCCTTAGCAAGCATCAACTAATTATGCAAGAATTGAACTCAGAACTTCATCAACTTTTATTCATAAACTCAAAATGGTATACATTGTTCTACTCATATGAAAACTAACACAAAACTCTATCTCTTATCATAGTACTAATTCTTACATACTCTACTTCTTATTATTATATTAAATTTTACATGATATCCTTTCTATGCTTGTTATGCTTGCTCACTCATGCAGGAGGAACACTTATTTAAAACAAAAAAGAAACTAACTACCTAACTCTAACAAAGAAAGACATGGACATAAATGAACCCTGAAACCAAGGAATAGACTTCTCATAAATGAAAAAATATCCGTTTAACACGATCCAGAGAATTTAGCATTCCACTCTTTCCATATTAATGATCATTTAAGTTTCTTCCCAACGACCTAGATAGAGAGTCTTCTCTGGTACAACTTCCTCGATGTCGTGCAGGAAATGGACTTTACTGCAGGGCCGAGATCCACTGCGCTTGACTCATTCATGCTCCCTTCAACAACCTACGATGCACAAGGTGATAGAGGTGAAAGAAATTATTTGTGGCAAACAACATGATACATTCATTAATCACATATTAAATCTATCCCATTATTCAAAAAGCATATGCATTATATCAGTCATTCGGGAAGTCAAACAGTGTAATTAATAAGACACATGGAGATGTTAGGCTGCAGGAATGTAGGAATGTATTGCTATAGGATACTACCCATTTTAGATAAAAAATTATTTAATAAAAGAGTTAAAACATCCATTAGCAGTAAAAGTAGAGATATTAAAAGTACAACATGATACTCAAATTATGAGCATATCCTGAGCTCATCATTCATCATATTTGCAAAGTTTCTTTCTTCCATCAATAACAGAATGGAGGTATGGTCATCATAAAATTGGAGATTGGGAAGGTCATTTTCATCTGACAACCTAACTCCTCTTACTCTTACAACTAGAGTATTCTCCCTCAGAAGATAATGTAAAGCATTAGAGGAAATGGAAAAAAGTGTCGGGGCCAGGGGGAAAACTTTCCTAATAGATCTCTCAAGAGGGATCTCCTGAGTGAGAACACCATTAACCTCAACCTAAGTAAAGGCATCTTGAAAGAGTGTTCTAACCATTTGACAGAAGGTTTCAGGGAAACCAAAGGATTCCAACATAAAAAAAAAAAAAGAGTCCCACTCAATCGTATCATAGGCCTTTTCAAAATCTAAAAGCATCATTGCTACATTTTGATTTGTTTCTTTTTCCCAATTCAAGGCTTCCCAACTGGTGATCAAATTCTCAAGAATGTACCTCCCATTTATAAAGCCTATCTATGTGGAATTTATTATGGAAGGGAGAATTAGGGCTACCTTGTCGGCCAAAATCTTGGCCAGGATCCTATAGGAAACATTTAAAAGAGTAATGGGCCTCCAATTTTTTATTAGAGATTTGTCACCTTCTTTTGGGATTATTTTGATCAGACCTTTATGAATTTTTTTTCCAAGAGAACCCTTCTCAAAGGCTTCCTTTTACACTAGAAGAAGATTATCACAAACCCATTCTATAAATGTTTTATAGAATTCAGCAAAAAATTCATCAACCTCTTTAATCTCCTCTTGCGTTACCTCTTTCCCTAGTTCCTTTTCCATCTCATCACTGATTTTCTTTGGGATGACTCTCTTAATATGCTCCCTTGCTTGTTTGTTATCTCCCATTTCTTTTTCTGAAGAGAATAGACCTTTGTAGAACTAGAAGAAATGGCTCGTTATCTCTTCTTGATTGGTCACCGAGGACCCATCCACAAAGATGAAATCTATCTATTCTCTGGACTATTTTTCTTTAATATATCTAAAGAAGAACTTGGTGCCTTTATCCCCACTTTCCAACTAGTTCATCTTAGCTCTTACTCTTAGCCCTTTAATTCTACTATTCTGGAGTCTCCTGAGCAAATCCTTGGCCATAGCTAGTTTATTTGTGAGGGCTTCATCTAAGGGATTGGATTGCAACTCAATTTCAGCTTGGAGAAGTTTGTCTTGGAGTTGGACCCCCTTTCTTTGAATGTCTTTATCCCTTTTCTTCCCAATTGTCTAGAAAATAATTCTCCACCCTTTTGTGTTCATTGATCATCTATCAATGGGGGATATAGATTTGAACAACCATTTATTAATTTTCCTAAGAAACAGAATATAATTTCTACAATCCATATCCTTCAGGAGACTAGTATTAAGGTAGAATCTATTACTGTAGCCAACAAATTTGGGTACCCCATCCCTCATGCAAAACTTACCCCTGATGGGATGATGATCCGAGAGAGTGAAGGGGAAAACTTCAACCTTGCAGCCATCTTTCACTAGAGAGGCTGAAAAGAAATCTTTGCTAATATAAAACCTATCCAACCTACAATAAATTCTTCTACCCCCTTTATGAGAATCACACCAAGTAAACTAGATTGATTGAGTGTATTTAATCTGGCCTTCAATAGGTTCTTCAATCCTTAGTATGGATTTCATCCTCTACCAATAGAACCTTTCATTTCCTTTCTAATCACAACCTATCACACCCCATTTATCCTCCTTTTCCAAAAAATTGAAGTCTCCTCCAATAATCTAGGGGATATCCTACAGTATGTAAAGCCAATTCTAGAGTATGATCCTTTCTCTATAGTCATTGGGGGCATAGATCGAGCATACCCCCAATCAACTTACATCTTTTTTGATAATCACCCATACTACCCTATTGCAAGGGGAGACCGCAAAGTTGATCATATGTTGGCCCCATTTGTTTGCAAGCAAGAGGGAAGATCCCCCTTTTCCTTTATCATGGTTGGTAATGTATTGTGTAGCATATTTCCATATGACTCTTAGGCTTGTTTCAAGGGTGAAACCAATAGCTTTTACTTCTTGCAATAAGAAAAAATATTTCTTCTTCTTCTATGCAAGGAATCTCCTTAACAAATACTTTCTATTGGAGGTTTCAAGTCCCCGGACGTTCCAGGAAATATAATTAACCTCCATTAGTTTTGTTCATTGGGGGGAGGTCCTTTGTCACTCTAGAAATTGTCAAAGCATTTAGGAAGCCTGGTTTTTGCCTCCACTCTTTTTGCATTAGGGGTGATGATCCCACTAAGCTTCTTTCTCTTAAATCCTTCTGAGGCTAGGTGGGACCTTTACCCGGTGGCGATTTACTAATATTTTGGCCTTTCTTCTTCCAGTACTTCTGAGTTTTCCTCACTACAACTTCCATGGGGTTCTCCTCACCATCACTAGTATCCTTAGTAGATAGCAAGTCTATGTCATCTATAGAGTCCATGCTTGATTGTGATGCAAAACCATCAGAGCTCATCAGTCCACTAATAGGGTTGGGAAGATTCTCTAACATATTAGGGATCATAATTTCATGCACTTTCTCATTTCCCACTACAAAAAATATGTTTTAGTAGGTTATAGGGGTTTTTGATTTATTCTCCATGCCCTCATTAGGGAAGGAATCTAGGCCAACAACACTGCTTTCAATAGGTCCCTATTTTTAGTCTGAATCTAGGTCCTAGAGGCCTTTCCTAGCTTCCAAAGTTTTATTTTCACCTCTAGAGGTTTGTCTTGTGTTCTTACTACCATCATCCAAGAGGAAATCTTCAATATGAGGGTCCACCTCATTAGTTTCTTTGAAAAATTTAGAATTAAAAGTAAAAAATTTCTTTGTCTGGTTTAGTTTTAGTGCCATTAGATGCCTTATATTGCATTAGTTTTAGAAGGGCCAATTGTTGTGCATTTAATTTTGAATTACTTTCTAGCCTACCTGAATTCCTTAGATCTTCATTCAAGGGTTTCTCATGCCCTTTTGGGTGGTCTTCATTTAAATTATTCTCTTCCTTTGACATGTTTTCTATTTCGTAGAGGAGAGAAGATAAATTTCCTTTTATAGTTGTTACTGCAACATTATTCTTTATCAATTCAAAGTTCTCCTCTTGTGAGGGGTCAAACCTTATTGTTTTATTGAAGTTAGGGTTTGAAAATATCTCATCAAGCTATTGTGGGGTGGTGCCATAATGTGCCAAGTCCCCAACATTGTTATCCTTGTTTTCTGCTCGACCCTCCATTTTAGAGGCCCATTTATTATTCTTATTACTACTTTTATTAAGCCCACTAGAGGCAGGTTTGAAATTTTTTCTATTTCTTATTAGAGGGAAATTCCTCCTTATGTGCCCTTCATGTCTGTACAGATAACAAGCATTAAGTCCTCCCATGGCTTCAATTTCACAACACACATTACCGATCTATAAATAAATTTCAATAACCCCCAACAATTCTTTACCCAGATATAGAGAAACCAGAACCCAAGCATCAGAATGAGGTAGAGCGGTTTCTATATCATAAATTTTTAACACACTCCCCTATGGTTCCAAATAAAGTGAAATAAACTTCCATAACTAAGGTGAGACATGTTTAATTGTTAACCATCATGGGCTAGAGAGGGCTAAGACCTCCTCCTCCACGACCTCTAAATTCCAAGCCAGAGCTCAAAAAATCACCATTCCCACATTCCAAAATTTCTTTTTAATTACCTCCGATTGTGAATTATGGTTATTGAAAAAAATAACATATAAACCCTTCTGAACCATGCGACAGTAATAAAACTAAAGCCCTAACTTTTTTCCCACATAGTATAGAACCATTCATCCAAATATTTCCTCACTAGAACCCTATTAGGGTCGACGACCACAAAGAAAATGGTAGTTTTTAATAGTCTATTGTCCTCCTCTATAATTGCCCCATCCAAATCATTATTGGGAATAAAAATAGCTTTCAGGGGAGAAGCCAAGGATTGCTTACCTTATCTTTATCTGCCATCTTCTTGATCCTCATCGAGCCCTCCGAGTGAAAAATTGGCACCCATTAGAAACCTTCCTCTCTCACATGCAACAATGTCACGAAAAGATTTAGGAGATTCATGATTAATGGATGGGATGGAGGCATTAGTATCTGAATCTCTCAGAGGATCCTTATCCTTCACAAAAATTGCACACGTAGCCACGCCCGGGTTGGGCCATCAGCATAGGAGAATTGTCCCACACAACATAGGCGAATAAGAAGGAAACAACACCTTGGCAGAAGCAAGACAAGTCGTAAGAGAATGAAATGATTAACAAACATGGAGGAGGGCCCAACCTCCTCCATGGAAGGGAGATCTCACACGCATGTAGACCTAAGTTGTAGAGCACTTCAAACCCTCCTAGCACATTTGTATTGATGAGATTTCATCGTCTAAGATACCACCTTCAATCTTTCCCACATAGATTATGATCATTATCTCTAAGCTTCAATATAAAATATTTATTGATACATTGATACTAGTAACTTATTTTTCTAACTTATGCATAAAACTCTATCATATTACAATTAAAAAAAACCAAAGAAGTTGTTTTCTGTCCATTCATGTTATTAATACACTAAGAGAATGATGTTTTTCCACATAGATTTGACCTCGATCTATGAATGTGATTTACATGCTTCTAGTTACCTAGAATATACTTCCCTAAAGTATCTAAATATGTGTCTCAAAATTAGTAGTAGTGAGAACTAATTTAATCATTTGACCAAAATATATTAAGAAATCATGATGCAAACATATTTTAATGTCACGATTATTCCTTAAATTTCCTTGGTTAAAACCTAAATTTTCTTGATTTTAGTATTCTTATTTTATAGGAGACCCTTGCATGAATGTTAAAACATTTTGTGCTCATGTCATTAAAAATAGGTAGTAAGAAGAATATTATCTTGGGCTTTTATCATATTAAAATTTGTCAATTATAGTCATTTTTGCACTATAATTTAAACTAGATTCATTTCCATGCCACATATTTGATCTTGGTTAATTAGCATGTAAATCAATTGGTTGAATCAAACTCTAAATTATTTTGAAGATATGAGTG
This sequence comes from Sequoia sempervirens, assembly GCA_007258455.2. Taxonomy (NCBI): domain Eukaryota; kingdom Viridiplantae; phylum Streptophyta; class Pinopsida; order Cupressales; family Cupressaceae; genus Sequoia; species Sequoia sempervirens. The sequence continues at coordinate 388,322,559 of VDFB02281492.1, read as the reverse complement.
TGTTCTATTTTGTTCAAATATCAACTTTTCTACAAAATTATTTTGCTTGTATAATAGTTAGTGCATTAGGAACAATCTAGTTAATCTGAATAAAAAAAGGAGCTAAAAATTACAAGGTTATCAAATAAGGTGTTTTCATCAAAACAAGATATATAGGGATGTCTATAAATATAATATTTAGAGGTAAACATCAATAACTTGTATTACTTAATACATTACAAAAGGACAAAATTTGTTTGAATTATTCCTTAATGATATAATAAATAGGTCTCATGTAAATAGTTGACATGTTTTGTCAATCAAATGCAAAATTAAATTTGAAACTATGACCTACTCTTTGCATGATAAATAATTTTACCAATTCAATTATACATGTGTATAAATTATATTTGACTTTTGATAATTTTTATTTTTACTAAATTTTAAAATACAAGCCACAAAATATTTAACCACCTCCTAACAAATGCTTGTAGTTTGTTTTATTTAATCTTAAAAATATATATGATAGACAATAAAATTAATGGCATTACTGAACATCAATTGACCAATTCTTTCTTTCAAAAAATTAACTTAAAATTAGCTGGGATTCAAACGTCACGAATATTTGACAAAGTTCAACCTGCTTTATAATTGTTTATGGTCAATTCGCTTTTCCCAATGTGCGTTTACATGTGTATTAGTTAGTCATACCCACTTTCCATTGTAGCTTTTGGGAGTTTTTCTTTCTCTTCCTCAGATTCACACGGCTGCTTCCATATAACGTATAGCAAGAGCTGGCCAAACTTTTACATTTTCTGATTTTAGTCTGATTCATAGATATTATCGATAACAGCTTACACATAATTATGTCACTTTCGCAAGGCAGTCAACATTGAATTATACTTAATCACTTATATAATCCAATGAGGAAAATATCTTTGAGTTCTGATGCATTTCAATTATTCCCGTTTGAAGTAGTCTATATGCTTTTATAGTCATTTTACATCCTTTAGACTGTTATCCTTACCAATTATTTCATACTCGATGAGTGAGTGTTTTCAGGGGCTCTAGTAAAATTCATGGCCAACAATTTATCCAAGGAAAATTTATCCTCAGCAATTCACCGTCATGGAAAATTCACCAACAGAAAATATATGATCAAGTAAAATTCAACAAGTTTTTGAAATATAGATTAAAAAATATTGGTGAATTATTGGTGGTGAATTTTACTTAACGGTGAATTTTTCTTCGATGAATTCCTGGCCATGAATTTTACTTGGCAGTGAATTTTCCATGACGGTGAATTACTGGCCATGAATTTTACTTGGCAGTGAATTTTCCATGACGATGAATTGCTGGTCATGAATTTTACTTGGCAGTGAATTTTCCATAACGATGAATTTTCCTTCAGTGAATTACTGGTGTTGAATTTGCCAAATGTCCGAGAGAAGTCCAAAATATCAGGTCTCATCGTCAACAATGTACGGCTATCGAGGTATGTTTGCAAGCGACTGTGAGAAACGAACTCGCGCGTTTGCTTGGTTGGTAATTAGTCAATATGCGTGCAATTCAGGGATTGAAATGTCTAGGCCTGAAACAATTATTTTAATAAACTCGGTCAACTGCTGCGTATACAGCTCGTTCTTTGTAGACTATGTCGTTGGTAAGATCGGTATATATAGAGGCATTACAGAATTGAATTGAAATAATCCAAGCTTAAGCATGGCCCCGAGGATTCAAGCCTTCGTTCATCAAAAGTAGTTCTGCCAAGCTTTTCATATGAGCCAAAAACAGTATAGATTTTTCTGTTTATAATATAAAGCTAACGCCAGAGGCATTGACCACAGATAAAAATGAAGACTTCGACATCCTCGTTGATTGTAGAGTTCGTTTGGATGGCATGCTACATATCTTCAGTCTCAGCGCAGGCGAATGGGCTGAAGGTTGGTTATTACCGCCATAGATGTCCTGAAGCTGAATCAATTGTAAGGAGAACCATCTCCAAAGCTCTAAAAAAAGACCCTACAATAGCAGCTCCTTTAATGAGGATGTATTTCCACGACTGCTTTGTTAGGGTAAGCACATCGCTCTTGGAGGTCGTCTCGTTTATGTTCCATTAAGATTAGAAAAGGATTGAATGTTTCAACTAGTATAATAAGCTGATGTTTACAGGGTTGCGATGCTTCAATTCTAATAGACTCCACGCCTGACAACAGAGCGGAGAAAGAGTCACCTGCAAATTCTCCAAGCCTCCGAGGCTTTGATGTGATAGATGAAGCAAAACGGGATCTTGAGGCCAAGTGCCCTCAAGTAGTTTCATGTGCAGACATCATTGCCTTTGCTGCACGAGATAGTGCATCCATGGTTGGCATCTCTTTTTATCTTACAGTAACCATAATTACATCCCAATGAAATCAACTTGTATAGAAATTTTATTCAGCCCATCCGGATTGTGGACTCCTTGTTTTTTGCAGTCAGGTAAAATGAATTGGCAAGTCCCAGCCGGACGAAAAGACGGAAGGATCTCTAAAGAAGAGGAAATCGGCGCGAACATACCTCCGACTTCCAACGTCCAAGAGTTAACGGATATGTTTGGGAAAAAGGGTCTATCGCAGGAAGATATGGTAACTCTTTCAGGTAGGTCACATTAAAACTACGATTAAGATTTCCTTGTGGCTGAGATTAAACACATTTTTGTGCTATTTCATAGTTTCGTAATAAGGAAGATATTGATAATCACAATTCGGTGCAGGTGTACACTCCATTGGTGTATCGCATTGTTCGTCATTTCGCGACAGGCTTTACAACTTCAAAAACACAGGTCTTGCAGACCCCACAATGGACGCCCAACTAGCACAGCGACTAAAGCTTACATGCCCACCTGATGGTACTTCTGACCCAACTGTGGCTTTCGAGGAAATTACGCCCACTCGGCTTGACAACAGATATTATAAACAGCTTTATAAGAACCAAGGATTGTTAACAACGGATCAGACCTTACTCTCAACTCCTTCCACGCGCAATATCGTAGAGAGTTACGTGAGGCATCCATCTACTTGGCGTAGCAAATTTGGTGAATCCATGGTGAGGATGGGGAGTGTTGATGTGTTGACGGGATCGGCCGGTGAAATACGAAAGAACTGCCGCATCGTCTTGTGACTGATTCTGTTTTAGTTTCGTCTAAATATACTTTTTCTTTTGTTCTCTTTAAAATCAAATAAGGCTGCGGTCTTCCCGCTGCGTGGTCACTCACCTTACGACTTTTATTGCAAGTAATTATTAGTTCCTGCTGGCAGGCAGGAAAACTATTGCATTCGTCTGGAATGCTTTTCTCCGGCAGCATCGGCCAATCACATTTCGGCATTTAACATATTACTTATTTTTTTGTATAGTTTGAATTTGGAGAGTTATTTTTTATATTGGAAAATTAGCATTTATCTATTTTTCTATTCGTCCGAGTAGTTTTATAAATCATTTTCATTTTAAAAATTCGGGAAAATGGCATAAATTGATTAAATAAATTTAAGCAAAGGCATAGTTTATAAAACTGGCGGCTAGAGGTACGTAATCCATGAATACAAATTAAATGCATTAAATGGCATCTAGCCGGAGGTGAAGGCGCTGGAATGGCTCGGTGGCCATGCATGGCCAGGGTACTTTGGTCATTTAATATATTGTTTAAGATTTTTATTTTACATATATTTTTTTTAATATTTAAATTAATTAATTAATTTTTTTAATTTTTTCTTAAGAAACTTATATTAAATCTTTAACAAAGCATTTAATTTTTTTAAGTAATTTTGTTAATAAATTTATACTTTAGTAAGATATTTATTAATTTAATATTATTAAGTTTCAAAATTAATATTATAACATATTGTTTAAGATTTTTATTTTACATATAGTTTTTTAAATATTTAAATTAATTAATTAATTTTTTAATAGTTTTTCAATCACATACTTTATTAATATATATTTGCATAATTTTTTTTCCAAGCAATTTAATTAACTTTAATGGATTTTTTTTTTAAAATGGTATTTTTTCAAAACCTTAATTTTACTCAAAAAAGGCTATTGTTTTAACTTTTTCCCTCTTCTTCTTGCAAGTACTATTACGTCATATGAGACATAACTTAACACTGCCTACAGACCAATTCGACATTTGCGACTTTATCAATGTCTCATTGATCTAATTTAAACAAAACTAAAAGAAATACAAATTCTAAGTTTACTAAGTACATATTTTCCTACTTTTCCTCTAAATCTAAATGCATTACTCTCTCCGGCAGGAACTCAACGCTTGCGTCACTTGTTTTTATTCATTCTAATTTCTAAGTATAGACGAAAAACATAATTTTTTACTTTATAACTTCATTTTTTCATCGTGAAATATCAAAAATTGAATTGCATTCTATTTGTGATTTAACATTCGCATGATTTAAAGCATGGTTATCAAATACGTGTGAAGAAAGAATTGAAATTTGGAAAGGGTAAATATATAATTGGATTTATTTTGAAATTGATTTAAACAAACATCTAGGAACATGGGAGTGGGAACAGGAGCGAGCGAGCGGGAAAAGTTTGGTTTTGAATCTTCGAACAATGTAGCGGGCGGGGGTTCGAGGGAATCTCAGGCGAATGCGTAGATCTCTTCGAGTCTTGAGAAAGGTAAGTCTGGCTCTGTTGAAAAGGACATTCGCGAAAAGATCCAGGTGGACCCAGGTGGAAGGGATGGAATTTTAACCTCGATTGGGAAGTGTGATGATAAATCCAAGGCTACCACGGATCTGTCGGAAAAAGGGGATGAAAAGGGTAAAACATGGTCTTCGTTGTTTGGTGTTAAGCCAAATGACAAATCATCTTTCCCCCCTATGTGCATTCTTTCTGACCCGGGGTCAAGAAATTTTTCTATTTCTGTGCCAGACGAAATCATAGACCATAATATTGCAAAGATGGAGAATGTTCTGGTTAGAAAGTTTTTGGGTCCTAGACCTAATATTGAAGTTGTAAGGGAGTTTGTTACGAACAAATAGAAAACCAGTGGACTGGTTTTGGTGGTGGCGCTTCCTAAAGGCTTTTTTTCCTTTCAGTTCACTTGTAAAGAGGATTCCAGGGCTGTCAGGAGTGGGGGCCCTTGGGTTATCAGAAAGTCTTCCTTGGCCCTGAAGAAGTGGTCTTCTAGGGTTGATTTGTCTGACTCCATTTTTGAAATGGTTCCGGTTTGGGTTAGATTGCTTGGTCTTCCTATGGAATATTGGAATACGGATATATTTAATGGGATTGCTAGCTCCTTTGGAGAACTCTTGTCCATTGATACAATGACTGCGGCCAGAAAGAGACGGGTCTTTGCTAGAATCTGTGTAGGAGTCTCTCAAAATGCTGACCTCCCTTCATCGATTGACATCCAATTCAAGCTGGGTATTTGGAAGCAAGCTATTGAATTCAAGACCACACCCTTTGTTTGCTTTAAATGTCGAAAGTCTAGGCATTGGTAAAAATAGTGTCCACTAAACAATAAAAGTGAAAAGGAGAAAGTTG
>VDFB02281492.1:388244447-388316942 GCA_007258455.2 Sequoia sempervirens | reverse complement strand
TTATCTTTTGTCTGTTCTGCTTGTTGGATGTTCTTGTAAAATAACTTGGTGAATACTTGCTTTGTTAGGTACGTCCTAGCAAGGTTTCTATATGTCAAGTGTGAACAAGAATACTCCTATCTTTTTTTTGAGTTAAATTCCATCGCACTAGGTACAACGCCATCTTGGTTCTATATACCTTGATGCATCATATCTATGTGTGTTATCAAACATAAAGTAAGTAGCCCTTTTAAAATCCCAATCCTTGATAAGCAAATCATCATCTATCATCATCATCTCTCATAAAGTTGGCTTGTTGGATCCTCTTGTCATCATCTAATGTCTTCTTTTCCGCACTTACATCATGTCATGAATAATTAATCATCATCACCAATGCATCCATCATGCATCCATCTTGCATCCACAAACCATTAATATTCTGCATATCATCTCACATGCATATCATCATCATAATATAGATCTGTTAGTCTAAGCATCTCATAACTCATCCATTGCATAATCACAACATATCACATCATCAATCTCATCCATCTCACATCATATCATCATTTAAGTTGTTTAAGATAATATAGATTTTTTATTCTAAGCATCTTAAAACCATCCATTTTGAACTTCTTTATCATGAGATCAACCCTCAAATTAAATCTTTTTGCTCGATCTCTTGAGGGGGAGATGTACCAGTGTACTTCTTTCCACTGGGGCATCTGAAAAATCAGATTTTTTTTGAATTTTCATCGTGGAAAGTTTATTCTTTGAACCAACGTAGCAAGTACATTGCTTCAAAGAGGGGAAAAATGTAGACATGCAAAATTAGCATTATGGACTTAGTTCATATTCATCCACTCATTAAATAAATCAAACACATCAAACCCATTCATTAGGATAATTAGGTTCATTTAATCTCTAAGGATTATCCACTTAAATTGAATAAATTAACTTTATTCACTTTAAGCCTATCATTCCCTCTTTGATTAAATAAATCAAGACTTTATTTAATTAAATCTCAAAAGTCATATTTCTCCCTCTTGATTTAAATAAATAAAAATATCTAGAATTCAAATGGGTCAAAGCATCTTAAACATCACCTAAGCTAATCTAATCCCAATTTACCTAACCTAACCACCCATCACATCCTCTATATTTTCCCACTTGCACCAATAAATCAATTTATTGATTTATTAAAATCAACATTTTCTTTCAATTTGGCATAAAGATGGAATATTCCCTCAAGTTTGAAAATGATGACAAGTTGACTTGTCCCTTCCAACATTGCATTAACTTCTCTATTTCATGTCCCCCACTCAGCATTTACTCTCAAATTCAAATTTGAAATCTCCATCTCTTTGGCATATTGACCAAAATATGTTCATCCTCAAGCCTATCACAAGTTGACAAGTGGCCTCATCTCATTGGCTAAATCTTTGTCCCACATTCATCCATTTGGCTATTTCTCTCATCAAAATAATCTATAAATGAAAGGCTTCATTCTGGATCAAATGCTTTGTTGTGCCCTCAGCACACATGCCCCATTCAGAACGGGGACCCTCTTTTCTTTCGCCTTGTCGGGTCTTTCAGAGCTGCCTCGTTTTGTGTGCCCCTCTTTTTTTGATGTTCCGCATGGTCAATGTTGCTCCAAGGTTTCATCCTAAAATTGACCGCGCTTTCCCTTTTGGTTTTTGCTGCCCTCCGGGGCCTCGTGGGTTCCTTTGGCTTCGTTTGGCTCTGGACGGCCCTGGGTCCCCCCCGAGCCCGGGCCTCCAGGGTTCCCTTATCGGGTTTCCCCTTTGCATTTGCCGCCCTTTGCAGCATTCCCCGGGCGTCTTTCTGCCCTCCGGAGCCTGCCCTGCCATCTTCCGTTCAGAATTCATTGTGGATTTCTCGGACGGCCCCTGCTCCGCCGGGCCCCGGGCTCCGGAAGTCCGTGGCCGGACCTCCGTCCCGGGATCGCCATCTTTGACGACGGCTCTCCGGCGACCACTCGCCTCTCTGGCCCCGAGATGGTGCTCGTCGCCGCCGTCACCCATGCAAAGCAAAATCTTTCGACAATGAACTCTCGACGGCGCCCTGCCCTCTGGGCCCCGAGCATCCCGTCGCCGCCGTCGCCCAATCAACGTAGAAATCATGCGGCTGCTGTTGTCACGCGTCCCTCCGACCTCTGGGCCCCGGGGTCTCATCCGCTGCTGCCGACCTAATTTGAATTTCACCAAGCTTTTGGCGCGTCCGTACCTGCATTAAATGATCGCAATAATGGCGCCTGTACTATATAAGGGCCGAATTCGCCCGTCATTTTCATATTGTGAATTGAAGAAAATTGGAGCAGCGATCAAATTGGAGCTCACCGCTTTCACCCCACGTCTCGATCGTCTAAGTCTGCTGCATTCCGTCGATTCCCAGTGGTTTCCGCACCTCCCCGCTTGGCGTATCCGAGGTAGGCCATCCTCGTTTGCCCTCCCTTCATTTTTGATCATTTTTGGGGATTTTGTTAAATTAAACAATAAATTAAATTGCATAAAATTAAACAACAGCCCATCGCGCCCATAACCCATGTCTTCAAAATTTTTAGAACCCATCAGAATTGCCCTCGCCGTTGGCTCGGGACTTGTCCACGTCGTGGGCATTCTTCGCACAGTGCAAAGGTCCTTGTCGGGCTTGAAACCCTCCATCGCCGTCAGAATCTAGAACTACAAAAGCTCCTGACGGAAGTCTGCCCTTCTGGGCCCGGACCTCCGGGTTTCCCCTCCCGGACCTCCGCATCAAATTTGCCGCCGTTTTAATGGCGAAGCCCTCCGGGCCTGGCCATCTGGAGTTCCGTCCCCAGAACTCTGTGACGGTTCTGCCATCGTCCACGGCGGAACCCCTCCGGATGCCCGACCTTCAGGCCCTGGAGATACCTTCGCCGCTGCGTCGCCCGATCGCTGCCTATACCTCACGACGGTCGTCGTCTCCCATCTCTCCGGTCACCGGGTCCCTATCCGTCTTTCACCGCCGCTGTTCAAATCATCGCAAAATACATGCGGCGGCCTGCACCTCGCATCGTTCCGCCTCCCGGGTCCCGGGATGCCTTTCGTCGCCGTCGCCCGAGAGTTGCCATAACCTCGCGGCAGCCGTCGCCGTACGTCCTCCCGTGGGCTGCACTCCGGGGTTCTCCTCGCCGTCGCCACTGAACCACATTGCAAAATCCCTCGGCAGCAAACCCCCGTCGGCTCCCCGCCCTCCGGGCTCCGGTCTTCTCCTCGCTACCTCCATTCAAAATGGTCAAAGATTATGCGGCGGCCGTCAGCTCACGTCCTCCCGGCCACCGGGCCCTAGGTTTTCGGGTGCCGCCTGGCCTAAATGTCATACCTCATTGCTGACCGTTCTTTCACCTTGCGGGCCCCGGCCTTCAGACTTCCTCGTCCGGACTTCCGTACGCTGTTCGTCGTCCCCAACGGCCGCCCCTTAACTGCCTTCCGGCCTGAAACCTCTGAAGCTCCTTAAGTCAATCCAAACCAACTCAAATTCAGAATCTAACTTCGACCCACGTCCTAAATCATGCCGTTCTCCATCTTGGGCCTCTTAAAATACCAAAATTTGGCCAACAGGGGTCTCTGGGAACTTTCGGTCGTGTTTTCCCTCCCTGACAGCATTCCTGTCAGGGAAGTCCGGCCCTCCGGGCCCGGATTGTCCAAGTGCTCTAAAATGAAATCAATATCATCCGAGGATAAAATTTATGATGTATTTGAATTGTTATTTAGATGATATGCTCATAATATGGACTAGCATTAACACTGTTGATGTTTTGTTGTGCTGACTTCGCCCTTTGCTTACAAGATATATGGAATCGGCAGCACGAACTTCAGGGGCCTCCACCGAAAAGGATAAGGGCAATAAGTCCGAAAGGGCCACTCGTGGAAAGGAGGATAAGGATCAGATGAAGTTCCAATTTCAAGGTGAGCCGCTCCAGTCAAAGGTCTCGACCGACTGGAAAGAAATCTCAGACACTAACATCGGCCAAGTGTACATAGATGAGTTCACCTAGAGGGTCAAGGTCAACCCTAAAACAAAGAATGCCAGGTTGATACGCCAAAGTGGGATCGCCAAAGCTGTCGACTTCCCTCCATCTCTGATAGCACCTGAATTAGTAATGGCTTGCTGAGAAGCCTACCAAATGGACACCAGAACAATCGTGGACAAGGAGGGGAACATCCTTGCCGACATGTCTCCAGAAGGAATCACTAAAACATTCCATATTCCCACATTCCCACATATGAAGGTCCCCACTTTGGAACAGTGTTAGGCGGCGTGGGATGCCAATCCATTGGGCTGCAAGAAGTCAATTAACATTTACTGGCTTAAGGAGAAACGGGGCAGCACTGCAAAGGTTCCCCAAGAGCTGTTCTGAAGTGACTTTCAAGAAGATTATCACGACTTGGTGACAATGCTAAGCAGGGTCATGGGCCTCCTAGCAGCCGCCTACTTCCAAGAGTGGATGGCTTACTACATTGAACAGATCATACGAGGAAATGAGGACGTGAAAACTAAGACCTCATTCGACTGGGGGGTATCATCAGCAACTGCTTCCACGAGCAGTTTGTAAATGTCAAGAAAAGCTCCAAGTTCTACATGACCTCGTACCTGGTATACTCCTTGGCAGGTCAGAGACAATATAGTGGGCTATTTATGGCGTTGCATCAGGATCACAAATGAGGGCTCAAGCCTTTTGACCAGTACCCTCAACTACAATACCGTAACTTCAAAAGGGAGTATTGTCGGGTCAATGACGCCTTCATTGGCCATATTATTAGATTCACAACTGGGGACTTCGAGAGAAGGGTATCCCACAGCACCTAGGCACTCCTGAAGGAGTATGCCTTCTTGTTCATCCAATTCCCCAAGTTCACTTACATCCGTGCCCAAGGATTCACGGAATGGCCGAACAAGTTGCCAAGGTACCCTAACGACAGAATCATTCTCCTAGAGCTCTCCCAGCAGCTCCAGCACATTCAGACAGTCTTTGGAAACAAACATGTAGCAGGGATCCCCTATTCCATGACCCTCGGCCAAGGTCAGTATCGATTGCAGACATCTCAATGTGCCGGTAACTCTGAGAAAGAACTTAAGGAATATCATTTTGAATGGTACACGGCTCGCCCGCGAATGGACCCACATGGCCATGTCAGTAAGGTGCTGGGGCCGACGTACGCCCACAAATACCATGTCGATGATTTCTGGGTAGATTGTAAAGATGACAAGGGGGTCCGCATGAGACACTACATGCGCATGACAGTGCAATTTTTTAGGAGGGTGCAGCTGTTTCCGGTGCCAAATCAGCTCGAGGAAGATGAGTCCACCCTTGTACACCCGAGGTACCCTGCGGTTGCTGACCTGACAATCCCCTCCATCGACTGGGATGAGCAAGAGGTTGAGGACCTGGATAATATCACCCAGTCGATTATAGCTCGCACTAGGGAGTGGGTTAATGGGCAGGTAGCACAACTGAAGCAACAAGGGGTGGCTCTAACATATGAAGCGCTCAAGCGCGAGCCAAGCACCGTGGAGGACGTTGCCACCTCCCCATCAACTGGTGAGACTTCCAAGTCTCCCCACATCACCAGGTCCCAAAAAGAGAAGGGAACAGAGACAGCACAGTTTTCGGGCCTCAAAAAGCAAGCAACAAAGGACACGGGAGGCTCATCTCCTAAGAAACTTAAGAGGACAGTGATCATAATAGAGGCGCAGCCTCCCTTGCTCCTTCCTCCCCTGACTAGTGTGCTGCCCGCCTCTTAGGCCACAATCGCCTCATCTCCACAGTCGGTGGACATTTCTGTTTACCTTGCCTCTTCACCCCCGGTCGGGTCAATAATCAATATCGACTCCTCCTCTAACATGACCACTTCCCCTTCCTCTGCTACTGCCATGTCACCTATTACCTCCCTGCCTCTGGCAACAATGGCATCGCCTGTTCCCCTTTCCACTGTGCCCGAGGCTATTACACGACACCTGCAGAGTCTCCCCCTGAGCTCTCACAACTCCTAATGGACCCCGCACTCCAAGCGGCCCTCGCCCAAGCCCTCGCAATAGTTCAGCCTTCACAACCACCAACAGGGCCGCCGGCGATGGAAGCCATAATGCAGATATCAAAAGAGTTGGAAGAACGATAGCAGGAAGCCTCAAGGTCAATTGAGGAAGAGGTTGATGATTACTATGAGCACCTCGAGTACGAACACAGAACCATCGACAAGGTGTCCTATGAGGGGGAAGAAACAGGCTCTTCTGAGAGCGGAGATGAAGAAGATGGCTCGGGTGACAAAGAGATCATCCAGGCATTTGATGAGGACATTGAGGAGGAGTTGGCTTAGCAGCCAAAGGATGTTGGGGAGGAGGCAGAACAGCCACCACGTAGTGAAGAGAGACAGCCATCGGAGGAATAGCCACGAAGGGATTTATCTGAGGCTAAGACCCATATTGTGAAGAGCCCCGAACCCGAGGCCGCTGAAGAAAAGAAAGAAGAGGAGGCAGTGAAAGGAGAGGATCCCACCCAGATATTGACCACCAAGCTGCCCGTCCGACACCTCGTATTTTTTCAAGACTCTGACGAGGAGGAGGACGCTGCTAGAGAGAAGGAGCAACCTCAAAAGGAAAGGGAGGCCGAAGTTTTGCCTCTAACTGAAATGGGTGAGGGCAGCCATGATGCACCCAAGGACAAATCTGTCATGCCCGATTGGCTGGAGAAGCAGCTTGAAAAGACTACTCCTGTTCTGAATGACCCGAGGTCAAGATTGGAAGCCATCTTGGCTCGATCCCTGACCACAACTAAGAAGGAGAAGAAGCCTAAGGTCCGTTCCAGGATAACGATGGATGCTTCCGGCTCCCGGCGGCCCAAATAGAAACACCTACAGTTGGCCAAGAGGGCGTGAGCTACAACATCTCCACCATCGACTTGGAGACAGCCATTAGAGAGCAGAAGGTGGAACATCTAGAGGTATCAGTAGCCACACTAGTGCACTTGATCAAACAAGATAAGGTCACCAAAGACGAACTCAAGGCACAGGTTGCTACCTTAACAGACTATATCCAGCAGTGGTCCTCAGTGGATGACCTGCCCACTGCCTCCACGGCCGCACTGCAGTTGCTCTCCAAGGAGCAGATAGATAAGCTAGAGAGGAGGAAGAACTTGGAGAGGACCACTGGGGATTGGTTCCAACAGGTCGTAAGCGTCGGAAACATGGGAATCGGCTTAGCCGTGCAGATAGCCAATAAGTTCTTGGACCTGACCCAATCCCTAGAGGGCACGAGGAAGCTCTGCACCAATTTTCCTACAATCTACAACTCCGCCTTCCCAAGGGTTGAAGCCATCCTCCAGATGCCAGAGAGTACGTGGGAGGAGAAGCTAGAACTGAAAACAGAGGACCACTGGTTGGTGGACATATGGCGCAGAGACCTTGTCAACCGGAAGGAAAGGATGGAGTAGATCCTGAACAAGGTAGATCTGGATATAGAGTGGATCAAGGAAATACAGATAGAATGCACTGAGTACCTTAAGCTCATGGCGGGTTATGATATGCCCACAGTACAAATGGATGCCGAGAAGGTGAAGTCATACTTTGAGGAGAAGATGAAGAATGGGGCAGCCAGAGAAATCACCACGGAGTTCCTAAGTTTTTCCGCCCATGCCTTCGATCGATCAGAGCTGTTCAGGGACCAGGGCTCGAAGTATGATGAAGATTGGAAGCGGCTGGAAGAAAACGCCAAGGAATGGAGCTATCAGGCATTAAGATGCGAAGTCCTCGAGATAGACAAGCTCCAGACCGTAATCCTCAAGTACATAGAGCATGCAGCCTCTGAAGAACAAGAAGACAGCCCAGCCAAGGAAGAAGACCTCCTTGAAGAGTAGCTACAGCCAAGAAAACAACAATTAGCTATAAGACGAAAGAGCAATAGTTTCATCCATTAGATGACAAAATAGGGAAAGGACAAAAAATATTTTTTAATTGTAAATCTATTTAGGGGTAGGTGAAACCCTATTTTGTAATAAATCTTGGCTACACAATGGAAATGAATCTTGACCATTCATTTAACTTTTGAAAAACTATAAATAGAGCACTCCCCTCATTTGCAAAAGTGAGAGTTGAGTTGTTGTAAAGACATGCTGCAGAAATTTATAAGAAATAGCATTGACTTGATGCATTTCCTTGTTTTCTCTTATGTCATTTGATTCACTTCTCCAATATTCGATGTTTAACTTAGATCTCTTTGCTGTTTAGTTAGCTGTTTATTGCATTTAGGTAAATCTTAGGAATGTTGTTTGGTGTTTATGAAAATTCCTACACTGTTGATGACCCCTTAGTCAATACTTTTTGTTGTTTGCTGAAGGTAGATAGCTGTGCAAAGTTAGCCTGGACTTGATTAAAGCTGCCCCAAACCCTTATCTTTAGTTCATGCATGTATGTGGTGGATGAAGGATAAAAATCTGTAGCCCTTAGAAGATAGCACAATTTTCATGATACTATGAAATCCCTGGTTAAGTGGGATATTGTTTTAAGGAATTGTCCATTGCAGGAACTCCATTGTCACTATTCATTGCAAGTCTCAGACTTAGGAACTTTTCTTCCCTTTCACTCTTTTTCCACTTTTTTAGAAACTGAACAATACCAAGGTTCATTGCACATTATAAAGCCAAATCTAACAACTAGATGGAGTTTGAGACTGTTGTTTGAACCTACAGCCAACACATAACTGCTTTCATACTAAAAATCCTTTTCGAAGATCTAACTTCATGCTTCGCATCCACACTTTGTATTTCTGTAAGGCCGCCTTGTGATTCCAGCAAATCACATCAAACTACTAAGGTATATAAGCATTGTCATGACCTGACATCCGAGAGACCTTGGGATAGTGTTCTGCAACTCGATTGTGGGAAATTATCTTTCAAGAGAGGTAGTGCGCCTATGCACTGCCTGTGTTGAGAAGTGCATAAAAACACCATCAACAGAACTGGTGCTAGAAGGAGGGCAGTGATCAGAATACTAAACTAGGGGATAAAGCGAAGCTGAATCGGATCGGATCAGATCATTCTCCCCAAAGAGATTTCAAAGGATTCTACGATCAACACCAAATAAGGGAGAATTTGAAGAATTGTAGCCTCCCACAAGGGCAAAATGAGCACAAGGAAGCAGCTCCGCCTCTTCCTCTTCCTCCACTCCATCCGCCTCCATTTCACCCCCACCTCCATTTGGCTGGCCTTCATCTTCCACCCAACCATCTCAAACAGCATTTGCACATCTTCGCTCCGGCAGCCAGCGGTTCGCTCCTCTCCCGACCCTGTCAGCCCAAAGCACAATCCAGGTAGCCATAACTCAAAGACAGCCCCATATTGTGGTTGTATTTCCAATACAGCCCCAAATCCCTATTCTCCAATAGCAGGTGCCACCTCCGCCTCCCCCCATGGCTTGGCTTGCGCATAACCCTTCGCCGATACACTTTGCTGTTTACAATGACATGCCCAAGAATCTGGAGGGCTTTTGTTCAAAATTCCATCCATGTGACATGCAAAGAACAGCCAAAGAGCATATCAAGATATTCGAAACGACGATTACCGAAATGCAAGTGGATCACGAGGACATGGCGTGTCACCTTTTTTCGCATTCATTGGGAGAAGAGGCCTTCTACTGGTACATCAATCTGCCGAGGGGATCCATCACCTCATGGAACCTGATGAAGAATGCCTTTCTGCAGAAATACAAGATCCCTGTCAACCCCGCGGACCTCTATCAACAGTTCATGTCCATCAAAAGGGAGGTCAATGAACCTATCGGCTCCTTTAATGACCGCTTCCATCGAGCCCATATGCGGCTTAAGGATCCTTATGTCCATAATGATGCGGCGGCTCTCCCCGTCTATTACCCGGCCCTGGACAACCTCACATCAGCCTTGGTAAAAAATATGCACCCACCGCCCGCTACCTTACTAGCCGCCTATGCAGAAGCCGTCGTTGCAAGTGCGGACTTGGGACAAAATATCTCTAGCCCGTTGCCCTCTTTGGGGCCCGTCGCTCACCCAATGCAAATTTAGTGGCTTAATCAGGCGTTTGCTCACCAAACTCCTCTTATGAACTAGGTGCCACAATTGCCTATGGTGCCGCATCTGGGGCAGCCGTTGAATTATGCGCCTCCCGCGACATCTTATTTGCAGCCCCAGCAGTAGTACAGCTATTTCCAGATAGCTCCGCAGCAGCAAGCATATTCCCAACAGCCCCAGGCACCGTTGTACTTGTCAGGACTGGACTTCCCTCCATCCTATCAAAATCAGTCAGCAGCCCTGCCCGCTTTTCTCCAAAATTTGGCCCCGTCGCCTGGAGGTGCGGCCGAGAAGGACAAGCTAGAGGAGCTGACCAAGATGATTAAGAAGATGTCCACAGAGATGACACATCTGAAGAACCAGAATAATCAACTGCAGGCCTCCCAACGTAATTTTCAGGCCAACCTCAACAGGAACAGTCGAGATAATAGAGACAACAGAGATAATCAGGAAGTGGGCACCTCCTTGGGGTAGAATTATGAGAGGGGGCAGAACTCCAATCAAAGTGCAGAAAGGAGGCCTTCTCAGAGGCAGAATCATACATGGAACACCAGGCCTAACAACGGTGGTGTCCCCACGCCATTCGATCAACCGGCAGGTCATGACAAAACATCCAGTGGTGTGTATCTGGTCGAAGCAGCTTTGTCCGGATGGTGCCAACTTCACAAAACCAACAGGCATTCTGAGCTTGATTGTCTCGAGTTCCAGACAGCTGTTGAAATCTTCTAGGTGGAGGTACAAAATGCCATCGACAATGCCAACTGAAGGGACATCGTCCCATCTGAGCCCTACGATTCCTCATGTCGAGTAATCAATTAGGCATCGTTTCTGCGAGGAGACCACAACGAGCCCAAAGCAAAGCTTACTCCTATTCAGGATGAGAAGGCGCAAGAGGTAAGTAACGAACCATCTTTAGCTCAGCTTTTTGATTCGGTAGATAACGACCTAGTAGATGAAGGAGAGCCATTTGTGGATAAGGTCTACATGTTCCATCAATAGTCAAGTCCCTATTTCCTTAGGAATAGACAAGCCGGTGGACCCTTCACAACTTCCACCCCACCAAACAATCTCGCCACTCCACCTGATCCAAATGCTAGTAACAACCCTGGGCTACCCCACATACCTACCTAGTACCTTAACAAAAATCAATCTCAAAATCAGTCGCAAAGTCAGCCTCAAGCCCAACCCCAAAATCCATCTGGACAAGCGAAGAGCCACCCCCCTAGTTCTCCCATAGGCCAAGCGTTTAGCTCCAAAATTGAGCAAATTGGTGAATATGTGGCGGAAGAGTTCAAGAAGGTCAAAATTTGTTTGTTAGCCTTCGAATTACTTAAGGTTCATGCTGTAAGGCACGCCTTCTTCAGGGTTCTGAATGGGACTCCCTCATCTAGCACGACACAAGAGACCCCAGCCAAAAGGGTAACCTTTGAGGAGCCCAGGAAAGAACAAGAGATATAGGACAATACCAGAAGAAGGAACAATATTCCCATGAATCAGTCGGCAAGTAAATATATTGAAAAGGAGCCAGAAAGGGCTAGTAGACAGCCTCCCAAGGACCAACAATTTAAGCAAACCAAGGATATGGGAAGTGATAGGAACAAAGGCCAAATAGCTCAAATGGACACACCCATGGGCATCCTCCAAGGGAGACCGGAAACTCCCCCGTTCCTAACTACTATTAGGGTCTTTGGGAAGAACTTGCTCAACTGCCTGCTTGATTTAGGCGCGTCCGCCAACGTCATGCCCTTGGCCGTATGCAAGGCTCTTGGCATCACTCCCATGCCTTCAAAGAGAAAGGTCACCTAGCTAGACAAAACAGAGATCACCATCGTGGGTGAGATAAACTGCATCCCCATGCAAATTGCTGCGGACCCCCTAATACAGTAGGTTGTTGATATCTAAATGGCAGATATTTTTGATGCTTATGGAATTATTTTAGGGAGAGAGTTCACCAAGGCGCTGAACGGATACACCGCCACAGACCTTTCTCACATGTGGTTGCCATGGAAAGGGCTGCCAAACCAAATCTGCATCGACCGTGAACCCCGTATGAAGTATATGATCACAGAATACAATAATCTCAGCGAGGTGTTGTTCACCGAGACCGATTTAGGGAATTATAGCCCTTTTGCTTACCAAAATGAGCTTGAGCTTCAAGAAGAACGTGCAGATGAAGTATTGTTGGTGTTGTGCAGTCCCTCGACAAATCTTGCTCAAATACCTCCAGACACGGAAGTGTTGGCAGAAACTGATGATGAGCTGGATAGGGACAACAACTGGGGATTGTTTGATGGCTTCCAAGATTTTATAGAAATGTGTGCAAGGGATCAACTCAGCCTGGGAGCTAGAATGAATTTTTATGACCTATTATTGTTGAACTGGTGTAGGGTACATAATGCTGCTCACTCTAAATTTGACTGTTGCTTGTGCCAAGCAGCAATCGAGCATGTTAAGAAAGCCGCTGCTCCTCTGACACAAACACCAAAGGACGCGCCAGCAGAATCGCCTGTTGATCATTGCCTCAAACCTGAAAACCCTCCTAAGATCACAAGGCCCACCGTCTAGCTGAAAGGGAACGGAGGTTCAGTTAGACCCTAAGACAAGGAATCCTCCGCGTGCTGGACACTCTGGATTGATGGATCAAAGTCAAGGCAAGGAGCTGGAGCAGGGATCGAACTCATCAGTCCAATGGGTAAGACATTTCTCGCTGCCCATCGATTGTAGTTTTATTACACCAATAACGTAGTAGAATATGAGGCTTTAGTCCTTGGCCTTCTTATGGCCTTGAAGAAAAATGTGAAAGTGCTGCAAATCTTCAGGGATTCCGTACTTGTAGTTAAGCAGGTCAGAAAATTATACTCCTACCATGATGGAAGACTCACCAATTATAGGCACAGGGTTTGGGATCTATTGGAGGGCCTATATGCATTCAACATATAATTGGTCCCTCGTACTCAAAATCGCACAGCTGATGCCTTGGCTCAAGCAGCTAGCACGTTACAACCCCTCTCTTTGTCTGGGCTCAAGAAGTTCACTGTTGAACTAACATCCACGCCATCGGTCCTGAATAATGTTACTCACCTACAAGTCTTTAATGATGATAAGTATATCCTCCAGTTCATCACAAGTTCTGACGTTTTCGCTGCCCAAATAATTGATGAAGCTGATCCACAGGAGGCTGAATTGGACATAAAGGGGGTTATCAATCTAAAAACCAACACAATCCCTAGAGGTATGGTTCAGCTGGAGTGTGTATTCGATTTAGATTAGATCAGAGATTAGGATCGGCAAACAAAAAAGGAGGCTATAAGCAACCAGTGCAACACTCACGACTTGGGAACGACCGAGGATACCAAGAATGTTTTTATTGGGAAGGTATGCACACCCGAGGAAAAGAAGGGAATCACAGATGCATTGAAAAGATATCATGATGTGGTGGCATAGAGCTATGAAGATTTAAAAACATATGATACCTCTATCATTACACACACCATCCCTTTGAATACTGAGGTGAGGCCATTCCGTCAGCGACAGCGCCCTATTAATGCCTTGCTAGAACCTGTCATTTACAAGGAGGTGCAGAAATTGCTTTCAGCAAGAATCATCTTTCCTGTCAGGCATTCCACGTGGGTGGCTAACTTGGTCCCTGTCAAAAAAAAGAATGGAGAGATCAGATTGTGTGTGGACTTCCACAATCTAAACCGCGCCTTAGAGAAGGACAACTATCCAGTGCCTTCATTGGATGAAGTGCTGCAAATCGTCAATGACTCCCAGATAATGTTGTTCCTCGATGGATACTCCAGGTATAATCAAGTAATGGTACAATATGAGGATTGCCACAAGACTACGTTCACCACTATGTGGGGGACGTTTGCGTACAGAAGAATGTTGTTCGGGCTCATCAATGCCAGCACCACTTTCCAACGCGCCATGGATATCGCCTTCAAGGACCTCATTGGAAAATGTATAATCATCTATATGGATGATTTGACCGTATTCTCCAAGAAGCGAGGTGATCACATCTCTAACCTATGCAAAGTATTTCAGAGATGCAGGGAATTCGGGGTTTCTCTCAACCCCAAGAAGTGCATTTTCGGAGTGACTGAAGGCAGATTACTCGGGCACATCATGTCAGAGCAGGGAATCTACATTGATCCTGAGTGCATTGAGTCGTTACTCAAGATTCAGCCCCCGGGCAGCAAGAAGGAATTAAAGTCTTTCTTTGGAAAGATCAACTTTGTCTAGAAATTCATCATAGGTTTCACGAAAATCATCAAACCTCTCAATGCCATGCTCAAACAGGATGCCAAAGTTGAATGGACGCCTGATGCCAGACAATCCTTCGAGGAAATCAAATGAGCCATTACTGAGGCACCTGTGTTAGTCAGTCCAGATTATCTGAAGCCGTTCTATATCTATTCATTTGCTTCGGAGCATTCTTGTGCTAGTATGCTGACCCAGAAGGATGACGAGGGGAATAAGCATCCGATCACCTTCATGAGTGCCCCCCTCAAAGATACTGAATTGCGTTACCACAACATAGAAAATCAGGCGTACGCACTCGTTAGGGGAGTAAAGAAATTTAGACACTACATTCTACGCAATAAGGTGTTCGCAATCGTCCTTGACCCAACAGTCAAAACACTACTTATGCAAAATGAGTTGGGCAAACGGAGGGCTAAGTGGGTCACCCTACTCCAAGAGTATGATATAGAGATCCAACTAATGAAATTGGTAAGAGGGTAGGCACTCACCTATACAATGGCCGAAACAGCAGCAGAGGCTGGACCTGAACTCACGGTACAACAGTATCAACTTGAAGATGTTTCTCCAGCAGAATGGTACCAAGATGTCGTTTATTATCTACTAAATCATAAGTGTCCGCCGCATCTGCAAGGAGTCCAGAAGAGGGCCCTGAGATTGAAAAGCAATGGTTATATGTTACAGGGTTCCATTCTTTATAAGAAGAATCATGAGGGAGTTTATTTAAGATGCCTCAGCAAGGAGGAAGCAGAACGTGTTTTGAGGGAGTTTCACAATAATTTTGGTATAGGCCATGGCTCGGGTTCTTCTACGGCACATCAGATATTAAGGGCATGGTACTATTGGCCAACTGTCTTCAAAGATTCCCATTGCCATGTTCGTTCATGTCATACGTGCCAGACCGCTGCCACCAGGGAAAGGAATGTTGTTGTCCCACTGCAGCCCATGCTGGAGGTAAGGCCTTTTGCATAATGGGGTCTCGACTTCATCAGTCCGGTAAGCCCTCCATCATCTGCGGGACACAGGTACATTTTGACCGCTACTGATTATTGTACTAGATAGACAGAAGCGATAGTTTGTAAGTATTGTACAACTGAAGTAGTTACCAATTTTTTAAAAAGTTTCATTTTAAATCCCTTTGGTTGTTCGTATGCTTTGGTATGTGATAATGGACCTACCTTCGCTTCATTAAAATTTGCTGGCTAGGCGTTTGACTATGGGGTTGCCCTCAAATTCTCATCTAATTATTACCCTCAGGGCAATGGCCTTGCCGAGTCCATGAACAAGAATTTGATTACCGTGATCAAGAAGCTGCTAGATAGGAATCCCAAGGACTGGCATACCCAGCTCTGTTTTGCCCTTTAGGCTGATCACACCCGCCACAAGGCTGCACTTGGTGATTCTCCATTCCACCTTGTCTATGGCCTTAAGCCTATATTCCCCATCCACCTGAAGATTCCTACTCTTCAGTTCATCAATGATTTTTATGAAGGAGGAGATCGTAGGGAAGCTCGTTTAGCTAAACTTTTACATTTAGAGGAAGTCTGAAATCGCGCGATAATTTTTTTTGCCAAGCATCAGGGCGTAGTTAAGAGATGGTTCAACCGCAGAGCCAAAATCAAGGCCTTTAGAATCACAAATTTGGTCATGTATTGGGACAAGGCCCATGAAAAAAAAGGGGGACACAACAAATTCGACAAGCTTTGGCTTGGCCCCTTTCAAATAGCTGAGATTTTGGGAGATAATGCATTCTGCCTAAAGAACTTAACCGGAGAGGACGTCCCATTGCCAGTCAACGGGCAACACCTGAAGCATTACTTCTAGGCTTGAGCTCCTTGGAGCTCTTCCTTGTAAATACCTGTACATAGGATATAATAGTTGTTTTCTTGCTTGTTTGTGCTTTGCCCGTGTCACTTTTTGCTTTCTCCCTCCTGACAGTTTTGTTTTGAAAGATGTTTCCTGTTCCCTTGTGGTGGCCATGCTTGCCTGACAAGCGGTCCACTTTGCTGTCCGTTCTTTGTATTCTCTGGCTAAACATTCACTCTAGACTATCAATCTTTGCAGAGCTGTCCGTGAATGATTTCCTTGTCTCAACTCTACTCAGAACTTGACCCTTCACCGGATCTTCTTACCCGCATCTCAGATCTCGCACAAATCACATAATAATAAATTCTGAAGGACCGTACTATGGTTATTATGACACCTTAGTGAGTAAAAAATCTTAAGTCTACTCCAATGACCACTGCAATCTCAAACCTATTGTAGGCTTCAATGCTTACCCGGTCGAGCTAAATGGTGAAAGAGAAATGAAATATCAAAGAAAAA
This sequence comes from Sequoia sempervirens, assembly GCA_007258455.2. Taxonomy (NCBI): domain Eukaryota; kingdom Viridiplantae; phylum Streptophyta; class Pinopsida; order Cupressales; family Cupressaceae; genus Sequoia; species Sequoia sempervirens. The sequence goes on along the minus strand of VDFB02281492.1, from coordinate 388,300,298 downwards.
GAGAGAAAAGAAACTCTGAAAAAAGGAAATAAATGACCGTATGGGCGTTCGGATAACTCTACCAGGGCTATGGACGTCCGGCCGACAGTAGAGCAATATCCATGAGATTGCAGCGACAAGCCCGCCGGGGCTATGGACGCCTAACCGGCAGCGGGGCAATGTCCAGGTTACTTTTGGTGTTAGACAACTTATGTATCTCACTCAGTTGAAGTGATAACTCTGGTTACTATCCCTAGGAAAGGAATGAACTCACTTCACACATGCTTCTGAGATGCCATGTAAGCTGACCTAATTAAGGATCTCGTTCTCCCGGGTTCATCCTTGGAAGCTGCTCTTGGTCTGCGAAACTAGAGATTCTGGGTCTGTAATGAATATTTATCCCTAGAAAGCTCCATAGCGTTCTTCAGCGGAGTCGCCATTTGTTGTGCCCTCAGCACACATGCCCCATTCGGAACAGGGACCCTCTTTTCTTTCGCCTTGCCAAGTCTTTCAGGGCTGCCTCGTTTTGCATGCCCCTATTTTTTTGATGTTCCGCATGGTCAATGTTGCTCCAAGGTTTCATCCTAAAATCGACCGCACTTTCCCTTTTGGTTTTTACTGCCCTCTAGGGCCTCGTGGGTTCCTTTGGCTTCGTTTGGCTCTAGACGGCCCTAGGTCCCCTCGGGCCCGGGCCTCCAGGGTTCCCTTATCGGGTTTCCCCTTTGCGTTCGCCACCCTTTGTGGCGTTCCTCGGGCTTCTTTCTGCCCTCCGGAGCCCGCCCTGCCATATTTCATTCAGAATTCATCGGGGATTTCCCGGACGGCCCCTGCTCCGCCGGGCCCCGGGCTCCGAAAGTCTGTGGCCGGACCTCCATCCCAGGATCACCATGTTTGACGGCGGCTCTCCGGCAACCGCCCGCCTCTCGGGCCCCGGGATGGTGCTCGTCGTCGCCATCACCCATGCAAAGCAAAATCTTTCGACGATGAACTCTCGACGGCGCCCTGCCCTCCGGACCCTGAGCATCCCATCGCCACCGTCGCCCAATCAACGTAGAAATCATGCACCTGCCATCGTCTCGCATCCCTCCGGCCTTCGGGCCCTGGGGTCTCATCCGTCGTCGCCGACCTAATTTGAATTTCACCAAGCTTTTGGCACGTCCGTACCTGCATTAAATGATCACATTAATGGCGCCTGGACTATATAAGGGCCGAATTCGCCCGTCATTTTCATATTGTGAATTGAAGCAAATTGGAGCAGCGATCAAATTGGAGCTCACCGCCTTCACCCCGCATCTCGATCGTCCAAGTGTGCCGCATTCCATCGATTCCTAGTGGTTTTCGCACCTCCCTGCTTGGCGTATCTGAGGTAGGCCATCCTCATTTGCCCTCCCTTCGTTTTTGATCACTTTTGGGGATTTCGTTAAATTAAACAATAAATTAAATTGCATAAAATTAAACAACACCCCATCGCGCCCATAACCCATGTCTTAAAAATTTCTGGAACCCATCAAAATTTCCCTCACCGCCGGCTCGAGACTTGTCCGCGTCGTGGGTGTTCTTCGCGCAGTGCAAAGGTCCTTGCCTGGCCCGAAACCCTCCATCACCGTCGGAATCCAGAACTACAAAAGCTCCCTCGACAAGTTCATCGCCCTCGTCCCCGGACCTCCGGGTTTCCCCTCCTAGACCTTCACATCAAATTTTCTGCCGTTTTAATGGTGAAGCCCTCCGGGCCCGGCTGTCCGGAGTTCTGTCCCCGAAACTCCGTGACGGTTCTGCCGTCATCCACAGCGGAACCCCTCCGGTTTCCCGACCTTCAGGCCCCGGAGATACCTTCGCCATCACCGTCGCCCGATCGCTACCTATACCTCGCGGTGGCTGTCATCTCCCATCTCTCCGGTCGCCGGGTCCCGGTCCATCTTTCGCCGTCACCGTTCAAATCATCGCAAAATACATGCGGTAAGCTGCACCTCGCGTCATTCCGCCTCCTAGGTCCTGAGATGCCTTTCGTCGCCGTCACCCGAGAGTTGCCATAATCTCGCGGCAGTCGTCACCGTACATCCTCCCGTGGGCCAGACTCTAGGGTTCTCCTCACCGTCGCCGCTGAACCACATTGCAAAATCCCTCGGCGGTGAACCCCCGTCAGCTCCCTGCCCTCCGGGCTCCAATCTTCTCCTCGCTGCCACCATTCAAAATGGTTAAAGATTATGCGGCGGCCGTCAGCTCGCGTCCTCTCGGCGACCGGGCCTCGGGTTTCCAGGTGCTGCCTGGCCTAAATGTCATACCTCATTGCTGGCCATTCTTTCACCTTGCTGGCCCCGCCCTTCGGACTTCCTCGTCTGGACTTTCGCCCGTTGTTCGCCGTCCCCAACGGCCGCCCCTTAACTGCCTTCCAGCCTAAAACCTTTGAAGCTCCTTAAATCAATCCAAACCAACTCAAATTCAGAATCTAACTTCGAACCACGTCCTAAATCATGCCGTTCTCCATCTTGGGCCTCTTAAAATACCAAAATTTGGCCAGCAAGGGTCTCCGGGAACTTTCGGTTGTGTTTTCCCTCCCTGACAGCATTCCTGTCAAGGAAGTCTGGCCCTCCGGGCCCGGATTGTCCAAGTGCTCTAAAATGAAATCGATATCATCTGAGGATAAAATTTATGATGTATTTGAATGGTTATTTAGATGATATGCTCATAATATTGACTAACATTAACGCTATTGATGTTTTGTTGTGCTGACTTTGCCCTTTGCTTGCAGAATACATGGAATCGGCAGCAGGAACTTCAGGGGCCTCCGCTGAAAAGGATAAGGGCAAGAAGTCCGAAAGGGCCGCTCGTGGAAAGGAGGATAAGGATCAGATGAAGTTCCAATTTCAAGGTGAGCCACTCCAGTCAAAGGTCTCAACCGACTGGAAAGAAATCTCAGACACTAACATCGGCCAAGTGGACATAGATGAGTTCACCCAGAGGGTCAAGGTCGACCCTAAAACAAAGAATGTCAGGTTGACACGCCAAAGTGGGATCACCAAAGCTGTCGGCTTCCCTCTGTCTCTGATAGCACCTGAATTAGTAATGGCTTGCCGAGAAGCCTACCAAACGGACACCAGAACAATCGTGGACAAGGAGGGGAACATCCTTGCCGACATGTCTCCTGAAGGAATCACTAAAACATTCCATATTCCCACATTCCCACATGTGGAGGTCCCAACTTTGGAACAGTGTCAGGCGGCATGGGATGCTAATCCATTGGGCTGCAAAAAGTCAATTAACATTTACTGGCTTAAGGAGAAATGGGGTAGCGCTGCAAAGGTTCCCCAAGAGCTGTTCCAAAGCGACTTTCAAGAATATTATCACGACTTGGTGACAATGCTAAGCAGGGTCATGGGCCTCCAAGCAGCCACCTACTTCCAAGAGTGGATGGCTTACTACATTGAACAGATCATACGAGGAAATGAGGACATGAAAACTAAGACCTCATTCGACTGGGGGTTATCATCAGCAACTGCTTCCACGAGTAGTTTATAAATGTCAAGAAAAGCTCCAAGTTCTACATGACCTCGTACCTGGTATACTCCTTAGCAGGTCAGAGACAATATAGTGGGCTATTTATAGCACCAGATCAGGATCACAAACGAGGGCTCAAGCTTTTTGACCGGTACCCTCAACTACAATACCGTAAATTCAAAAGGGAGTATTGTCGGGTCAATGACGCCTTCATTGGCCATATTATTAGATTGACAGCTGGGGACTTCGAGAGAAGGGTATCCCACAGCGCCCGGGCACTCCTGAAGGAGTACGCCTTCCTGTTCATCCAATTCCCCAAGTTCACTTACATCCGTGCCCAGGGATTCACGGAATGACCGAACAAGTTGCCAAGGTACCCTAACGACAGAATCATTCTCCTAGAGCTCTCCCAGCAGCTCCGGCACATTCAGACGGTCTTCGGCAACAAACACGTAGCAGGGATCCCCTATCCCATGACCCTCGGCCAGGGCTAGTATCGATTGCAGACATCTCAGTGTGCCGGTAACTCTGAGAAAGAACTTAAGGAATATCATTTTGAATTTTACACGGCTCGCCCGCGAATGGACCCACATGGCCATGTCAGTAAGGTGCTGGGGCCGACATACGCCCACAAATACCATGTCGAAGATTTCTGGGTAGATTGTAAAGATGACAAGGAGGTCCACATGAGACACTACATGTGCATGACAGTGCAATTTTTGAGGAGGGTGCAGCTGTTTCCAGTGCCAGATCAGCTCGAGGAAGATGAGTCCACCCTTGTGCACCCGAGGTACCCTGCGGTTGCTGACCTGGCAATCCCCTCCATCAACTGGGACGATCAAGAGGTCGAGTACCTAGATACTATCACCCAGCCGATTATAGCTCGCACTAGGGAGTGTGTTGATGGGCAGGTAGCACAACTGAAGCAACAAGGGGTGGCTCTAACATATGAAGCGCTCAGGAGTGAGCCAAGCACTGCGGAGGACGTTGCCGCCTCCCCATCAGCTGGTGAGACTTCCAAGTCTCCCCCATCACCAGGTCCCAAAAAAGGAAGGGAACAGAGACAGCACAGTTTGCGGGCCCCAAAGAGCAAGCAACAAAGGATACGGGAGGCTCATCTCCCAAGAAGCTCAAGAGGACAGTGATCACGACAGAGGTGTAGCCTCCCTTGCTCCTTCCTCCCCCGACTGGTGTGATGCCCGCTTCTTAGGCACAATCACCTCATCTCCACAGGCGGTGGACATTTCTGTTCACCTTGCCTCTTCACCCCCGGCCGGGTCAATAATCAATATCGACTCCTCTAGCATGACCACTTCCCCTTCCTCTGCTACTGCCATGTCACCCATTACCTCCCTGCCTCTGGCAACAATAGCATCGCCTGTTCCCCTTTCCACTGTGCCCGAGGCTATTACACGGCACCTGCAGAGTCTCCCCCCCGAGCTCTCACAACTCCTAATGGACCTCGCACTCCAAGCGGCCCTCGCCCAAGCCCTCGCAACAGCTCAGCCTTCACAACCGCCAATAGGGCCACTGGTGATGGAAGCCACAATGCAGATATCAAAAAAGTTGGAAGAACGAGAGCAGGAAGCCTCAAGGTCAATTGAGGAAGAGGCTGATGATTACTACGAGAACCCCGAGTATGAACACAGAACCATCGACAAGGTGGCCTATGAGGGGAAAGAAACAGGCTCTTCTGAGAGCGGAGATGAAGAAGATGGCTCAGGTGACAAAGAGATCATCTAGGCATTTGATGAGGACATTGAGGAGGAGTTGGCTCAGCAGCTAAAGGATGTTGGGGAGGAGGCAGAACAGTCACCACGTAGTGAAGAGAGACAGCCGTCAGAGGAACAGCCATGAAGGGATTTATCTGAGGCTGAGACCCATATTGTGAAGAGCCTCGAACCCGAGGCCGCTGAAGAAAAGAAAGAAGAGGAGGCAGCAAAAGGAGAGGATCCCACCCAGATATTGACCACCAAGCTGCCCATCCGACACCTCATATTTTTTCAAAACTCTGACGAGGAGGACACTGCAAGAGAGAAGGAGGAACCTCAAAAAGAAAGGGAGGCCGAAGTCTTGCCTCTGACTGAAATGGGTGAGGGCAGCCATGATGCACCCAAGGACAAATCTGTCATGCTCAATTGGCTGGAGAAGTAGCTTGAAAAGACTACTCCTATTCTGAACGACCCGAGGTCAAGATTGGAAGCCATCTTGGCTCGATTCCTGACCACAACTAAGAAGGAGAAGAAGCCTAAGGTCCGTTCTAGGATAACGATAGATGCTTCCGGCTCCTGGGCGGCCCAAATAGCAACACTTACAGTTGGCTAGGAGGGCGTGAGCTACAACATCTCCACCATCGACTTGGGGAAAGCCACCAGAGAGCAGAAGGTGGAACATCTGGAGGAATCAGTAGCCACGGTAGTGCACTTGATCAAACAGGATAAGGTCACTAAAGACGAACTCAAGGTGCAGGTTGCTGCCTTAACAGACTATATCCAGCAGTGGTCCTCAGTGGACGACCTGCCCACTGCCTCCACGGCTACACTGCAATTGCTCTCCAAGGAGTAGATAGATAAGCTAGAGAGGAGGAAGAACTTGGAGAGGACCACTGGGGATTAGTTCCAACAGGTCGTAAGCGTCGGAAACGTGGGAATCGACTTAGCCGTGTAGATAGCCAATAAGTTCTTGGACCTGACCCAATCCCTGGAGGGCACGAGGAAGCTCTACACCAATTTCTCTGCAATCTACGACTCCGCCTTCCCAAGGGTTGAAGCCATCCTCCAGATGCCGGAGAGTACGTGGGAGGAGAAGCTAGAATTGAAAATGGAGGACCACTGGTTGGTGGACATATGGCGCAGAGACCTTGTCAATCAGAAGGAAAGGATGGAGCAGATCCTGAACAAGGTAGATCCAGATATAGAGTGGATCAAGGAAATCTGGACAGAATGCACTGAGTACCTTAAGCTGATGGCGGGTTATGATATGCCCACAGTACAAATGGATGCCAAGAAGGTGAAGTCATACTTTGAGGAGAAGATGAAGAACGGGGCAGCTGGAGAAATCACCACGCAATTCCTAAGTTTTGCCGCCTGTGCCTTCGATCGATCAGAGCTGTTCAGGGACCAGGGCTCGAAGTATGATGAAGATTGGAAGCGGCTGGAAGAAAACGCCAAGGAATGGAGCTATCAGGCGTTAAGATGCGAAGTCCTCGAGATAGACAAGCTCCAGGTCGTAATCCTCAAGTACATAGAGCATGCAGCCTCCGAGGAACAAGAAGACAACCCTGCCAAGGAAGCAGACCTCCCTGAAGAGTAGCTACAGCCAAGAAAACAACAATTAGCTACAAGACGAAAGAGCAATAGTGTCATCCACTAGATGATGAAATAGGGAAGGGACAAAAGATGTTTTTTAATTATAAATCTATTTGAGGGTAGGTGAAACCCTATTTTGTAATGAATCTTGGCCACACAATGGAAATAAATCTTGGCCATTCATTTAACTTTTGGAAAACTATAAATAAAGCACTCCCCTCATTTGCAAAAGTGAGAGTTGAGTTGTTGTAAAGACATGCTACAGAAATTTATAAGAAATAGCATTGACTTGGTGCATTTCCTTATTTTCTCTCATATCATTTGATTCACTTCTCCAATATTAGATGTTTAACTTAGATCTCTTTGCTGTTTAGTTAGCTATTTATTGCATTTGGGTAAATCTTAGGAATGCTGTTTAGTGTTTATGAAAATTCCTACACTATTGATGATCCCTTAGTCCATACTTTTTGCTGTTTGCTGAAGGTAGATAGCTATGCAAAGTTAGCCTGGACTTGATTAAAGCTGCCCCAAACCCTTATCTTTAGTTCATGCATGTATGTGGTGGATGAAGGATAAAAATTTGCAGCCCTTAGAAGATAGCACAATTTTCATGATACTGTGAAATCCCTGGTTAAGTGGGATATTGTTTTAAGGAATTGTCCATTGCAGGAACTCCATTGTCACCATTCATTGCAAGTCTCAGACTTAGGAACTTTTCTTCCCCTTCGCTCTTTTTCTATTTTTTTAGAAACTGAACAATACCAAGGTTCATTGCACATTATAAATCCAAATCTAACAACTAGATGGAGTTTGAGACTGCTATTTGAACCTACAGCCAACACATAACTGCTTTCATACTAAAACTCCTTTTCGAAGATCTAACTTCATGTTCGCATCCACACTTTGTATTTCTGTAAGGCCGCCTTGTGATTCCAACAAATCACATCAAACTACTGAGGTATCTAAGCATTGTCATGACCTGACATCCGAGAGACCTTGGGATAGTGTTCTGCAACTCGATTGTGGGAAATTGTCTTTCAAGAGATGTAGTGCGCCTATGCACTGCCTGTGTTGAGAAGTGCATAAAAACACCATCAACATGCTCCACAACTCCACGATTATTCATGTAAAGTCACTCTCTTCAGGAGAACTAATTTTTCCCACCATCACTCCATCTTCAAGGCATTTCATCATTTAGCTTATCTATCAAGGATTGGGAAAGGGCTATTTTTCACAATAGCACCAATCCACTATGGGATAGGATTTATTTCATGTTTTATATGCCTTAGTTTTTCTTGTAATTTTTTTGTATTTTAAATCATGATTTATTATCTCATAGCAGCACTATGGTACTTGCATTGTTTGAACTAACATGCTAATGTGTTTTGAGGTTTCAGCTATTTTGTAGATTTGTGGTGCTTCAATTCTAAAGATATCATTTATTATATTTTTTATTACAGATCTAGTTGTAAGCTCCGAAGGTTTCCCTAGAACTCGCTTACCTCTAAGAGTTTCTCAAGCATCAGGAAAATGGCCTTGTACATTTTCCATAGCACATCTATATCTAGCTTCTTCTAATAGTTGTTCTCCTACTCACGATCACCATGTAGGGAGAAGCCAATTTGATCCTAGCACTCAGTTTAGTGAATTCCAAGCTCCTCTCCAATGTGATGCTATTTATAGCGGCATTTAATAGGCTAGAAAATGATTATTTTCTTCCCCTCCCCATCAAGGTAGCCTTATAGGAGTCTAGGGATATCAAATGGTGCTTCTCTTTGGTGGTGTGTTGTTAATTCTTCAAAATCTTCACCTTGAAATGTTTTGGTTATTTTTGCAACTCACAATAGAGATAAATATAAAGGTAAATCTATTGATGAAGGTTAGGATGTACTTAACATAATTTTGGGCCCCTTTAATGATTTGGGAAAGTCGAGTGACTAGGATCCTCTGCCTCCTAATGCTACTACTCTTGCTACTTGGAAGTTTTGTTTTATAATTGTTGTATTTCAAGTTCTGGCCCATATGACTCTTGGGGTGTGATCATGTATCCACCCATTTTTATTTTGTGAATATGCATCTATTATTTCTTAATTTAATAGTATGGGGTGCTACCATAATAGTGGTTTACAATTTCTAGGAGATTTTGATTTTTGCTAAAATCACATAATTTTAGAAAATATAATGATTTAAGCCTTGAAATATTCCATTTAAAGGATTTCAATTGAATAGGGTTTGATCAAACCATCTTAGACCAATCCCCCTTGGATAAAACCCTGCTAGTTTTAAACTACCTATAACGGAGTCTCCTTTACACTTATCAAAATGCTGATAAAAAACTACTTTTGATTTACTTTTTGGGGGATCTAATGAATTCATTTAAAATTTATTTTTTTTTAAGTTTTTAGTCCTTATTATAAGCTTCCAAAAAAGTATAATTTTAATAAAATTTAATTTGATTATTATATTTATTTTTTATTTCTTGTGAATGTAGGTTTTTCACCGAAAATCAAGCTCTTTTTTTGCACATATGGAAAATAGATAATTATAAAAGAAAAAATTAAAAAATATGAGTGAACTAGATATTGAAGTCCTTGATCCAAAAAAAAAAGAAAAATTTAATTTTGATACATACAAAAAATGTTATGCATTATACAGTTGCGCTATGTTTGAATTGTAATTGGTTTGACTTTGAAACTTGATTAAAGAAAAAATATTCAATAAAAAACTATCTAACCAAGTGGAAGCACTAGATATCAGAGTTACAAATCTAAATTCAAAATAATTATAATTTTATCCTTCATGTAAAAAATGTTGTGTGTTATACAGTGAGCATCACTTTTTAAAAATGTTGTTTTCTAAAAAAAACTAGTTTTCAAGGGAGATGGAAAAAGAAGTGCAATCTGATTCCAAAAATTTTGAAAAAAATATATTTAGAATCTACAGACAAAATTTCATGGAACTCTAGTTTGCATCATCTTCAAATTCCTTGTGGTTTAGCTGCTATAGGTGCTCGAAAGTGAAGATTTAGTTAAAAAAATTATTTCAGTGTCTAGTTTGGCCAAAAATTGTAAACCACTATTGTGGGATCACCCATAATTCTAGCATATATTTATCAAAATAATTTATAGCTAATTAAAACAATAATATTTTTATTTGGAAGTAATAAGCTAGCTAATGTTCCTTAATAATGCAATCTTGGGCCTATTGAAGAGGCTATAATTCTTTATGGGGAGGTTTTATCCCTCTTACTCTCTCTCTATGTGTAATAGATTATTTGTAGATTTTATTTATGGTGTGTGTGATAATAATAGTGAATTTTATAATTGTTGAGTAAGGGGACCATTGAAAATGTAATAAATTCTAATGAGCTCCATAAATTAGTCAATATTTTAATTATCTATGTAATGAAACACATGACATTATACCTATTATGAAATTCAATACATATTTTTAGGGTGACCAAGTTAAACAACAATAATATATTTAAAATTTATCCATCAAAATAAACCCACTAAGCTATCAAAATTTTACTGTTAATACTCATATCATGACTTAATCTAATTTCAATGTAATTATGATTTTCATTATTAATGTAATTATGTTTTTATCATATATTTTTATGTATTCATGCATATATGTAATTTCACTTGAATGGACTCTAACTATAAATTATCACAATAGTAACCTCAAATGATCTATTAGAGGTATATTGGCTCATGCAAAGCCATATGAAGGTGATATAGTAAATTTAGATGAGGTCTATCAATTTCAATATGTATGATATTTAAATTACTAGAACAATAAATTGTTGAATCTTTTTACGAAGGAGAATAATATAATGGAAAATATGTTGCAAATATTTGATAGGTCACTTCAATGGGGAAAGCCTCCAAAGAAATTTTACAAGATAATGCATAAGATCCTCCAGTTTATTAGATAGTTAAGGGTATCCTTATAAAGGAGAAATATCCAAGCATGAGGTGTATCAACACCTCTCCATTCTATAAACTAGCTAGGCAAAAAATCAATAAAATATCTAGAAAATATCTAGTCTATGTCAATGACTCATACAACAATAAATTCATAAGTAGGCTTAGGTCAACCTATGTGTATGCAAGCATTAAAGTATACACTGACACCCCCCCTTAAGAATAACTTAGGTGGGCATGGATAAAATGGGTCCTAGCTACTATCCATGTTAGGTACCCATGCACAAAGTAATCTTATCAAAAGGTGGAGAAAAGGAGAAAACCCAATGGGAACAAAACTCCTCTCCAAATGAGAAATAGAGAGAGAAAGGCTAGAGGCCCCCCTGAAAATGATACCATCGTCGATGAAGAACATGTGATGAATAACTCACTACAACATGATAAAGATCAGGTATGGAGACATCTGTGTGAGCATCAACTGAATGCTCTTCAAATGAAGACTAGTACAACCTAAGTCTCACTAGAGCCATGCAAAAATTGTACAATTTAAGTCTCATTGGATCCATGCACCAAATCTCCAAGATATTTGCTGTGAACATGCTACAAATATACACAAAGCTTAAAATCCATAGCATGGATTAGTTCATGAAAACTCACTAAATCCTCCAATGAAATAATGCATCATGCCTTCATAAACAAGATAACAATACAAACTAATTGAGAGCATAAAAGAAAGATACATATCTATCCCATAGTGGATTGGTGCTTTTTTGATGTGGAACGAAGCCCTTTCCCAATCCTTGATAAGCTTGATGTTGCAAATGATGATGGGAAAAATTAGCTCTCAATATGAAGAGAGTAACTTTGCATGAATTGTGGATCAAGTTGTGGAGGATTAAATCAATGGAGATTATCTCTATTTATAGAATAGAATGATAGAAGAATGCCAAACATGGAGGATGTGGGACTAAAAACCAACCAATGGCAAGATGCCACTTGTCAACTTGTGATAGGCTTGAGGAATGAGCACATTTTGGTCAATGTGCCAAAGAGGGGGAGATTCAAATTTGAATTTGAGAGTTAAATGCTAAGTTTGACCCTTGCAAGAGACATGTAAGAGCTCATAAATTTCTTGTTGGATGTACATGTCAACTTGGGGGGATATTTCAAACTTGGAGAATATTCCTCAAAGATACCATGTTGAAAGAAAATGATAAATTAATAAATCAATAAATTGATTTATTTGTGCAAGTGGGAAAAGCTAGCGGATGTGATGGGTGATTAGATTAGATTATTTAGGATTATATTAGTTAAGATGATGATTAGGGGCTTTTGACCCATTTGACTTAGATTGAGGGATTTAAATTAAATCAAAGGGAGATGAAAGGTGATTTCAAATTTAATTAAATAAATGTTTGATTTATTAAATTAAAAGGATTATGCTAGGCTTAAATTAAATAAAGTTCATTTATTCAATTTAAACATATTACCTTAGGAGATTAATCAATTAAACTTCGTTTATTTAATTGACGAGCGAATATGATTATGCATGATGTCCATTTTGTGTGTCTACATTTTGCCCCTCTTTGAAGCAATGTACTTGATGCGTTGGTTCAAAGAATAAAATTTCCATGATCAAAATCCAAAAAAAATCTTATTTTTTTGGATGCCCCAATAGAAAGAAGTACACTATTACATTGCTCCCTCGAGAGATCGAGCGAAAAGATTCGATTTGAGGGTCGATCTCGCGATAAAGAGGTTCAAAATGAATGGTTATGATGATGATGCAAATGAGATGATTTTAAGATGCTTAGAATAACCAATCTATATTATCTTAAACAACTTAAAATGATGATGTAATGCATGTGAGATGGATGATGTGATGATTCCTATATGATTGTGCAATAGATGTTTTATGCAAATGTATGATTTATGAGATGCTTAGACTAATAGATCTATATTATGATGATGAACATGTATGTGAGATGATATGAAAAATGTTGATGTTAGTGTGGAGAAGAAGAAATTAGGTGATGACAAGAGGATCCAACAAGCCAATGATTTGATGAGACTTTATTAGAGATGATGATGATGTTTTGCTTATCAAGGATTGGGATTTTAAAAGGGCTACTTACCTTATGTTTGATAACACACATAAGCACGATGCATCAAGGTATAAAGAACTAGGATGGCATTGTACTTAGTGTGATGGAATTTGACTCGAAAAATAGATAGGAGTATTCTTGTTCACACTTGACATATGAAAAACCTTGCTAGGACGTACCTAAAAAAGAAAGTATTCGCCAAGTTATATTACAAGAACATTTGACAAGCACAATAGACAAAAGATAATGATTTTTTCCCCATTCCTATCTCTCTAAATATTTCATTTGGATATCATCGAGAGGTCCCTGGAATGAGCGCAATAAGATAAATCAAAAGAAAAAGATCAAGTATGCAAACAAGCCAATGTTCTTCATACCTTCAACCAAAGGGATGTGTTTTGACAGGATATGAATCCAAGGTGATATCCAAAATGATGTTCATTTTTAGAACAATATATCCTAGGACATGCATTGTATAGGATGATGATGGTTTGATAAGTTGATTGATAGGCTATTGATATAAGGTTGACTGACATGTTTGAAAATGATCAAGAGTTTGATTTTGCGTTTAACGGTTTGTTGCTTCAATTTTGATTTTGTGTTTGAAGTTTGCTTTTCCTAATTGTTGTGATTCTTTCTATTTGTGTTGCCAAAGGATGAAGGTGATGACCAGTTTATTATGGATGATTGATTATCGTGGGTGTAGAGAAATGGGATGGGTGGATTTGTTCAAATATTTGGATGTTTTTGATGTTTTTGGAATGTTTTGAGGTTGGTTTTGGGGATTTTTTGAGATTTTCCAAATATTTTGATTTTTTATTTTTCGAATGTTTTGGGGTTTTCTGAATGTTTTTGAATTTTGACTTTTTTTTAAAATGTTTTTGGATTTTGTGTCTCAAGGTCTGATCAAAGATCAACCTTTCCTATGTTCAAGGCTCAGAGATGACGTAGTTTGGATACCATGTTTTTGATATTTTCTAATTTTTTGAGTATTTTTTGATTTTTTGCATGATTTTGATGATTTGGATATGGATATGTGTGATGATATCAATGCTCTATTTCAGGAATTTGTTGAAAACCAAGCTAAGGTTGAATGATTGAATTGATGGATTAATGATGATGATAACATTGTTGGGGATACACAATAATGCAAGGATTTGATTGATCAGGATTGATGATGATAACATTGTTGAGGACGAACAACAATGCAAGGATTGATTGATCAGGATTGATGACAATAACATTGTTGAGGATGCACAACAATGAAAGGATTGATTGATCAGGATTGATGATGATAACATTGTTGAGGATGCACAACAATGCAAGGATTGATTGATCAGGATTGATGATGATAAGATTTTTGAGGATGCACAACAATGCAAGCATAGTGTTAAGCAACACAATGATTGGGAATGATATCCTGAGATGATGATGGGTTGATTGGTTTCGATTGATCAGGATTTTGAAGCTTGATTTGGAACAAAATTGTTTTGAATGATTTGAAGTGGCATTGAAGTGTGCGTTAGATGCAACTGATATTGATTGTTTGGATTGATGTTTGATGAAAGATAAAGCTTTGATAAGGAATGTCTTTTCATCAAAATATGCCATGAGCTAGTGATTTGGATTTTGGCTCACAAATGCTTTGACCAATCTGGTTTCACGTTTGCTAATGTTCAGATTGCCACATAAGTTGGAGGATATAGATCAAGATTTATTCCTGAAGTAAGATGCAAATATCTACCCTCGGTGTCTAGCAATGTATGGAATGGGATGGGTGGATGCTGAGATAAGCGTATGGATTGATGGATATGGCAAGCATGCAAAGAATGCCAAGGATTATTTTGCAATAAGATAAGGTGTTTGAGCAAAGGATGCTCATTTGGATAATGTTGCATTGCTCAAATACTGCTAGGTGGGATAGGATCAATGAAAATGACCCATGTCAAGATGTTTACCATAAGCAAGCATAAAGTGTGCACCAAAGCTTTTCAAGATCATGATGACTCGAACTATGGATGTAGATATATGCACATGGATTCGGTCAATGGTTCATGGATGAATGCATTTATTATGGATAAGATGGATGGAATAGTGGATTTATTATGGATGGGATGAAATGCTTCCACTTGAACTGGTGCACACAGATACTCGATTCTACACATGATGCCTATTTTCCAGGTTTTCATCATGGTACGTACCCAAAGCGCTGCCCATGCAGTTTTCACTAGAGGAATATTTTTCTCTTTACTATTTTCAATCATTTTTCTAATTTTTTTTGGATTTTCATATTTTTTTATTTTTTTGGTTTTTTCTAAAAGATTCATGATAACCCACCTAGTGGTGTTGACGTAGACGCTTTTGTCATAATGTGCCATTGGTATCCTACCTGAAGAAGGTGCTTTGCTAAGATATGTGCACTTGAATGTAGCTTTTGGGATTCCTGATCTGCTTTGTCAATACCGGAGTTAACTTTGTCTTTGTGTGTGCATCGTGATAGAACTCCTTTTGAATCCTTATGATGAAGGGTCATTGCCAATAGATGGTCAATGTGAGAATTGGATATTATACATGGAGGTGTGGATGGAGTGTGTTTAGGGATAAGAGATGGATTGGTTGACAGTTTGGAACCTTTGACTCTCCAAACTTGGGAAGATGAGAAATGATGGGTGGATACAAAAGTGTGCATGGAATTAGGACCAACTACTTGATACACTTTGTACGTTGCCTGAAAAGCCTGCTTTTTCTTTTTTGGACATCTTTGATGGATAATTTTCCCATTTTTATTTTTCCCCATAGTTTCTTTCACTGATGGAGTTTGATAGGGATGATCTTTCTTTGTATTCTATAGTATCTATGTGTATTTTATTTGTCCATAATGCTTCTAAGCTTCTTTTACTTTGATAACATTCTTTGTACTTTGATTCAAATATTTCTTTTGAAGTTGGTCCCAATTCATGGATGGGGTGATGGGTGGAAGAAGATTCATGATGTGACTGATTGTAGTATTGGCATAAATTTCATCATAAGGGTTTTTCGTGCTCCCTATGTTGACATTTGCTTGCAAGATGAAGTTTCCCCTAATATAGTGGTATTAGTACCTTCATGCTTTGATTCCACCTGTTCTAAGAGCTCTTGTTTAGAATGCATTCTCAGATAAATGACCATTGTAGATGATGTTATTGGAATTTGCTTCTCTACTAACTTCAGAATATCCTGTTATGTCTGACCTATTTCCTTGAGTAGTGTGGATTTCAAAATCTGCAAATGGTTAGCATTTTAAAACCAAGCTAATAATCAAAATCCCTATGAAATAATGAAACATGTTAGATATGCTAAATAAGATATTAAAACAACAAGAAAAACTAAATGAGCATGCAAACAACATGAATCAACTTTATCTCATAGTGGATTGGTGCTATTGTAGAAAATAGCCCTTTCCCAATCCTTGCTGCAACTCCATGATATGAAAATGATATGAAAATGATATGAGGATGATATGAGGTGGGGAAAATCAATTCTCAAATGAAGAGAGTGACTTTGTATTAGCTTTGTGGATAATTTGTGGAGTTGTGGAGGATTTGCTTGAAGAATGATGCCTCTATTTGTAGATTCTCAAATGCTGAGTTCCAAACATGGAGGATGTGGGACTAAGGATTTGGCCAATAGGAAGAGGCCACTTGTCAAGTTGTGATAGGCTTGAGGATGTGCAAGATTTGGGAAATGTTCCCAAGAGGGGGAAATTCAAATTTGAATTTGAGAGTTAATGCTTAGTTTGACCTTTGCAAGGGACATGTAAGAGACATTAATTTCTTTGTTGGATGTACATGTCCACTTGATTTTGAATTCAAACTTGATGGAATATTCCTCAAAGATGCCATGTTGAGTGAAAATATTGGATTTAATAAATCAATAAATTGATTTATTTGTGCAAGTGAGATTATCTAGAAGATGTGACATGCATTAGATTAGATTTAATCAAGATTAATTAGCTAGGATGATGATTGGGATGTTTTGACCAATTTGACTCAAATATTTGATTTATTTAAATTAGGAAAGGAGAAATATGAATTTTGAGACTTAATTAAATAAAGTCTTGTTTTATTTAATTAAATGGATGATGCAAGATGAAGGTTGAATAATTTATGAGAGATGAAATGTTATTATTTGATTGATTTATTTAAATGAGGTAATGATGAAGTGAGTTTATTTAATTTGAAGGATGGAATGTTAGATTCGATTAAATCAAGGTTATTTGATTAAACTATTGGATTGACATGTATGCATATTTTGTGTGTCTACAAGTGGATACTGTTGGATATCTTCATACATGATGTCCTTAGTTTGAATTTGGGAAATATATATGATCCTGATGTTGACAACTCAGTCTGATTGTAGTAATTGATAACTTTCTCTTTTTGTGTAATAATGTTAGGATTAAAGTAATCTTGTTTGAAATGAAGATCATCTATGTGTCCATCCATAGAAAGAATCTCATGGGTAGATGGACGAGTATGTGCATCTTGTATAGATAAGAGAGTGTCCATTAGATCATTGTAGTATCTTGGAGATACAAATTATTGATCTTGAATGATTTCAAAGTTTCTTTCATCATGATTTGGATCAAGTTCTTGACATGGGTTAGTTTCAAAGGATCCTTGGATATCTTTACTAGGAATGGGAAGTGGCTCAATTTCCTCTGGATCTTTAAGTGGATTTTGATCAAATGTTGAGTTGAAGATTCCTTCAATATCTGAAAACATGTCAGATTGGAAAGGACCATTGCTAGACCTTGGTGAAAGACGTTGATCATGCTTTGGAATAAATTCTTGAGATATGTCCTCTAACTTATTAGGTGATGTAGAGAAATTTTCAACATGATCATTGGTTGGTGGATTGTTGATTACAAGATCAAATAATGTTAACACTCCTTGAGATGGATCATTGTTGAATATTGTTGAAGGATTCTTATCATGATCAAAAAGTGACTCTTGATGTATGTTGATTTCATCTTCGAATGAGGTAGAAGCATCTTCCATGTGTTTGTTGATGGATAGGTCTTGATCATGTGATCGTTGACTTGGATCGATACGTGGAGTCGTTAACATATTTTTGGGATTTTGAACAACATTTGTTTGTTGGGCTTGGTATTGGGATTTAGCTTGCACTTGCACTTGAGCCTGGGCTTGTGCTTGTTGGGCTTGTAGTGTGGCTTGGGAAACTTGAGAAGCTTGTGCAGCTTGTTGAGCAACTAGTTGTGCAGCTTGTTAGTTTTGGTTTTATTGGTGTACCTTATGATAAGCAGCCTGCTGAGGGGCTTGAAATGTAATCTTATGTTGGCTTATTGCAATTGGTTTTGGTGGTAGTGGTGGTGGATTTGGAATCATGTTGGATGTAGTTCCAAGTCATTGAGATACGTTTGGAGTGATCGTGAGGGTTTGAGATATGATGGGTGTGATAGGGGTGGTTGGAGTGATTGAGGTGATAGGAATGGTCAGAATGATTGAGGTGATAGATCCTTGGGAGACCATATTTTGATTTGTCAGGATTGATGTTGTCATTTTATTAAGTACCATCTGTTGGTGCGATGTCAATGGTATATTCAAAGGATTTGATGTGATGGCTTCATTGGTGTTAGGTGGATTGATTTGGATGGGGTGATTGGTGCTAGGTAAAGGGGGAAGCCCTAAACCAAGGAATGATGTTGATATGGGTAATGGTGGTGGATATGTCTCTTGGCACAATGACTCAACTATTTTGGTAAGTGTAGCAATTTGATCTTGCCAAATTTTATCTTGATTTCGTTCTTGACTCCCTTGATATCTAGTTGATTTGGTTTTTGTTCAAACAAATTTGGGATGCATACTTGTGTTTTTTGAATGGGATTATGGAAAATTTTATTTTGGACAATGTTTTAATTTGGGATGATGTTCAGATTTGGCATGATAGGTTGAAATTGCACTTTGTTGATGTTGGGAATCATGTTGCCTTGATTTAGGTAACTTTGATTTTGCATGGTGTTACCTTGACTTGGATTAATACATGGAGTTGTTAACATATTTTTTGGAATTTGAAAAGCATTTGTATGATTCGCAAACATATTTATCCCAAAGTTTTCCAAGTTTGGATTCATGTTTGGTAATCTTGTACTTGGTATATTAACTTTTGGCATGTATGGATTTGGTGGGATGATGTTGGTCGTTTGAAGACTCATGCATTGATTGTTTAGTGGATAGACTTGTAAGTTTGAACTTTGATTTAAATCTACCATCGGAAAAGGTGTTCCAATATTTATATTGGGTAGACTCACATTTGTTGTACCATTGAGGTTTGTAGGAGATAATTATCCCATGTATGGATTGTATAAATGTGAGTTTTAAAAATCAATTATCATTGTAAGGATTTGATATTTGGCTGACTTGGATTACTCATGATGTATGGATCAAGTTTATATTCCATGTTCCTCTTTTGTTTTGACCTTGTTGTAAAAGTGACCTCTAAGGGGTTTGGGACCAATGATGAGATGAAGGATGAAAGGGGTGAATGATATGGGTGTGGATCTTTTTTAGGAACATTGGATCAATGCTAGACTTAGGGCTTGATTTTGATTTTTTGATTTGGATAATGAACTTATAAACCCTAAGATGTTAGATGTTTATCTTAGGATGAACTTTTTCAAAAGGGTATTAATTTAACTAGAGGTATGAGAAAGGATGCATTCCCATACTTCTAACTAAACAAGGTGATTTTGATTTTGATGATTTACCCAAGTCTAGAATGATGTTTCCAAAGCTCTAAAGTTGTTTGGTGGGATGGGATGATAAATGTTTGAATGAATAAAGTGTTTGATTTTGATCCTAAATGAATCTAGGATGGACTTGTTTACTAGAACAAGATAGTGAAGAACCTGTTTTTCTCTAAGAGTAGTTCAAACCGAAAGACCAATGTTTGCTTGAAAGATAAACAAGCACATGTGTGGGGTTCAATTTGAGTTAATATTGGTTAATGACTTGCTTTTACAACAAACACATTGCTTGCTTAGTTTTCAAACTAAATGTCTATGTCTCAATTCTATTTTCATTCCACAAGGTCCATTATGTGAAAATCAAGGTTTAGAAATTGAGATATAGGTCTCAGTGTTTAGAAGCCTTATAGGGATAAGAACCCCTAGGGACAAGTAGTAACACGTGGAATTTTCAAAGGTATTTGTTCCTCTCAAAGAGTTTGAAATTATGATGATTCATTGAATGTTGGTTTCAATGTTTTGGATCCAAGCACTGTGTTTTCAAACTGACTCACAAGCAATATAACATCCTAGATTAATTGGTACATTTTTCTTGGTGGGATTTCCTCATTCTCTTTGTAGTAGAAGAGATGATTTTACATGCAACCAAGGAGAGAGTATAAAGGTATGTTAAGAATGAAGTCTTAACCTCTGTACTTTAACCAAAATCAGACACGGCAAGTAACTTCTTGGAATCTAAGTTCCAATGAACCACTTTGATAAACTCATTGCATGAACTGGTTGGATACTACAAACAAGGTTCTTTATGATGGGACATCGGTGACATGGCACCTTGCGAGCATCCAGCAAGCCACTAAAGCCTTTAATCAATCCTACTAGGGATGCTTATACTTTTTACAGTAGTACCCCATTCTAAAAGGCATTGTATGGCTAAGGCCTACATACAATGGGGACTTGAAAGTTTAGTCTTATTCATTTATATACCAGACCGAATGAAAAACTGGTTGGATTCGCCTTTGAGTTCTCCTTTCAGATGTGTCTCTTAGGTGGGCCCCTCTAAAGGTAAATAATAGCGAGAAAGCACATCTGTAATTTGATCAACCTTCATTTAGAAACAAAGGGAGAAAACACGTGATATACCTAACTCAGTCTCGCAAGATTTGTTCAATTTTAGTTCCCAACATTAAGTGTGGAGGCAATATTTTATGCAACTTAATGTCACCAAAAAGACTTTTGATTCTCAAGATCACCGTGAAGTGCAAGAGAAGTGCATACACCTTTTATATAAAATTATTTTGCAAAAAAGATTACAAAGCATAAAAGACACATGTTCATTTTAGATTCCCACAAAGCAATAATGACTTCATTTTAAGCACCAAAGGAGATGTGATAATTTTCCTTGTTTAATTGTTAACTTTGAAAACCAACTTTAAAGTAAGTTTTTCCTAAAGTTCATTTTAAGTTCCTTGTTGCAAAAAATGAAAGCTTTCAAGATTTTTTCTTTTTAGAATCCAAAAAATAAATTGGTTCAAAGGAGAAAACTAAAGCATATAACGAAAGTCTTAAGCATTCAAAAACACTTTTTTTTTTTAATTTCAAGTTCTAAGGCTTCAATCCTCTTTACCATCCAAGATTTGTTCAAGATTTCCCCTTATCCTCCAATGTTGCTAGAACTTCGAGTGAAAATCATTTCTCCTTCGTTTTTCCTATAAGATAAAAAGACAATCATGTGAGGATCAACATATTAAATTCATTTTGATCATTAACTTCAAATAATAGAATGATTTTAGATGAAAAGAGTAACGATTTTTTGAATTATTAATAATAATCTTGCTTTCAACCAATAATAATCTTGCTTTTAATGGTCTTTTTTCATCTAGTTTTTGTAATCAAATAACTTTAGCTTCATCTTGCCATCAATGTTTGCACAATACAGACTTCAAATCACACAAAATGTTCCCTAGAAAGCGATAGTAAATGCAAAAATATAGCTTTAAAGAACACAATAATTAGCATTGAATGCAACACAACAAATCTTGATTTCACCCTATATGGCCAATGATTAATGAGGGAAGCAACAATATTAATGAGAGAAATGACAATGTTAATATTCCCTCAATGTATTAGATTTTTGCACAACAATATATGATTATGAGTTACTCATACCCGTTGTCTACTTCCACTAAAGTTAAATGCTACAACTTGCATAGCAGTTAGACACCATTATTAGTTTAGTAAAACAACACCATTAATTCATGAAATGACCTCCATGCAATGGGATCTTGATTGATTTCTTGCAAATTACTAAATTGATTGCTCTACCTGCACTAAAGCAATAAAGTAATTAAATATATGATTCACTCTTTCCAAAACTGACATGGATATTATCTTTATAGAAAGATCTCTATCTTCCCTCCACATGTGACACCTTTACCAAACTACTCTCATCACCTATGTCCTCTTAGTGGAAAACATTCAGCAAAACACTTTATTGTGAAACAAGTTGTAAACCTTGCATATTTAAAAAGAAAATAGGTCACCATCCTAAAATATACCACTTGGAGTCAAGAATTCCAAAATTGTGGTATCTAGTGCAGGCACAAATAGCTTCAACTGCTTAATGTGCTTATTTTTCATAGTTCCCACTGCAAAGCTATCATTTCTCAGCTCATGATAAATAAAAACATTTCAAAACGAATTCTTGACTAAATTTAAGAGGAAAAAAATGATCAAAAGCAAGTCAATTTAAGAGGAAAAATTGTCGAAGTTGACCATTAGTGCTGTAGATTGGTTCAAGTGCTTCCATTAGAGAGATTTTATGTCTTAACTTTTGACTATAAGATATTTAATGTAAAGACCACCAATAAAAGAAGTAAAATGGTTACCAACAATTGAGTAATAATGAAAGGGTTTGCATTGCAATTAACATCACCTGTTCCTATTCCTTGAATTCTTGCCTCTTCTTAGATAAAAGAAATAACACATCACTATTGAATACTTTCAATGTTTCCTTTCCCTCCTTATGTCTAATCACTGAGTGATTGGTGGCAGATCTTTCGGTAGAGATGGGAAAAGCACGCCATTTCATAAATACTCCACTTGCCTCCTTTATCCCTATGTCGCACTTCTTCTTCTAATATTAATACTCATACACAAAAATCTATTGTAGATGTTAAATTCATTACACCCATTCTATTCTTATAGACAACGACTGATAGTTATTACACATTTAAGAATAGACAATAATATGATATGGACATTAAGCATTGAGAACATACTACATTATGATATGTGATTAAGTAATGGCGTAGAGCAGAAGTTGGGATGAATAAATGATCTGATTTCATTTACATAAACATATCTTCCCATTGTACCTGTTGAAGTTCATTCTCTTTCCTCCAAGAAGTATCTTTCTACCAAAACCAAGTATTCTCTCTATGCAAAACATGGAGGCATAAAAGATGATGTGCTAACTTATCAGATGTGTATCTACAAGTTGCAAGTTAATGTGTCCTTTCTGTAGGAGTTAACTCAAAATGGGCCTGATGGAATCATTTTCAACATGTGAAAGCATAGACAAGGCATGTGAACTGCTTGACAAATTTCTTGCATTCAAAATGCACAAGTATAGGGAAGGAATGTGATCCGTTAGACAAAATGCATTAGAGGAATACCACAATTGCAGTAATATGCACTAAAGGCATGATAATATTTCAAGCGAATGTAATTGGCAGGTGACAAACAACAAACACAAGCTTTTATTTAAAAATTTCAAGAAAATTCCTTTAGTAAGCATACAAAACAACACATAATTTTTTTATTATTTATTGCAACCAAGGTGTAAAGAAAATGCAATTAGTAGGTATAAAACCAAATCTCACAACCTTGATCAACATCCTCACTACCTGCCTACAAAAATGTATTACAGACAGAGCAAAGAAGGTATGTGGGCGCATAAAGATAGATGTATAAAGAAGAATATAAAAGTATTGACGCAAATATGCAATAGCATTGACCAAGCCATACAGATATTAAAGTGCATGGGCATTAAACAAGTCCTCTGATTGAAATACAGATACTTTCATCAAATACCGATTTTAAACAAAAACATTTCTCCCTCCTAGCGCTTTATGTGAGCACCCTGCAAATCTACACAGAGCTTAAACTCCATAGCATGGATTAGTTCATGCAAACTCACTAAATGATCCTATGAAATAATGCATCATGGCTTCATAAACAAGATAACAATACAAACTAATTGAGAGCATAAAAGAAAGATACATATCTATCCCATAGTGGATTGGTGCTTCTTTGATGTGGAAAGAAGCCCTTTCCCAATCCTTGATAAGCTTGATGTTGCAAATGATGATGGGAAAAATTAGCTATCAATGTGAAGAGAGTATCATTGCATGAATTGTGGATCAAGTTGTGTAGGATTAAATCAATGGAGATTATCTCTATTTATAGAATAGAATGATAGAAGAATGCCAAACATGGAGGATGTGGGACTAAAAACCAACCAATGGCAAGATGTCACTTGTCAACTTGTGATAGGCTTGAGAAATTACCACATTTTGGTCAATGTGCCAAAGAGGGGGAGATTCAAATTTGAATTTGAGAGTTAAATGCTAAGTTTGACCTTTGCAAGAGACATGTAAGAGCTCATAATTGTCTTGTTGGATGTACATGTCAACTTGGGGGGAGATTTAAAACTTGGAGAATATTCCTCAAAGATGCCATGTTGAAAGAAAATGATGAATTAATAAATCAATAAATTGATTTATTTGTGCAAGTGGGAAAAGCTGGATGATATAATGGGTGATTAGATTAGATTAATCAGGATTAGATTAGTTAAGATGATGATTAGGGGCTTTTGACCCATTTGACTTAGATTTAGGGATTTAAATTAAATCAAAAGGAGATGAAAGGTGATTTCAGATTTAATTAAATAAATGTTTGATTTATTTAATTAAAAGGATTATGATAGGCTTAAATTAAATAAAGCTGATTTATTCAATTTAAACAGATGACCGTAGGAGATTAATCAATTAAACTTGGTTTATTTAATTGACGAGCGAATATGATTATGCATGATGTCAATTTTACATGTCTACATTTCCTAATCTACTGAGTATAGGAAGATTACATCCAATATGTCATCAATGACAAAATACAAAGAAATATGACAGTTTATAATAGCGTATTATTTTAATCATGGGAGAAAAACCCATGTTCCCTACATTACCCCAAATTTTAAATACCCACTTAAATTACAAACTCTTGTGGTTGATCAAAACCACTATGTGGCTAGTAGAAAATTTTACCTTCTTTAAAGGGAAAAATGGGTATTTGGGTATGTGTAGGATCATCATGGAAAAAACAAGCCCTTAAGTGGCAGAAAATTCAAAAAAATTAGAGTTAGGCAACTTGACGTAAAAATTTGAATAAGTTATCTATATTATTTCAAAAATATGTAAGAATAGAATCTATAGAAAATTGAATGTAGTTTCTAAACTGCTAGGTTTATTTAAAAAAAGAGAAAATCTATTTGGTGAAAATTTGAAATTTCAATGCTGTAGTACTTAAATTTCAGGGAAAAAATAAGAAGTAGGTGTTTGTATGACCACCCTAACCACAATAAAATGATAATATTTTTTATAATATTTTAGATATAAGTAGAGGACTCATGTCCGGATGTGCTGCATATTTTTTTGTAATTTTTTCCAAGCAAATAATTAATTATGAATTTTTTATTACAAATTTTAAAAAATATAAAAACTCGTATGTCTAACCACCTTAACTTGGTCAAAAATTTATGAAATTCATTTTTTATTTTTTAATCCTATAGTATGTGAAGCATAGAATGTGACGGATGTTTCAAATTCAAAAAATGTGATACCGTTTGAAAGCTATAAATGTTTTTCAATTAGCCTATCAATCAGGACTTTAGTCATAATTCAAATAGAAAATGAATAATAAGTATTTATTAAATTCAAAGTATAGCATAATTTATATTGGTGGAAGGCTAAGAATGGCTCTTAAAAAAAAAATTCGTTTCATTAATTTTGGGTAAAAAAAAGGTCATCAGCCACATACCCTACACATACACATTATATCACCACCTTTTGGCCCATCATGATCCTGCACATACCCATTTAGCCTTTTGACATGGTCAATAAGTAAATAAGACTCCAATTACTCCAACTCCATGAAACTCCACAAGAGATCCACACCCAGAGAAATTCCTATTGCATTTGAAGAGGGAGTCAAAGAGCTGCGTGGGAAGTGGATGAGGTGCGGGTTTGAAACCAGTGCATAGTCTCCAACCATATTCACCATATTCAATGCCCCTCCTACCTACTATTAACTAGTGTCAAAACCCTACCAAAGATTTAGGAGCCACTTCTATTCTATGTATGCGCAGGTCCAACACAATAAAGAACTGGCAATGAGATCAAGCGGACAAGGGTCTCAAAAAAAGAGATTTAAAACGTTGATGTTAGCATATGTGTTGGCTTTGGTCGGGTGTGTAGTGCAGAAGTGAGTGTAGGTCCTACATGGAAAATAGTTTCGAACCTCCACCAAGATTCAATAAACACTTCCCTCTGATTCATGTGCCAAACACCAAGGTATGCAAGTTATTGAATGACCATTCACTACCCGAACAAAGAAAATCATGCCATGAATAGTGTTGAGGAAAGATCTAGTGGTTGTGGCATTAATCAACCCCTAGAACAGAGGCGTCCCACCTCAAATTTTATCCTTTGATTAAAGTTGAGAGCTTGTGAAGGAAGAACGGCAAGAGTGAGGGTATGAATGAGAGTTGGCTTCCTAAGCAACAATTTTGAATGAAGAACGAAGACTTTCGACTGCTAAGAATGAAGGAATCATTCGTGCTTGTCTAATCATTGTCTAATGCATTTTTTTATGGCATGAAATTTTTTTTTGACTACTCTGATACCATGAAAGAACCAATGATCACAAAGAAGATTTAATCAAGCACAGATAATGCATAAGCTCCTCTAGTTTATTAGACAATCAAGGTATCCTTATTGATGAGCTCAGAATATGCTCATAATTTGAGTATCATGATGTATTTTTAATATCTCTACTTTTATTACTAATGGATGTTTTAACTATGTGATTAAATACTTTTTATCTAAAATGGGTAGTATCTTGTAGCAATACATTCCTACATTCATGCAGTCTAATATCTCCATGTGTCTTATTAATTACCCTGTTTGAGTTCTCGAATGACTGATATAATGCATATGGTTTTTAAATAATGGGATAGATTTAATATGTGATTAATGAATGTATCGTGTTGTTTGCCACGGATGTTTTCTTTCACCTCTATCGCCTTGTGCATCGCAGGTTGTTGAAAGGAGCATGAATGAGTCAAGTGCAGCAGACTTTGGCCTTGCTGTAAAGTCCATTTGCAACACAGTGTCGAGGAAGTTGTTCCAGTGAAGACTCTCTGCCCGGGTCGTTGGGAAGAAACTTAAATAAGCATTAATCTAGAAAGAGTGGAATGCTAAATTCTTTGGATCATATTGAATGGATATGTTTTCATTTATGAGAAGTTTGTTCCTCGGTTTCAGGATTCATTTATGTCCACGTCTTTCTCTATTTGAGTTAGGTAGTTAGTTGCTTTTCTAGTTTAAATAATTGTTCCTCATGCGTGAGTGAGCAAGAATAGCATGTAAAAGTTAGTATGATAATGAGAAGCAGAATATGTAAGAGTTAGTATTATGATAAGAGATAGAGTTTTGTGTTAGTTTTCATATGAGTAGAACAATGTACATCATTTTGAGTTTATGAATAAAAGCTGATTAAGTTCTGAGTTCAATTCTTGCATAGCTGGTTGATGCTTGCTAACGGGGCCCACTTAGTAAGTATCTATAGTTAGTTAGTCATTTATTTTATGTTGATCATAAGTTAGATTTCATTCTGGAAAGTTTCAGTGCAAACTCAATCTTATATCGTTCCTACAGCATCGGGAATCCATCCTTGTCTTTGTTCCTATAGCATAAGGCCAGTTCATAGTTTGTTTCTCAGTTATAGTTGTTATGGTTTTTGCTTTGATTAAGTTTAGAAGTCTTCACATTACATTCCTATAGCATAAGTAGAATTCCTTTCACGCATTTATTTCTGGTAAATCATGACTGAAACTAGTTCTTAGTGCACATATAGTGCCACTCCATTTCAAGTATACATTGTTTGGTTTGACAAAGTAAATGAATGGCCATAAGAAGATGTTAGTCACCTGCTAGAATGTCCAATTCCCAGGTTAGGATTTTTTGTGACTTTTATATCCTTTTATGGGTGCGACCACTTATAAAGGATAAATTTCCAAGCATGAGGTGTATCAACACCTCTCTAGTCTATAAACTAGTTGGGAAAAAAATAAAGAAAATATCTAGTCTATTTCAATGAGTCATACAGCAATAAATGCCTAAGTAGGCTTAGGTCAACCTATGTGTATGCAAGCATTAAAGTATACAATGACACTTATTATAAATCATACATATGCAATGGAGACCACCTAGATTAACCTAACTACTTGGATCAAACTATAGAAATGATTATATAACTTAGCATTTTTCTAGCCATAATTTAGATACATGTATTCTCATGTATGCTATAGGTTAGAAGAATAAAATTTATTTCCCATTAAAAAAATATTATCCTTAATGATTTTTAAGTTATTGTACACTTATGTTTCAGATTTATTAGCTATTTTGTTCCACTATATGAATACTATATAATCATCATCATCCACGATATCTTAGTGTGTTTCTCCATGCCTCCCTAAAATTCCCAAATTATCGTCTTCACCATGATCTCATAACCCTATTTATTTTAAAAATAATTACATATCTTTAAATTAAAAAAAATGGAATACCAAATACATTTTTCTTGAATTTGGTAACTCTAGTTGTATGCATAGAAGCTCATTCTTTTATGAAATGAGCAGTGTGCAGGATCTTGGAGTTGGGTGGGAATCTCCTTGTTCTCTTCTCTAGTGTACAATACCTCTAGCAGTTTTTTCGAGCAAGGTGTGCTCCCCAATGGTAGTCATGCATCTTGTGGGTCACCACTTGTCCCTTCCCTTGCTTATCACAAAGCACCCTCACCACCAAATTTGAAAGCTCTTTTCACTATTACCAAGAAGGTTTGCTCTGATAGTGTATAGATATTGTATTCTAAAAAAGTGACTACTATAAAAATCAAGGACCCATCCATCGATCATTCCTTTTCTAAAATGGGGAACTCCCTTATGGAAAGGTTTATGGGAAGGTTTCCTAACATTGAATCTATTTGAAAATGGGAATCCTCTCAATGGCCTATTAAGGGTTCATTTTCCATCGTTATTCTCCCTAAGGGCCTTTTTTGCTTCACCTTAACCCCTCTAGAAAACTGCCCTAGGTTATTTAGTAGAGAGAGTTTCACTCTATCCAAATGGTGCCCAATTTTTTACCCTTGTGCATATCTAGTAGCTTCCCTCCAAACCACGGTGTAGATCTTGGAGGTTCCCCTAGAATTTTGGGATGAGGAGATTGTTGGTACTATTGCTAATTTTGGTAAATTACTCTCTTTTGACTATGTCACCAAGGAATGGTCCAAGCTTTTGTTCACTCACTTTCACATTAGAATTGAACCCAATAAAGTGTTTCCTTCCTCAATCACTCTAGATTTTATGCTTGGTAAGTGGTCTCAAGCCATTGAATATGAAAATTCTTCTCTCTTATGTCAACTTTTCTCTTTTGTTGGCCACCTCTACAATTCTTATCCTAAGTAGGTGTCAAAGGTTTCAACCCCCTAGTAAGGGAAAAAATAAGGCTTTCCCCTCCCCGTGTTAAGATAGAAGGCACTCCCTTGACTTTCCTCCTCAGCTAATGTTGGATTTGGTTTTTCCCTTTGGTCCTAGAAATATCTCTTGTTCTTCTTCATCCACCCTATCCTTACTTGAGAGCTTGATATCTATATTCCCCCCTTGGTGCATTTTCAACCCTCCTCCAAGGTTTCTATGCCCTCAAATTCTGCTTTACCCATTATGACCCCCTCTCTTTTCTTTATTCCTAGTCTCTGACCATTGAATAGTGCTTCCCTATTGACTCACCTCTAGCTACTTTCATTCCCATTATTGAGGGACCCCTGGTGGAGGTCATTCTTTCATCTTCAATGCAACCTCCCCTAGCATCAATTGTCCCCTGTGTGGTCCCCTCTACCCCTAACCTTGAATTGATGGTGTTGATGTCATCACCAAAGGGTGTGTCCACTCTAGTTCTGGTGGGTTCACTAAGCTTGTCCAAGGCGGTGGGTCTAAGAAAGTCAGCTGATGTTGGGCCTTGTTCTCAACCTTGTAGGGAATCTTCTAAAATAACTAGACACAAGAATATTGCTAGAGATATCACCAATGGGAACCAAATGTAACAAAATAAATAGCATGCCCCACCTTTTAGGAGATGGAGCACAAGGGTAGGGTTCCTACTTCACACTTGCTACACTCAAGGACACCTTAGAGATCATAATATGAATGTGGATTTGGATAAAGAGATCTTGCAATAAGGTATCCTAGGGTCATATTAGAGACTAATGAGGGGTTCACTACCAAGCTAGGGCTTGGAAAGACATGAAATGTAAGGTATAATGTTTAAACCTCGTGATGTATGAAACTTGAATGAATGACCTAGAAATCCATATAAATAAGAATAGAAGACTATAAAATCATAGGTGTGAATCTCAAAACATAAAGAGGCTTGAATGAGGTCATAAAATGTTGGAAACATTTTATTTAATGTTGATTGGGACTCATACGCTAGTCTAGGTGATTTAGTCATAGACTGGGTTTTTTGTAACAAAATTGGAATCAAACAGTGTTGATTTTGAATCTCTAGAAATCCTAAAAATTGGTTGTACTAGGACTCATACGCCCAATGTGGTACATCAGTCCTAGTGTGTCTTTTTAGAGATTAAGATCTAATTCTGCTCTCCAATCTCTCCTTTTTCTGCCACCTTTTTTTTTCTAGATTTGAAACCCTGATTTCAAACCTATATATGACTTTTTATGAAGATAGAAACCTTGTAAATGAGGGGAGAACTCCAAAATCTTTCTCCAAGCTTGTAACCTAATATTCAAGGGATCTTTGGGCTCCAAGACAACTAGATCTGTAACCACACATCAAAGAGAAGGAATACTTGTTGTTTGTTAGAGGATAGGGGTTTGCCTAAGTCAATCCCATTTAAGGTAGTTAAACCTAATGATGAGATAATGAAATAAGGAGCTGAAACATGAAACATGAAACATGAACAATGATACCTTGAATAATGCCTTATAAATTTGTAATCTAACATGAAATGGCCATGAAGGATGTAGATCTAGATCTTGAGATAATTGTAGAACAATGCTTGACCTTAGATACAAAATGCAACATCACAACACTAGCTCAATAACATGCTTGATTCTTGAAATCCTTGACATGATGATGGATCTTAAATTTCTACAACAAATAATGAAGAAACTACCCTTGAATGCATTAGAAAGGATCTTGAAAGCTCTCTTGATGAGCTTGTAAAGTCTTAGAATTCTTAGCTCTTGAGCACTTGACTTGATATCATGAATGCTTAATGAAATAATGATTTGAGACCTCATTTATATAGGAATTCCCTCCAATATCCCATTTATTAGATTCCACAAACTAACATTCATGAAATTTGAACTTAAAACCCAAATTTCCTACTCAAAACCCTAAAACGGGGCCAAATGGGACTCATACGCCACTCCTACTATATGGATCACACTTGGGTGGGAATCATATGCGTAGGGTGGCATATAGCTCCCATAGGACATTTTTAGGTGGAAAAAGTGTTGGGATGATAAAAAATTAAGTTTATTTGATGTCTATGTCAAGATTTTGGTTAAAATATGCCTCGAGATGCACAATATAGGGTCTTTGGGGACTATGAATGATGTCTATAAATGTCATAAATGCAAAGAGGGCTAAAAACTCAATGTGAAAGTGTAAATAAATATACTTTACAACATTAAATTAACGCCACAATTAGATTTATTTAGCTTAATAGGTCCTTAAATCCAATATGAATGTGGAAAACACATTACAACACTAGATCAAGGAATCATTAGGTCCATTCTAAGGTTAATCATCACAAGTTAAGTGTGAAAATGTAAGCAGTGACATTTTTCTACACTACATTTAGGCTCCACTTTAGTGAGAGGATGAACTTGCTTCAAACTCACACTAAAGTAGACATTTAAGAGGGGTCCAAGCATACTAATGCAGAAGACAAAGGATGGAAAATATCAAAGAAGGTGGCCAAGCCCCCAAGATCCAAGATCATGCATCGAACCAACATAAGCACAAAAGGTCATGCACAAGGTATATGATATGCAACATCAAGATACGAAAACATGCAATGTCAATGACATAAGGAAGAAAGTAAAATGAAATAGAAAGAGGTGGATCAAGCTTCGATCATTTTTCAAAAATGATATGGATTAGATCTAGGTTGCTTTTCCAAAAAATACACACTCGCTTTAAGGCAACAAAAATTCAAGTTATTTACTGGGTGAGTAATCCAAGAAGGTGAGACACATAAACACTTGGACAATATGTGCTCATACACATGCGGGTGGCTAATGGAAAGTCATGCCTCAGATGGGATTCCCATCAAACCATAAAAAATTTATACCTCTTGATAACTTTGATAAGGCACCACACAATAGTGAACTTCGAGCTTCATTAGACAAGCAAATATTTGTATGCAGGGAACTAATGAACATACAAGATGATTCTATAGGCATGCAAAGTGTGTTATGCAAGGTGGCCATATAACCGATGTTGTTAATGTAAACTAATGTAAGGTATGTTCAAAGGGATTTTTCTTGGTTCATGTAAGGTATCTTCTTAGGGAACATTTTGCCTAATGTCTCCAAGAGAGGACAAGTCAAAGAAATATCACACTCTGAGAGGAAATCAAACCCAATGACATTAGTAAGAAAAGGACACATTGCAAGAAGAAAGAAAATCACACGATTAAACCTAAATTTTGATGTAATGTCACATGTGTTTCAACTTAAGGGACGTCATCCACATCTCAAGCTTGCTCTTATATGTTCATGAAAGGTGGTCAACTAGCTGAAAGAGACAACGACAAGTGACATACTAGGACAAGGCTACCTAACCCCTTGCCCCCACCTAGTGTAGGACAAATATGAGCCAAATAGGATGAAAATAAGTTTCAATTAGAGGAACTAGGTGCTTCAACACAAGGGAGAGCACCACAGTCTGTAAGATGTTGAATTTTGTTGCTCAAAGCCTTACATTGATTAGTAGAATGGCGTTCCCTAAGCCACTCATGTATGTGTGTGAGCGCATACTGGCCATGACTGTATGAGTCTCACCTTCTTGTATTAATCACCCAGTGAATAGCCTGGAGTTTTGTTTCCTTACTATGAGCATGCATTTTTAGAAAAATAGCTTAGATTTGATCCACATTGCGCTGGACAAATGTTCAAGGCTTGATCCACCTCTTTTTGTTTTTTCTTGTTTTTTATAATTTTTTTATTGACATTGCATGTTCATGTATCTTGTTTTGATACATATCATATGCCTTGTGCGTTTCCTTTTGTGCTTATGTTGGTTTGATGTAGGATCTTGGATCTTGGGGGCTTAGCGACTCCCTCGATCTTTGTTATCCTAGACCATCAGATCGGTACACTTAGACCCCACTTTAATGTCTACTTTAGTGTGAGTTTGAAACAAGTTCCTCCTCTCACTAAAGTATGGGCTAAATGTAACAATGAAAATTTTAGTCCCTTGGAGATAGTTCTCTTAATTAGGGAATGATTAATGTTAAAATGAACTTAAGTTCACCTTGATCTAGTGTTGTGATGTGTTCTACACATCCACATTAGGTTTTGAACCCTTTTAAAGCTAAATAAACCTAAATTTTACATGATTTAATGTTGTAAAGTGTATTCATTTACACCCTCACATTAAATTTAGGACCCTTGGACCTAATGTTGCCTTAATCTAGTGTTGTAATGTGTTGTACACATTCAGATTGGATTTAGGGCCCTTTTAAGCTAAAAAGACCTATTTTTAATTAATTTGATGTTGTAAAGTATATTTATTTACACTTTCACATTGAATTTTGAGCTAGGATATTTCATTTATGACCTTTATATAATCATTAATAGGCCCCTAAGACCCTATATTTTGCATCCCAAGGCATGTTTCAGTCAAAATCTTGACAAGATCAATAAAGAAACTTAATTTCTTAACACCCCAACACTTTTTCCACCTAAAAAGGCCTTGTGGGACCCATACACTACCTTGGGTGTATGAATGCCACCTAGGTGGGACCCATATGCCAAGTGTGGCGTATGAGTCCCGTTTGGACCATTTTTAGGGTTTTAAGTGAGAAAATCTAGGTTTTAAGTTCAAATTTCATGAATGTTGGCCTTTGGGATATAATAAATGGGATATTAGATGGATTTCCTAAATAAAAAAGGTCTCAAATCATAATTTCTTATAAGCCTTCAAGATAGTAAGTCAAGCACTCAAGAGTTAAGTATTTCAAGACTTTACTAGATCATCAAGAGAGCATTCAAGATCATTTCAAAGGCATTCAAGGGTAGATTCTTCATCAATTGTTGCAAAAATTCAAAATCTATTATCATGTCAATATCATCAAGAATCAAACATATTATTGAGCTAGTGTTGTGATGTTGTATTCAAGATCCAAGATCAAGTATTGTTCTACACTTATTTCAAGATCTAGATCCACATCCTTCATGGCCACTTCATGTTAGGTTGCTTATTTACAAGAAATCATTCAAGGTATCATTATTCATGTTTCATGTCCTTATTTCATTATCTCATCATTTGGTTTAATTACCTAAAAGGGGTTAGACCAAGACAAACCCCCATTTACTAACAAATCAATAATTTTTTCTCTCTCTACATGTGTGATTGTAGAACTAGGTGTCTTGGAGCTTGAAAATCCCTAGAAGATTAGGTTACAAGCTTGGATAAAGTTGTTGGAGTTGTCCCCTCATTTGTAAGGTTTCTATCTTCACAAAAAATAACTTATAGGTCTGAAATCAAGGTTTCAGATCCAGAAACAAGGTCTGGCAAAAAGATGAGAGATTAAAGAGTAGGATTAGACCTTAACCTTCAAAATAAATTATACTGGGATTGATATGAAAATTTGGGTGTATGAGTCCTAGTAGAGCCAATTTTTAGGGCTTTTGCAGTTTCAGACACTCATTTACCAGATTTCAATTTATGCATGGAAACATAGATCAAGGATTAAATCACCCAGACTAGTGTATGAGTCCCACTCAACATTAAAGTGAGTTTGTTCAGCATTTCCAGTCCTCATTCAGACCTCTTCAAGTTTCCAGGTTCACACTTCTAATTTTACAACCTTTTATTCTAATTTATATGAATTCTTAGATCATTCATTCAAGTTCTTGCATCACTAGCTTTTAACATTAGATCTTGTATCACATTAGTCTTTCCAAGTCATAGTGTGGTGGTGAACCCTTCACTAGTTTATAATTAGACACTAGGACAACCCTTTTGCTAGATCTCTTTCCACTTTCTTCATTGGATTGAGATACTTAGGGTTTCCCTTCAATGAAATAATTGTGAAGTGGGTTTGCTCTATGTCGTAAACCATACGAAAGAAAAATTCAAGGGTATACACATAGGGGTTTGGAGGTATATATAATAGGAATGAATGGAAATATATCCTACAAACATAGTTTAAATAGTTCTATATAAAAAGATATAAACCCACAATCTATATTTACACTACAAGTGAAGAATGTTAAAACAACAATGTGCATGCATTGAATATATCACTAACATGATAAACTATAAATAGTTAGATGTAATTTTTTGGATTCAACTATGTATGTTGATCCAAATAAACATACATAGTTGAATCTAGAATATCGCATCTAATTCTCATGGATTGTGAAAAAACATTCCTATTATAAAGTAGTTAATAATATAGTCCATATAGTATGACTGGGAAACTATACAAAATTATATACAATTATAAAAGATTTATATTTTCCTTACCTTTGTGGCCTTGCAAAAAGTAAATTTTTTGATATAGCTAAAATGTCAAGTGCTATATGTCAATTTTTTTTTATTGACCCTCTTAGACATAACCATACTGTTCATTTTGTTCTAAGAAAATCCTATGAAAATTTGAATTCTATAAACACTTAGAAATGGTATATATATGAGACAAGAGACAAACAAACACACTCACAGACAATAAGATTAGTGAAAAACATTAGCGTTCATGTTGTTTCACCTGAATATATACAATGAAATTAAAAAATAAGAAACAATAAAGATTCAAAAGCACAAAAAAAAAAATCAAATCTAAATCCTATTTACATATGTGTGGTTACATTCATAAGGGAAGATGATTCAATGTGTATTTACCCATTAAAACATTCAACACTCTAGACACCAACATGTGCCTTGCTTAAAAAGCCATCTCATCTACCATTGTGCTACATTTGCATAGCGAAGACATGATAGCCTTGAAACCTTAGGAGGACTTTTAGTCTTTTTGAAGAGAGAAGTTTAATTTTAACTCCTTAGGTTGGTTTTGTGATATACAAACCTATAAGCCTTTATAGCTTAACCAAATTTAAGTTAGAATAGGCAAACAAATATATTTTGAGGAATTTTTATAACAAAATATTGCAACATGTCCTCTAACTAAGATGAAATCATAAATTTTTATAACCTTATCAAACAAATACTACATTTAAAATAATTTTAGAATATTTAGAAATATTTATATCTCTTACTGTACAAGACCTTCAACTCAATTCTTTCAATATATTATTGCTATTTAAAGAAATAGTTAAAATCTTAAATAGACTGAATGAATCTTAAAAAACCTTGAAATATAACCTTGTTATTTTCTGAATTTTAATTTATTTAAAAAACACGATAAGTTGTCAATAGTATTGTAATTAATATTTTATTATATTTTATGTTTAAATTGATGTGGTATGGTTTTCGTGAGCACTTCATAGAATTGACTTTTGAATGTTGTTTTGATCAATTCAATTTTATCTTTGGTGGCAACCGTCTGAATAGGATAACTGCACTCGCAGACATATATAATGGTTTGTGACTCTTTTAGTATAAGGACATAAAACGATATCGATATTTCTTGGTTTGGAATTAAATCTTAAAACCAGGAATGCATTATCAATTTTGTATATGAAGAAAATTCGATAATATTTGTTTTCATTTACAAATTTTACTACAAATTGACAATTCCTCATTTCGATTCGTGGAGGCAACAATAAAAATCTTAGGAGGTAATTAAAATAATTACACAACTCCTCCTTACATAAATCATTTTATTTCATTGAGCAGTTCTGCACTTCCGTGCAATCTGATCCTTATTTCGCTTTCTCAATAAAAAATGGAAACAATACCACACCGATAACGCATTCAAACATTCCTTTAGTTGGGGACGCGACATTGTTTCCTTATCTCCCCCTGCGATCCAGTCAGCACATCAATAGAACCCATCTTTACCATCGCTCTGCCAAAATTCTTCCTCCATATGGTTGGATAATTGGCGTTAATTTTCACCAGCCTGGAGGTGGCGTCATTTGACATCAACGTCTTATCAGACTTCAGCAACCCACGCTTGTATTGCAAATCGACGTAGTATTTCACGTCCAGTTTAGTCGGTGTGAGAGGATCCAACGGAACAACAACACTAGAGGATGAAGATGATGCGGGGCATTTGGCCTTAAGATGAAGGGCATAGCGAGGATCCATGGAAGGGTCCTGACCACCACTGCCGCTGAAGTTGTACAGACGATCTGCAGTAAATGAAGAACAGTGAGAAACACCAATATAATGCGCCCCTGCAAAAGCATAAATATCATTGGCATTAGAAGTTTCGTTCTTCATACAGTTTAATTAATTGCAAAAGTAAGATTCTATGCAACGGTGAAAGCAAAGTAACCACCTGAAAGAGTAACCATATCTTCTTGGGACAATTGCTTTCGAGCGAAGAGTTGTGTCAACTGGTTTACGTCAAATGAGGGAGGTGGCAGATTCCCCGGAATATCCGATGCTTGAGATATCCTTCCATCTCTTCGTCCTCCCTCAACAGCCCACGTTAAACCACCAACCTGGACATCAAATTTCCATGGTTAACACTTCAGCCATTTTAGATTGCTATCATGGCTACGTTACTACCTCTTAATGCATATCTTACCTGGTGGGCGCTATCTCTTGCAGCGAATGCCACTATGTCGGCACAAGAAACCACTCCTGGGCATTTTGTTTCTATCATAGACTTCGATTCATCAATTATTTCAAAGCCAGACAGGCTTGGATTGTTTGCAGGGGAGTCTTTCTCTGCAATATTTCCTCCTGCGGAGTCGATGAGGATTGATCCATCACAACCCTGAAACAATAACTCAATGTTTATATAGTAGTCACCTTCATATTAGCTCTGGATAACTCATGTAGGATTTCAAAATACTTACTCTCACGAAGCAATCGTGAAAATGCATCCTTATTAGATCAGCTGCCACACCAGGATTCGCTCTAACAGCTTTTCTCACAACATCACATACAATCCCCTCTGCCTCGGGGCATGTATGCCGGTAGTAACCCACTTTTAACCCGGCACCATCGACCATACTGTTCGTAAATGACAGCAGTAAGATTAATGGAACAAAACCAACAACCATTTTCGCTTCGAACGACGTCGATACTAATTCTCCAAGAGAATTGTGGAAATTAATCACAAGCTCTTTCTTCTTACTTTGAGATGAGATGAGATGTTGATATGCGATGTAGTAGCACCTGGTATTTAAGGAGTTCTTCGGCTGCCATTGCTCGATGAACCAGCCAACTCAGGCTAACAAATTTGACCATACTCTCTTTATGATAGGCGATGCCATTTTATCTTTTAGCATTGAATTATTCAAGTGAATAGACCAGGTAAAGTATTTAATGCTAATTATTTCATTCACCATTAGCGGCTCATATAACGTGGGCGGCGCCCACAATTAACAGCTACATATTATTGCTTCGTGGGTCTTACACTCTCCAAATTTGTTTAAATGCCAGTTGATTATTGTCTCTTTGTTTATGAAGTTTTATTGTCCCGCAGATGCGTCAAAATTATAGTCGATAGGCATGGACTGGTCAATTTTCGAACATTGTCATTTGATAAACCTGTCCGAATAAATGCACGTGGTCAATATTCTTGCTGAAAAGATTCTTTCATAAATAGGTAACGGACATAGGTCCACGTAAGAAGCAACAAATGATAACCGTTGAAATGTCTGAATATATCATAATTTGAAGGCCCCGCCCAAAAAACGCTACAGCTCTCAGGAAAGGAGTTTTTAAGTTATTAAAAAAACAATGTCGTAAGCATTATATCACGCTCAAGGTATACTAGCAATCGCACCTTGCGGTGCAATAGGTACGCCGAAAATATATAGAGAAATTTGGTTGTTAATTTTTTTTATTGAAAATGGGAAAATCAATTCACAGGCATAAATGACAATCAAAGAAACCATCCACATTTTGGATGGCACGCTTCTGAAATGGGAATGGGAAGAAATAAACTAATAAGATAAGTCTGTCAAATATTTTCAAAGGCTTGGCGGCATACCTGATCTGTAAAGTAGCCGAATCTACATTGCAAGCGGCCAGAGGTGCGTTGGAATGTAGTACCTGAAAGCGAGAAGAATCGACCCGGCACGCTGAAGTAGACGAAATTGGGGAGTGAAAATATGATTAAATTTGGAATCTGAAATCCGAATGGTTGGCCACAGAGATTTACATTGCGAAGCGGGCGGAAGATTTAATTATGCTTAAATTTCATTCGTATTTGCATTGTGATGCGCTGAGGAAACATTAAATCAGGTGACGGCGGTTTTAGAGAGATGATGGTTTCGAGATAAATCCAGGTGAGATCAAAGGAGTTGCTTAATAGAATTTGGTTGGGATGGAATAGCAGGCAACTGGTGGAAGTGCATATGAAAATCTTCAACATTATGAAAATCAGGTGTGTGGCACAATGGTATTCTTAAAGTGATCTGTAACAAGACAAAAAAAATGAAACCAGTTAGTGTAGCAACCTATTGCATAGAGAGAAAAATGAAAAATGAAGAACATGTCTTTGTAAAATTTGAATAAATGATGCAAAAAACAAGGGAATGGAAGGAACTAAATAAATGAGGATGATGCAAAATCAGGGCAATGGAAGGAACCGAGATGTTTAAAATATGGAAGTCCCAATGCAACATCCCCTATAAAATGTTGAAGTAACCTACAATAATGAAATCATTGAACTCCCAAGGTTTGGCAAATCAATAAGAGTATGAAAGATGGTAGATAATAAAAATTAGTTTCAAAAAATTTGATGCATAACGAGTGTGTTTTCCACGATGAACATGAAATGTAAGGAATTGAAAGGTAATGTGGGCATGATTGCACTCCCTCATTATCGGCTTATAAATCATCCATGGGTTTCCAATAAACGCAAGCATAGGAATTAATTTGCAACAATAGACCGAAATTTTGTGTGCACATAAAAGAACAAAGGAGACAAGAGCATAAATACAATTAACAAGAAATATACAATAGATTATGTAAGTCCTTAATGTAGCAAATAAGTAGTAAAGTAAGATCTAATATCTGTTCAATTTTTATGTAGAAGGTTCCTCCGTTATCGTGGGTAAGAGGAACGTCCCTATGGTGTTTGGAAAAATGTTTTTCCGTCCCGAAGCCCAGCCATGGCAAGGCCATTTCTCATACAAGAGCTTGGGGCATAGGAAAAAGATCAAACCCAAATGATTTGAAATGATTGAATGGTGAAAGAAGGTAACCTTTTGCACATATCTGAAATTCCTTAAAGCATAGGAAGTTCTTAAAGTTCACCATATTTAGATTATAGTAAGAAAGGATGAACGAGTTATAGACATTAAGATTTACCTATTTGAACAAGAATGATCTCACTTCACTAAAAGATAAAGATATGATACAAATGTGAATGAAAAATGGACATTTCTAAGAATCCAATGAATTACCATAACCTTGAAAGTAAGACAAGAAGAACAGAAAATGACATACCACTACTTGACTAAGGATCCCTTCATCAAGTACTTTAAATAGAGCAAACCCTGCAGGGATTTCAAACAAGACTACCATCTTTATTATTGATAGCCAGGTAGTGCAACTTTCCTGTCAATTTACTGGCATGCCTACAAAAAACAAAGCAAGGATGACTCATAAATGCATCATAAAAAACTTAAAACTATAAAAGTAAAATAGTGAAAATACAACTTCTTTTAAACACAAAGGAACATAATATTCCTATAAAAGCTGGTACTAAATATTAAAATAAAAAAAAATAAAAAAAATTAGACTTTTATCTTGACAACTAAGAGACAGTCATAAAACACCAAAAACATATTCACTTTGCAGCAATAGATCTGTACTTTTTCTAACTG
Organism: Sequoia sempervirens; assembly: GCA_007258455.2. Taxonomy (NCBI): domain Eukaryota; kingdom Viridiplantae; phylum Streptophyta; class Pinopsida; order Cupressales; family Cupressaceae; genus Sequoia; species Sequoia sempervirens. The sequence goes on along the minus strand of VDFB02281492.1, from coordinate 388,259,172 downwards.
GTATATGCACATGAATGTGAATGTTGAAGACCTTTTCACTTCCAACAAAGTTAATAAAGAGATAAATTTAATATTGTGAACTCTTGTATTAGAGTCAAAACAAATAAAATATTTTCAGAGTTAAACAAAGACTATTCTATTTGGGTTTTATTGTATTTGAGTTAATTTGTTTAGAAGATGCAAGTATGTTAGAAGTATAACCATTGTGAATAGAATGATTCAATCACACCTGCAAACAATTTGTATCTTCTATAACAGAAATTTTAACTTACCATAGCATGATAGTGGATGTAGTGGAAATCTTGGAAAGAGGTCAGAAGTTTGAGGAAAGAAATGTAAATTATGTTACATATGAGGAATGTATAACACAAGTTTAAAGAATAGTTGATGAGAGAAAAAAATATAGGTGAAAAAGATTTGTAAATAAGTAATGTTTGACTGCTATGAACATAAATGGTACGGAGAATCCATTGTAAACAATAGCTTTAGTAGAAGATTGTGGAAGACCACTTTTTTGTTGATTGAGCAGTTGTTGGAGAAGAACTTTGTGCTGAATGTAATATGCTAGTGTTTACATAACTTGTATTGAAAGGGTTGAACTTGACAGTTATACAAGTAATAATCAATGACAGACAAAGGATTGAGTAATAAGAGAACATACCTGTTATGTTTTTTTTTTGGTGAAAATAAGCTAAGCATTGCAAGCAATTAATGTCGATAGTGTTGACAATCGAGCTTCCTCACTGATCATGCGTGCAACATAAGGGATTTGTTGCATGCGTATGTATCTATCAAATGTGAATGCATGGTGGATACAAAGGTTAGAGAGATGAGTTACTCTAGAAATTGTTGTGAACGTCAACCCTTGTCAGTCAATGTTGCCAATGTTAATGGTGGTCATATCAAGTGTAAGCCCCTATGATTTGTGGATGGTTAACGCCCATGCCATTTTAAGTAAAATTTGGCATCATCCACCATGACTTATCTGTGTAATAGGGAAATATTTTGGATTGGTTGTATCCCAAGTAGGCCCAATGTAATTCTTGAATTGAATAACAACAATCTTAGGGAGTTGGGGTGTTTTTCACTCTCCTTGTAAACTATTTGTTTTACTATTCCAAGAGCTCCATTAATAAGGCCAGTATCAATCCACAGATTACAGGATAGCATAAATTTTTGGTTGACACATAGTAGAATCTTTTGTTGGAGTTGGTCATCATCTGGATTTGAGTTGAGAGAGCTCCCTATTTGTTCTGTAGTGGCTATGGAAATGGGTTGTGCTAGAGACAACAACATGTGCTTATTATGGAGTGATAATTTTTCATTGGTTGCATAAAGATGTATGGATGATAAGAAAGTGATTTTTTCTATAGATGTTAGTGTCAAGCTTGACCTTGACATTAGCAATTGCCAATCTATGATTGTAGGTTTAGCCTTTCTTAAATTGCACAAGAGCTTGCGAAATAGAAGTTGAGTTGGATCTTCTCCTGCTTGGTGAAATATTTTGTTGAGTGCTGGGAAAGCTTTGTGCAAGTGATAGTTGATTCCCTCAAGCAACCTAGGCCTGATGAAGCTCATTCCATCAATTAAAATGTAGTTAACAAATTGCATTCTCTCTTGGAAGCTTGCTAGTGTCTGGCCTTGCAAGGGAGCCATCTCTTTGATGGGTATACAAAGTGTGAAATGAATTGTTGATGCTCCAATGTTGAATACTGCAACACCTATTGGTACATGAAGTAATAGTGATGTTTTCTCATTTGGAGTAGAACAATTGAGTGCAAACCTGATTTGTTTAATTAGGTGTGACTTTCCAGTTCCTGCAGTTCCTTGAACTATTATTCTGAGTGGTGGTTGGTAAGTGGTGGAGGATAGGTGTGAACACTAAATCTAGTGTTTTATTTTTTTCCAATGAAATTTCATGTTGGGTATTTAGATAGGGCAGGTGGGGGACTTGATATGTTGTGCAGTTTGAGTCTACGAAGGTGGATGCTATAGTGAGTTATATTGGATCCAAGGAATGAGTATTCCAGTCATGGTTAAGGTCTATTTCACAATTACCTAGCAATTCTAGCACATCCAACTAGAGTGGATTGCTTGGGTGTACACTTGAAAAAACTTTCCATTTGGATTGGTTGCAATGATGTGGGGGTTCTACATCGCTCAAAGGAGAGTCAAGGTTTTTTTTGGAGGCTGTATCTGGTAGAGTGCATCGCACATGCCACAAATGGTAAGTGCATGCCATCCTCTCCCATTGTGCCACTATATGAGTTGGGGATAAACCAATATCAACTGCAATGTTATGAAAAAGGTTTGTAGATAACCAGTTCAGACCAGCAAAAGTCATGGAAATTCGGGTCATCTTTTGGAAGAATGCTTTTGAATTGGGGGGAGACTCAAACAATTTCTTGAGAAGAACTTTCTTTCCATTGGTTTGCTTTAGGGATGTTTTGAAGCTCCACTTCTGAGTGACTTCAATAAGTGGAAATGACTCCAAACAAATAGGACATGCCATGTATACATCAATGTAGTTTGTGTGTGTTGATGCAACTGTCATTGAGAGTGGAATTTGTTGATAGTTTTTTTGGTTTACATTTAGAGAAACAAACGTTCGACTACACAAGCAAAGCGAAATTTTTAGTAAAAGATGGAAACTTTTTTGGGCACTAATATCACGATCAACAAGGTTGTCAACAAGCATATTTCTAAAAGCTATTGGTGCTGGCTTGTTAGGATCACAAGTTGTCAAAATACAGGATACCATTGCATGGTATGTTTTGGATTTGGTTTCTTCTTTAGCTGCATACTTTAATATATATTTGAGCACTGCATCTATTGAGAGAATGGGATGGCAATCTAAATTTGTTCACCAAATAGAGAGGATAGTGGGGTTGTGAAGATTCACTCCCGAGGTCATCATTACGAGTAGGGTTGTGCTTTGGCTGGCCATTCTCATTTGAGAGGGTTGAAATGTCTTGCATGGTCCAAGGGGCTTTGTAGTGACATTCAACTATAGATCCTTTTCTCTAGAAACATGTCTGCAAGGTAGAATGTGTATGGCGCTAAACGAAATTGAGTAGTTCATTGTAGTCATTTGAAGGGGTGGATAACATAATCATTCTTGTGTCCATTAAGCAAAGGTTGTCAAAGGTAGACCGTGACGTTGTTTCATTTGAACTTTGGTGGGGATATGTGTTCCAAGAAGAGACATACATGTTAATGTAGTCGATTACATTTTGTACTGATGCAAGATTATTCCATTGTAATTTGGAAATATCAGGAGTATTTTTTAGCCAAACGAAACCGTGGACATGTGCAGAGCCATAGTGTTGCCATTCATACCTAGACAAAGGAGATGTTATTAAGAAAATGATGTGGTAAAGATGTAAATATAAATGATGTTGGAGTATGCTTACCTATACTAGTAGTCCTTTGTGTAGAGAATCTTCTCCAGAATCTCTTCACAGAATGTAGTGAATCTGTGATGTATGTAGAGTGCAACAAGGTGTGGGTTTTGTACTATATTTTGGATCCTCCACCGCGCAGTTGTAGTAGGACTTGTTGGTGTAGGGGATGAAATAACATTGTGTAAGTCTAGCCATTTAGTATCTGCTGCACTAAGGGTGAATAATAGAGTAGGGAAACCAACCTAAATAACCATGTCAAATAGCTCGCCCTACGGTGAGTCTAGAAGGGACGTGTACCAGAGATTTTTGAGCCAAACCGTATAACCTAGTCTGCAAGGTGTTCATCAGGAAGGTCCTTGAGTCTTTGGTACAACTCAAGTATTATTGTTGGAAATCTACTTTCCAAGTGTTTTTGAACGAATACAGAAGCTGTGGTCTAGCTACAATGGAACATAAGAAAATTAAGGATGAAGTATCTAAACCGTGTGTTCTGGCCAAACCTATTATCATGGTATCTAAGAAGGTGGAGAGCATATTCATGTAGCATGACCTCTTTCATAATTTTTTGGTTGAATGCAGCTTTTCCCTTTGGAAACAATGTTGCAAATTCCATAACATACAATCCTTCAGTGGAGTATTCATTGAGGGGTGTAAGAGAAATTGGTGGCCAATCAATTGTAGGATGTGAGCATCCCTCCCCTAATTGCAACAATGCTCGAAATTCTTTCACTTCTGTGCATTCAGGTGGAAGGTTTGACACAAATGATGTTGTTGCTTGCAAATTATCTTGCAAATTTTCTTCAGTTGTATTATTTGTTTCCATGAAACTAACATCAAGGTGGTCTGAAGTTGAGGTTGTTTTATTTAGAAGGTCAGAGATGTTAGTAGAGGCAATAGGCAAGCATAAGAGGGAGGCCTCATCTAATTGGACATCTTTGTAGTAAGGGTCATTACAAATCTTAAATTGCAAAGCCTTGTGAACATGTACTTTGTAAACATAGAAACTATAATGCTAGGTATCAACATTTTTTTTGTTTACTATGAGTATATCCAAGTCATTTATATGATTTGGCAAGTAATTTGCAATAACTGTAATATCTTGAGGAAAAAAAATAGTGTGGCCACTATATTTTAGTTGTCCCCTTTTTGCATAAGTAACTTGGAGGACAGGGATAACTCTTGATATGAGCATCTCCTCAATCTGAGATAGGCATTGTAAATAAGCGGGCTGCTCTCCAGGGTCCATGTTTTTCCAATTTGAGAAGCGATTGCCATTTTTCTTCTGAAATGCATCTTGAACAAGCACTACTACCATTTAGTAGCCTAGTTTTTATTCCTGGATATCGTTCCATGCATATTTAGCATGTTGAAATGTTTGATAGGTTGCCCAACTTTGCACGGAAGGAATTCCTAGCAATGTAATATTTTGTAAGAAATAGTGGAGGATGGTGGTTTTGGGAAGCTAAACTAGAGTGTAATGTAGACTGCATTTGGGGTGTGTATGGTTGTGATGGGGAGGGGTTATTGAAAAGACAAGGTGGGGATGTGGAGGAGCTTGCTTGCTGATTGTGATGGTTTTCTCTCCTCCATCTATTAATAGACTCCTTATTTGATTGGTACCTTAAACATTGCAAATGATTACGACGAGATCTCTGTGCTTCCATACATTCAGCTGGGGTTTCCATGATAGGGGTTGATGAGGAATAGAGCAATGCAATATTAATTTGCAAATTTTTTTTTGAAAATGTAGAAAGAAGGTGTAAATTTATGGTGTGTAAAAACAAGAATTCATATTTTATTGGAAAACATTGCATGTAAAATCAAGAAATGATATTTCAAGACAAGTGCACAAGATAATTTTTTGGTATCAAAAAAGGCTATGTATAGATTTTATTTATAATTGTACAAACACATGGTTACAATTGGTGGTACTGCCAACAACAAAAGGTGTACAATTTAAACAAACACTATATAGTATTGTGGAAAGCAAGAGGTACTTGCAAACTTTAAACAGGTTTTATCACTATAATTACAAAGCTTTGTATTTCATTCCTAGCAAATGAATTCACTGTGATGGCCACTTCAAAGAAAAGCTGACAGCCAACAACTTGGTCTAACACATGTTTAGTAGCATTAGGATCCTTCATAAGTAAATAAAAAAAATTAGCTAATACACAGAACAAACCATTTGTGGGTCCTTCAAATGAAATGGCTTTAAGAAGAGCACCTGTTCCATCCTCAAAATCCACTTTTACCATGTAGCTAAAATCACAACCAGGGGGATCACTAGAACACTTTGGGCAATGAAAGCTATTGGGGCTCTTTTGTACAACCTTCTTCTTACATTTCTTATTTCCCACCATAAGAGGACAAGAGAGGTAATAAAAATTTTCCAAGTGGACTTTCAATATGCTTGCCTTTACACAAACATTTCTTTTTTTAGGAGTTTGTATTAGTGATTGATATGATGTCAATTGGATTTGAAAATGTTTTGGAAGAAAGATTATATATTGAGATGGAAATAAAGGGTGTCTCTTTCTCTACAGTGGCATACCAGTCATGCAACATTGAGGCTTCTAACAATTTTGGATTAATTACAATTGTAGTTGCAAAAATAGTATCAAGAGATTTTCCACGCCAAGAGGTTATATGTCCAGATTTGATCAAAATGATTGGAGGGGTTGGTAGAAGAGGTAAACCAGATAATTCTTTTCCTTCAAATTCACAATGGTGACCCCAAAGTGTAACATCAATGATGGTCAAGCATGGCATGTCTATGATTGTTGTAGTACACTTGACTATTTCGGTTCCATCTCTCTTACGAATGGTTGATGCAGGGAAGATAGATAAAAGTATGCCAAGAACATCAACAAGGGAATTAATAGACAGTGATAGTAGGGAATCAATTCTCTTGATATGCAATCTATCCATGGGGATTGTAGAGTCTACACATGGTGAAGGAGTTATAGTTAATGATTTTTGGAGGAAATTTTCAAATGGGTTTGTTGAGTTGTATTTTGTATTAGCAACTTGTATGTGACCATTAGAGATAATATATAGACTGTTACAATGCACCACATTGTAAAACTCATCAACAAGTTCATTGAAGCATGTGTTATGAATTTTAGAGCATGCTTTGTCAATGAGGTCAAAGCCAAATACTTTTCCTTCTCAGTCAGCCTTGTGAAACTCATCGATTGGAGTCTTTGTTAATGCTCTACCCTCAAAGGACCAATGCTTATAGTATGGGGTCAAAGTTTTGATGGGGAGTATTTTAGAAGGGACTATGGTTGGTTGTTGGGTAGAGCTTACATCTTAGTGTAAAGCAACTGTGGCCTGCGAGCTAGTAGATGACAAATGAGATGTAGCCTATAGAAGAGGAGTTGGAGTACCAACGAGAGATGCTTTATTTGAGACCATTTCAAGGTTGTTAATAATTATAGCCCTACAATTGAATGTTGTAAATGATTTAGGAAAATAAAATCAATGAATGGGAGTACTATTCAAAAATAGAGAATGAATGGACATATATGTATTTGTCGAACACCTTGGATGTATATTCTTTAAGGCTGACAATAGACCTAGTGACCATTTCTTCTTCAACAACAAGATTGTTGAATTGGCTGGGAAGAAAATTTGGATGGGTGTCGACACCATCAAAGATATGAAACTGGTATTTAACATCTATTAAATGAGCTTGTTGTATAACGTCTATGGATGTAACCTGTAGTGTAGGCTCAAGATCAAAAATTCCTATAAGAATTCCTTCAATGGAATTTGGAGTTAGAGTTTCCATTTGGGAGGTGAGAGAAAGTTCAAGTGTTGTGCTTGCGGGAAAGTTGAGAGTGTTACAACTAGCTATTATGACAAGTAAAATAAAGGCACTTCTTAACTGTACAATTTTTTTTGATAATAGGAAAAACAAGTTTTGAATGGACCCGAAACAATTTACAACAGGTTTTGAAAGGACCTTAAACCTTCAAGTTTTAAGGGGATCCAAAACCCACACCAAGAAGAACAAGCTTCCTAAAAGATAGGAACAAAAACAACTAGCAACACCACAGGAAGACAACAAGCCAACACCTAGCCAAAAGCCAATGCACAGCCCAAACAAGAACTAGGAAACTACAAGAGTCTAACACTCATTGGTTTTTATGGGACCAACAACCCACTACAAATCTGGAACAAATCTCCATCAACAAAAGTTACAGAGCCATATAAACCACACTTTCTACCATTATAGGAAGGGTAACTACTAGTATGTAGGGCAATCATAGTTGCCTTCAAAGCCCGTATGTTCTCTCCACCTCTATAGGAGAGAGTCCCAAGATCACCCATATCATGGTGACTGCAACACCCCTTATCCTTAAGATAGAACTCCATAAAGATCAGCTCTCTTTTCAATATCTCCACCTCAATAGAAGATGAAGAAAATAAAGCAACATGTAGGCCAGCCTTAGCTTTCTTGCAGCCACAAAACATGGCATAATCAACCCCCCAACATTTCTTCTAGGTGTACTCGAAAGCATCCTACTCCACCTCTATAGGAGAGAAGTCACAACCCGCCACATCCATCTTCCCCTCAATAGAAGATAGGACCACCTCCATAGGAAGGGAAAGAGTGACCCAAAGATGCACAAAAGGAAACATAATGAACATCGCCAAGGATCCAAGAACCACTCCTAGAAGGATAGAAAATAATTCGAGGTTCAGGGAGAGAAGAAATTCAAACACATAATGCCAAGGCTTGACCACAAACAAAAGCAGATAATCGATTTCAGAGTGGTCAAGAACAAGCAAACCCTAGGAAGAATAGGGGATCCTACACAATGAATAAGTAAAGAGAAGACCCAACAAGATAGCACACCAAGCAACCCTGACACACCGGTCAGGGCCAAAGAGGGGCCAAAACTCCTCACAAACAACCAACAAGAAACACCACCAAACCACCAAGAGGGGAAAAGAATGAACCAGAACAAACTGAGAAATAGAGCCCCTAGGAAGTAGGCACCAAACACACCACGGGCAAGGAAAACCATAATTGGAAGGTAAAGATGGGAACCTTAGGCTTCATAGTGTATGACCACATTGTTTATGTAGTTATTTATCAAACCATTGGTTTGTGAATGAGGTAAATTTGATGCAAGCTAGCTCTATAGTATAACACTTTGTTGGAATTTTGTATTTGAAAACAATATTTACTGACATATTAGGTGTTTAGTTTTTTAGATTTAAAAATAGCTACAACTTTTATATGGAATCAAGCATCTAAGTATTTAGTAAAGTTTAATTGGAAAGAATAAAATATGGAAAAACACCGTTTATTTGCATGGTGAACAAATATATTTATAATATCAAAGCTCTTCTTCGAAAAGAAAATATAGGGAAAATTTGTTTCTTTTTCTTGTTTGTAACAGTATTAGAGTTGACTATAGAAGTCTATCTTTTTTTCTTACATTGGAGCCATAAGTAGGAATAGTATAGGTACACCAAAAAAGTGTGTATTATAGTCGACTATAGAAGAATATCTTGTTTCTTTACATTGGATCCATAAGTAGGCATAGCATAGGCACAAAAAAAGACTTATAATGAACTACAGGTTGTCAAGGTAAATCTAGAATGCAGAGATTATCATGGGTGCTACAACAGTATTATAGTGTTGATCATATTTAAGCTCCCTTAGGAAATTGCACAAACCCTCTAGTTTTGTGCAATTGGATTGGTAAGTTGACACTGAGACTTGAAGCATCTCGATATCCAATTCTTTGATAGGACTTGCTGTCTAACATGCAAGTTTGAGTTTGTGAACAATGTCCTGGCAACTATTAGATACTATTGCAGCAAGATGTTGGATGGTTGTGTGAACAGAGTTGGGCTTATTAATAGTAGATGATGACTCGGATACTACCAGTGTTGGATACATTGCCATGGAGGGGCTAGGTTGTATAGGAGTATTTGTATGTGTAGCCATGACCTGGCATGAGTGGATAAAATATACATATAAGTAGAAGTACAATATAATAATTTAAGCATGTAAATGAGTGAGGAAAACATGGCACTTAATTACAAATAAATTAACAAATTACAAGAACTATGTTCTACATGTTGCAATTTACAAACATTAGATCAATCAAATGTGTGAAATGATCATGACAATTAATTATATAGCAATTTTTTTTTTAAATGTAACCTATATTTTAAATTGGTAGTACACAAATTATTATATGATGATGTATCTTGGTTTCTAGGCTAAGGCTAGTTAATTTGGCTACTTTCTAGGTTAAGGACCATATTCAGTATGAAATCCATAGTATATCTAATTTCAATTTGAAACACAAAATAAGCAGTTTATATGCATCTTTTAAAGAAATGCACTCTTTCAATAACAATAAATGTGGTGTTGTAGTAGTAAAAACTAACAAAATGGAAATGTAAATATCTATACTTCTCTCTTGAGAACAACAAGAGTTGGATACCAATATTTTCTTAATATATACAATACAAACCACAAAAAATGGTAACATACAAATAATACACACTAATAATAATTTTCTATATTTATATTAGAAAATTCAAAAACCTCTAAAAGGTATCTTAAACTTAGAAAACCAAAGTACATCCCTGATTTAATCTTTTCAAGTGCTTCCTATAATGCTTTCTTGTTGCACTTTGTTAGCCACTGCAAACAAATAAATGATATTATGTTAAATCACACAATACCTGTTCAAATAAATGAAGGACATGCACTATTTAGGTTGCACATCTCCGTATCACCATAAAAATGTTATTTCAAGACTTTTTCAACTACATATCAATTTATCAAGGCATCAGTTTTGAAAATAAATATACTCATGATTTACAACAGAACTCAAATGCATACACAAATCTTTGGAAATATTCATTTAACTGGAAAACATACCTTGGTAGGAAAGTTTATATTATCAAAAATGGAGTATTGTAGGGATATTGGATTTATAGTATTGTAATACCCTAGTTGATAGTTGTCTAAACATTAAAAACCTTACCATACTTATATTTTTGAGGTCTTTAGTAAACCCATGCATGTTTATCTCATTGATCTAGATATACTATGAGATTTAGGATCTCATCATTGGAAAATATTGGAAACCAGAAAGCTTTAAATTTTAAAAGGAAGCAACATGAGACTTGCATATGTGCAGATTCTATAAAGAAAAACAATGTTGATATGACCCCATTAGAACTTCTAGGTTTCTATAAACTTTCATATAATAATACACCTAGACACTAATGTCTATCCTACATTAACATTAATACGTAGGCCTTCAATTTGATGGAAGTTTCCTCCTTACAACCGATATCCATTAACATCTTTTGACATGACACACCAAAATTATGTTGTAAATTGTCTTTGCTTGCAGCTCTTTTACCTCACAATGGATGCTAAAAATAATGCAACCAAAATTTGCATGATCACTAAGATTTCAATCTCCAAACTTTAAATACTAAAGTTACAAAATATAACCATGGTAAAAAAATAAGAAGATACAATTTCTCGCTATTCCCTATGCACCCACTAAATAATTCACTATCCTCTAAAATATTATTTCTTGTCAAACAATTGCAATGGAACCTCTAATATTTATACCCATTTCTTTCACTTTGAAATTCTCTCCATGTTCAAAACCAAATACACCACACAAGTTGTTAGAAGAATACATATAATTTAAAAAAAATTAAATTAAAAACCCTCAAATATAGTTCAATTCCTTTGTAAGAGCAATAGCTCTATCCCTTGTAAGTGTAGTTCTGTTTTTAAGAGCAACAACTGAATATAGTTCTATTTTAAGCAAATCATGTATGCAACCTATACTAGTATAAGTTTCATTTGGCTTATTGGTTGAGCTTTTGATCTATGAAAATTTGAAATGCATTCATGCACACGTTTTGAAATTGTGTGGACATGTCTCATGGGGATGTAATCTAAATCATGAACTACAAAGGATGTATATTTCTTTGTTGGTAATGTTCTTCGCCACTTCAGAATCCAAATGGGTAACCAAAAAATTTCAAACAATATTCTTTATCATCCCAACTTGACTAACTTTAGATAGAAATTAATCTAAATATGTACTATTTTTTGGGTTTGTATATTTAGCGATCAATTAAATGGTAATGTTAGATTTGTGTTAGGTTGGACCATTAGAAACATTGTACACATGGGAAATTTTGTGAATTAGAAACTTAGAAAAGAACATCATTTGACACTAGAAAGTGGCTATTATTACTAAATTGTTACTCTAATATTCTAAATTGTTATTAAGTTATTAACCTCTTTATCGAAAATCATGTTAAAACTTGATAGCTATAGCATTGCTATATTGTGCTAATTCAATATAATATTTAATAGTTTTTAGATACATGCTTCACTTCAGTTGTTGTCTGTACTTGGGCTTTTGTCTTGTTCCAATTTAAAGCTAAGAGACAAATGAAATTTAAATTTTGTCTTTAACAATTTGAAAGTAATTGAAACATATATTCACTCTACAACTTTAAGCTTGTTGATCACACCAAAATAGGTGATAATAAAACACACATAATTTTCACTCTGTTTGACCAAATTTAAAAGTTTAATATGTTCTCGAAAGGGGAAATAATGAGAAATAAAACCCAAAAATCATTTAGCATGAATCTCAAACATGTATAAGTAGTTTTTTCACCTAGAGCAACAATTAACAACATAACAACAAAGAATCATACCCTATGGATTGGGAACTAAGTAAATATAATGTCATTGTATAATGATAATAAAATAATAACTATGAGGAAAAAGGAAAGGAAAGGAAAGGTCCTTTTATAGTCCATGATACCAGGCAGTTTATTTTTGGGTCTACATATGGCTTACAGTATATGGGGCTCCCGGTACTCCCAATATGAGGGAGGCACCCAACTCGTGATCCATAATATGAGGTGTACATACCTTACCCCCTTTAGGATTTGAACTTGTGACCTCTCTTTCAAGAGGAAGGAAAGATAAATATATCTTGAACATGCAATTTATCCACCAAACTATTGAGTAATTAAATGCTTTCATCACTAACAATTTAAAAATTACCAGATTTATAGATCTATGATAGCAGCAAATTGAATTCAATAGTGCACCAAATAAAAGCATGATATTTCATTCTTCCTATTCTCATAAAAAGACTATAGGCTGCAATAAAGCACTCAAATTAGTATATACACACATACTTCTGTAAGTAGTAAGGAATAAGGAATTACAATAAAGAAGAGTGGAGTCTAATTTTATGTAATTGCAATTTAAGGCTCTAAGGCCATTGAGTCATACACAAAATAGGTGAAGACAAGAGCCAGGTTATATCATATCCCACATAGTCGTATTGTCACTATTCACATATAGAGTGGTTTGATAGAAGATATATTCAATTGCAACAATTTGAAGTAAAGACTACATTGGTCTGTAAATCTGGTGTCAAATAATGGAGAATCCTTGTTTCCTAAACCTTTCTTACTTAGCATGTTCAAGCATGCATTAGATTGAATAAGGCTCTTGTAATGTATGTTAAGCTTTCCTTTAGAAAATTGAAACAAATGTATCCTATAATAGTATAATAGATTTTTGTGAGCATATGTATTGAGAACTCTCTAAACCCATTAAACTTTTCAACAGTCAAATGGGTAATGTTTATTTTTTATTGAAATTTTTTAATCTTTCATTGTTGGACTATTTAATGCATTTTCTAGGTGTGATGCTTATCACTCTAATAAGCTCTAAAATAGGAAAGGAAAGCTCTAAGCGTGCCTTGAGTATAGTTTATTTTTTTGTAAATAGTACATGCTATAAATCTTGTTAGTTGATTCACGTGTCTTCTCTATAGGGTATGTGTAGGATCATCATGGAAAAAACAAGCCCTTAAGTGGCAAAAAATTTAGAAAAATTAGTGTTAGGCAACTTGACATAATTTTTTTTATAAGTTATCTATATTATTTCAAAAATATGTAAGAATAGAATATGTAGAAAATTGAATGTAGTTTCTAGACTACTAGGTTTATTTAAAAATACATAAAATCTATTTGGTGAAAATTTGAAATTTCAATGCAGTAGTATTTAAATTTCAGGGAAAAAATAAGAAGTAGGTGTCTGTCTAACCACCCTAACCATAATAAAATGATAATAATTTTTTATAAGATTTTATATATAAGTAGAGGACTCATGTCCAGATGTTATGCGTATTTTTTTGTAATTTTTTTCAAGTAAATAATTAATTATGAATTTTTTATTACAACTTTTAAAAAATATAAAAACTAGTTTGTTTGACCACCTTAACTTGGTCAAAACTTCATGAAATTTAATTTTTCATTTTTTAATCCTATAGTATGTGAAGCATAGAATGTGACACATGTTTCAGATTCAAAAAATGAGATACATTTTGAAAGTTATAGATGCTTTTCAATTAGCCTATCGATCAAGACTTTAGTCATAATTCTAATAGAAAATAAATAATAATTATTTATTAAATTCAAATTAAAGCATAATTTATATTGGTGGAAAGTTGAGAATCTCCTCTAAAAATCCTTTTCGTTTCATCAATTTTGGGTTAAAAAAAGTTGTCAGCCACATACCCTACAAATACCCATAATATTGCCACTTTTTGGCCCATCATGATCCTACACATACCCCATACTCCCATAGTTGCATGGGAATATCTAAATCATCCACATGCCCTAACTAAGTTCCATATTTTGCATGCATGTTGAATATTGAAGATACGATGAAGAGGGGAGAGAATTCAGGAGGTGCCAAGTAGAAATAGATGAGGCGAACAAGGCCAAAGGCACAAGTATGATGAGGCCTCTAGTAAAACAACATGGCACACATTCCAGGAAGTTTGAAAAAATATTCAACAAACTCAAGGGAGAAAATATAAAGAGCCTAGAAATAGGTTTCCAATAGAAATAAGACAGGTCTATAGTTATAAAAGAGGAGAGGCTTATTGATGTAAAGAGCTTCAATGAGGGAGCATACCAGTGCAATTGTACATAGTGAAATATTATGTATATATATATATATATATATATATATATTGGAAATATTAAAAACTTTCTGCTCATCTAATTTACTCTTAACTCTGATATAAATTAAGATAAATTTTGTTGAGGATGTGGTTAGTTCTGGTTGTAAAGATGGTATACAGAGTTATAATCCATTTTTTCTGGTGATATATTTTTGCAATTATTTGGTTGCAAAATTCAAGTCTATATTATCAAGTACTAAGAATGAGCGAGGAATAAATGAGAGGTATTTATGGAAATTTAATGAG
>VDFB02281492.1:388173851-388244347 GCA_007258455.2 Sequoia sempervirens | reverse complement strand
GGGGTTCCAACTCCAAGAAAAACTTCTCCAAGCTGAAATTGAGTTGCAATCCAATCCCTTAGATGAAGCCCTCACAAATAAACTAGCTATGGTGAAGGATTCACTCAGGAGACTCTAGAATAGCAGAATTAAAGGGCTAAGAGTAAGAGCTAAGATGAACTAGTTGGAAAGTGGGGATAAATGCACCAAGTTCTTCTTCAGATATATTAAATAAAAATAGTCCAGAGAATAGATAGATTTCATCTTTGTGGATGGGTCCTCAGTGACCAATCAAGAAGAGATAAGGAGCCATTTCTTCTAGTTCTACAAAGGTCTATTCTCCTCGGAAAAGGAAATGGGAGATAACAAACGAGCAAAGGAGGATATTAAGAGACTCATCCCAAAGAAAATAAGTGATGAGATGGAAAAGGAGCTAGGGAAAGAGGTAACCCAAGAGGAGATTAAAAATGCTATTCTCTCCCTAAGGATGATAAATCCTCGAGGGTTGATGGAATTTCAGCTAAATTCTATAAAACATTTATAGAATGGGTTTGTGATAATCTTCTTCTAGTGTACAAGGAAGCCTTTGAGAAGGGTTCTCTTGGTAGCAAAATTCATAAAGGTGTGATCAAACTGATCCCAAAAGAAGGTGACAAATCTCTAATAAAATTTTTGAGGCCCATTACTCTTTTAAATGTTTCCTACAAGATCCTGCCCAAGATTTTGGCCGACAAGGTAGCCCTAATTCTCCTTTCCATAATAAATTCCACGTAGATAGGATTTATAAATGGAAGGTACATTCTTGAGAATTTGATCACCACCAAAAGCTTTGTAATTGGATAAACTTCCCTGTGAAAACCAAGAATGACTTTGATTAGTTTAAATAATTTCAATGGAGAAATGACTCTAACATAAAAAAGACTAAGGTTAAAGAACTATATAATATGCTAATAGGACACATTGATTTGACTAATCACTTGAATCAAACCTGGAAATTACAATGGGATAGAAATAACAAAAAAAAAAATTCAAAATAATTGGGCTAGATAGATTGAAGCTAAACAAGCATGTTTTAGATGGCTCCTCATCTATAGAAACTTCCCTTTATAAGAAAAAATGATGACATAGCAATATGCAGTTTTTGTAGAGTTCTAGAATCAATTAATCATATATTCTTTGAATGCATATTTGCAAAAGAAATTTGGAAAATATTCTATAATGACCAAGATATATGGGCAAACAATGGGCAACTACTACCTAAGAAAATTTTGTTTAATCATAATACAAAGATGGGGAAAACAGCTAAGCTATTTTGGTAATGCCTATCCTCTAATATCTCGCATATAATGAGGCTAGATATGGGTACTTATGGCCAAAGGGACATCCAGATATTGATGTACCATGAGGGCTCTACATGTACTTAATCAAGTGATCTTGTTGTAGACATGCAAAACATTATGCATTCGATCAGATATTCAGTCAAATTAGGTCTCACATTAGGCCCATTCATCACTTTCATCCATTCATTAAATAATCTCATTTCCTAAGGTCATTTATCAAATAAACATTATCATCAGCCTTTTAATAAATCAAACATCATCCCTTTAATTAAATAGATCAAACATTTATTTAATTAAATCCAATCCATATTTCATCCTTTTCTGATTTAAATAAATCAAATATTTAAATCATGAAAGTCAAACTCACCTAATCAGCATTAAACTAACATAATCATCATTTATTTAATCTAACCTGATTAAATACTAATCTCACCCACTTGCATTCTCTAGATATCTCCACTTGCACAAATAAATCAATTTTATTGATTTATTAAAAAACCCTCATTTTCCCTCAACATGGCAAGTTGATTTGTCCCTCCAACATAGCATTTATTGCTGTTTTTCTTGTCTCCCTCTCAAAATTTATTGCAAAATTTGAATTCAAATTCTCCCTCTCATGGGCACTCTTCCCAAATCTTGCACAACCATTGGCCTATCATCACTTGACAAGTGTCTCTTCTCATTGGAGGATCTTTAGTCCCACATTCACCATCTTGGCCAATCTCTCATCAAGAAAATCTATAAAAGAAGGCCTTCATTCTCATTCATGGATCACAACTTTTATGCAAGGTTACTCTCTTAATTTGAGAACTCATCTTGCTCATCATTTCCATTGCATTTACATCATCTTGAGCTTTGATCAAGGATTGGGAAAGGGTCACTAGCACATGTGACACCAATCCACTATGGAATAGGTAACTTGTGGTTGCTTTCATAATGCTTTTAGTTTTATTTCATCCTTTGTTGCATTTTGAAGCATTTGCAAGGTATTTCATAGGGGCATTTTGATGGATTTGTGAAATACTAACCCCTATATGAAGTTTAGTGTTTGCAGATTTTAATGGATGCCTACACTTGCAAAGGGAAAAAATAAGAAAGTTGAGAACAAGAGATAGGAAGATAGAACTTCAAAAGAGGAACTATCTGCTACACAAGTATTGGTGGTCTTGAGTGGTGATCATGGGGTAGACTAGAACATTTTGTGGACAGTCTTCCTTTGCATATCCTTTTGTTCAGTAGTAGTTGTTTATATATATGTTTAGTGGATTATACTTGTACATGTTTTATTGTATATATGATGTAGCTAATATCTTTTTGATACGATAAAAATGAAGGAACTCTTTTGGTCTTACTCAGTTGTGGCTAAATTTGATATTTTGTAAAAGGTTAGACTAAGGGTTATGGATACTAATGGTTTTTTTAATCTTTTGTAATGGGGGGTACTGAATTTTTGCTATGTCAGGATACTCTGATCTAATATTGGGATGAACAATCAAACTATATGACTTGTATTTTCTACTCATTTTATACTTAATACAAAAAAGGTGGTATCTTAATACAACTTTCCAAAATTATAAGTTGCATCTTAGGCATTGCTAGTTGTCACCTAATATCCCTATGGTGCTCAACTTGAATCAAAGATGACATTTGCAATCACATATCTCAATGTGCCAATGTAGACTCCTCAACATCTGGTCATTTATTGTGGAGCCTAATCTCATCCACTTTGCTTGGTGTATTCTTTTCCATGGCTTACTAGTGGGGCATAGGTTTTATCTTCTGGGGTTTCAGGACCCTCAATAACCTTTCTATCATCAATATAATTGTTTTGAATACCTCTTTTGATTTTATAGTAGAGCTCAACAAGTTTCAACATGGATTCATAACTTCTTTTGACCTTTTAGGTCAAAATATTTCTCTTGGAATATGACTCTTTTAGGGGACTAGCCTTCATTCCCCACAAATATTTTGATATTTCACTTTCTTTCAAGATAGAATATTTTTTCAAAATATTAAAAGATATAAATTTTATATCTTCTCTCATTATACTATTTGATCATAGTGTTTCACTTTATTCTAAAGATATCATTTATTATATTTTTAATTACAGATCTAGTTGTAAGCTCCAAAGGTTTCCCTAGAACTGGCTTACCTCTAAGATTTTCTCAAGCACCAGGAAAATGGCCCTTGTACATTTTCCATAGCACCTCTATATCTAGCTTCTTCTAATAGTTGTTCTCCTACTCCAATCACCATGTAGGGAGAATCCAATCTGATCCTAGCCCTCAATTTCAAGATGAATTCCTAGCTCCTCTCCAATGTGATGCTAATCATAGAGGTGTGTAATAGGCTAGAGAATTATTATTTTCTTCCCCTCCCCCTCAAGGTAGCCTTATAGGAGTCTAGGGATATCAAATGGTGCTTCTCTTTGGTGGTGTCTTGTTAATTCTTCAAATTGGTCACGTTGACATGTTTTGGTTATTTTTGCAACTCACAATAAAGATAAATATAAAGGTAAATCTATTGATAAAGGTTAGGATGTACTTAACATAAATTTTGGCCCCATTAATGATTTGGAAAAGCTGAGTGAATAGGATGCTCTTCCTCCTCCTAATGCTACTACTCTTGCTACTTGGCAGTTTTTTTTAATAATTGTTGTATTTCAAGTTGTGGCCCATATGACTCTTGGAGTGTGATCATGTATTCACCCATTTTTATTTTGTGAATATGCATACTTTTATTTCTTAATTTAATAGTATGCTAGCATATATTTATCAAAATAATTTATAGCTAATTAAAACAACAATATTTTTATTTGGATGTAATAAGCTAGCTAATGTTCCTTAATAATGCAATCTTGGGCCTATTGAAGAGGATATAATTCTTTATGGGGAGATTTTATCCCTCTTAATCTCTCTCTATGTGTAATAGATTATTTGTAGATTTTATGTATGGTGTGTATGATAATAATAGTGAATTTTATAATTTTTGAGTAAGGGGACCATTGAAAATGTAATAAATTCTAATGAGCTCCATAAATTAGTCAATATTTTAATTATCTATGTAATCAAACACATGACATGATACCTATTATGAAATTCAACACATATTTTTAGGGTGACCAAGTTAAACAACAATAATATATTTAAAATTTATCCATCAAAATAAACCCACTAAGCTATCAAAATTTTACTATTAATACTCATATGATGATTTAATCTGATTACAATGTAATTATGATTCTGATTATTAATGTAATTATGTTTTTATCATATATTTTTATGTATTTATGCATATATGTAATTTCACTTGAATGGACTCTAACTATAAATTATCACAATAGTAACCTCAAATAATCTATTAGAGGTATATTGGCTCATGCAAAGCCATATGAAGGTGGTATAGTAAATTTAGATGAGGTCTATCAATTTCAATATGTATGATATTTAAATTATTACAACAATAAATTGTTGAAATTTTTTACAAAGGAGAATAATATAATGGAAAATATGCTGCAAATATTTGATAGGTCACTTCAATGGGGAAAGCCTCCAAAGAAATTTTACAAGAATAAAATTTACAATATGATTATTGTTAAGAAAATTATTACTTATTCAAAGAACCAATGATCACAAAGAAGATTTAATAAATCATAGATAATGCATAAGATCCTCTAGTTTATTAAACAGTCAAGGGTATCCTTATAAAGGAGAAATATCCAAGCATGAGGTGTATCAACACCTCTCTATTCTATAAACTAGCTGGGAAAAAAATCAGGAAAATATCTAGTCTATGTCAATGACTCATACAACAATAAATTCCTAAGTAGGCTTAGGTCAACCTATGTGTATGCAAGCATTAAATTATACACTAACACCCCCCCCCTTAAGCATAACTTAGGTCGGCATGGATAAAATGGGTCCTGGCTACTAGCCATGTTAGGTACCCATGCACAAAGTAATCTTCTCAAAAGGCGGAGAAAAGGAGAAAACCCAGTGGGAACAAAACTCCTCTCCAAAAGAGAAATAGAGAGAGAAAGGCTAGAGGCCTCCCTGAAAATGATACTATTGTCAATGAAGAACATGCGATGAATCACTCACTACAACATGATAAAGATTAGGTATGGAGACACCTCTGTGAGCATCAACTAAATGCTCATCAAAGGAAGATTGGTACAACCTAAGTCTCACTAGAGCCATGAAAAAATTGTACAATCAAGTCTCATTGGATCCATGCACCAAATCTCCAAGATATTTCCTAATCTACTGAGTACAAGAAGATTACATCTAATATGTCATCAATGAAAAGATACAAAGAAAGATGACACTTTATAATAGTGCATTATTTTAATCATGGGAAAAAAACCCATGTTCCCTAGATGACCCCAAATTTCAAATACCCCCTTAAATTAAAAACTCTTGTGGTTGATCAAAACCACTATGTGGTTAGTACAAAAGTTTACCTTCTTTAAAGGGAAAAATGGGTATTTGACCTTTAAAGGGAAATAAGACTCCAATTACTCCAACTCCATGAGAGATCCACACCCAGAGAAACTCCTATTGCATTTGAAGAGCGAGTCAAAGAGCTGTGTGGGAAGTGGATGAGGTGCGGGTTTGAAACCAGCACACAGTCTCCAACCATATTCACCATATTCAATGCCCCTCCTACCTACTGTGAACCGGTGTCAAAACCCTACCAAAGCTTCAGCCATCACTTCTATTCTATGTATGCGTAGGTCCAATGCACCAAAGAAATAGCAATGAGATCAAGCGAACAAGGGTCTCAAAAAAAGAGATTTAAAACACTGATGTTAGTAGATGTGTTGGCTTTGGCAGGGTACGTAGTGCAGAGGTGAGTGTAGGTCCCGCGTGGAAAAGAGTGTCAAGCCTCCACCAAGATTCAACAAACACTTCCCTCTAATTCATGTGACAAACACCAATGTACATAGGTTATTGAATGACCATTCACTACCCAAACAAAGCAAAGCATGTCATGAACAGTGTTGAGGAAAGATCTGGTGGTTATGGCATCAATCGACCCCTAGAACAGAGGTGTCCCACCTCAAATTTCATCCTTTGATTAAAGCTGAGAGCTCGTGAAGGAAGAACGACGTGAGTGAGGGTATGAATGAGAGTTGGATTCCTAAGCAATGATTTTGAATGTAGAATGGAGAATTTCGACTGAGAACAGAGGAAACATTCGTGCTTGTCCAATCACTTTCTACCACATTTGTCTATGGAATGAAAAGCTTTTTTGACTACTCTGATACCATGAAAGAACCAATGATCACAAAGAATATTTAATCAAGCACAGATAATGCATAAGCTCCTCCAGTTTATTAGATATTCAAGGGTATCCTTATAAAGGAGAAATATCCAAGCATGAGGTGTATCAACACCTCTCTAGTCTATAACTAGTTTGGCAAAAAAAAAAGAAAAATATCAAGAAAATATCTAGTCTATGTCATTGAATCATACAACAATAAATTCCTAAGTAGGCTTAGGTCAATCTGTGTGTATGCAAGTATTAAAGTATACACTGACACTTATTAGAAACCATACATATGAAATGGAGACCACCTAGATTAACCTAACTACGTGGATCAAACTATAGAAATGATTATATAACTTAGCATTTTTCTAGCCACAATTTAGATACATGTATTCTCGTGTATGCTTTAGGTTAGAGGAATAAAATTTCTTTCCCATTAAAAAAAAATTATCCTCAATGATTTTTAAGTTATTGTACACTTATTTTTTAGATTTATTATCTATTTTGTTCCACTATATTAATACTATATAATCATCATCATCCATGATATCTTAGTGTGTTTCTCCATGCCTCCCTAAAATTCCAAAATTATCATCTTCACCATGATCTCATAACCCTATTTCATTTTAAAAATAATTACATATCTTTGAATTCAAAAACATGGAATCTACCAAATGCATTTTTCTTGAATTTGGTAACTCTAGTTGTATGCATAGAAGCTCATTCTTTTTTGAAATGAGCAGTGTGCAAGATGTTGGAGTTGGGTGGAAATCTCCTTGTTCTCTTTCTCTAGTGTACAATACCTCTAGCAGTTTTTTGAGCAAGGTGTGCTCCCCAATGGTAGTCATGGGTCTTGTGGGTCACCACCTGTCCCTTACCTTGCTTCTCACAAAGCACCCTCACCACCAAATTTCAAAGCTCTTTTCACTATTACCAAGAAGGTTTTCTCTAATAGTGTATAGATATTGTATTCTAAAAATAGGACTACTATAAGAATCAAGGACCCGTCCATCGATCGTTCCTTTTCTAAAATGGGGAACTCCCTTATGGAAAGGTCTATGGGAAGATGTCCTAACATTGAAAATATTTGAAAATGGGAATCCTCTCGATGGCTTGTTAAGGGTTCCTTTTCCATCTCTGTTCTCCCTAAGGGCCTTTTTTGCTTCACCTTAACCCCTCTAGAAGACTTTCCTAGGTTTTTTAGTAGAGATAGTTTAGCTCTAGCCAAATGGTTCCCAAGTTTTGACCCTTGTGCATATCTAGTAGCTGCCCTCCCAACCAGGGTGTAGATCTTGGAGCTTCCCCTAGAATTTTGGGATGAGAAAATTATTGTTATTGTTGCTAACTCTTTTGGTAAATTTCTCTCCTTCGACTATGTCACCAAGGAATGGTCCAAGCTTGTGTTCACTCACTTTCACATTAGAATTGAACCCAATAAAGTGTTTCCTTCCTCAATTAGTCTAGAGTTTAGGCTTGGTAAGTTGTCTCAAGCCATTGAATATGAAAATTCTTCTCTTATGTCAACTTTGCTCTTTTGTTGGCCACCTCTACAATTCTTGTCCTAAGTAGGTGTCAAAGGTTTCAATCCCCTAGTAAAGGAAAGAATAAGGCTCGCCCCTCCCCGTGTTAAGATAGAAGGCACTCCCTTCATTTTCCTCCTCAACTAATGTTGGAGTTGGTTTTTCCCTTTGGTCCTAGAAATATCTCTTGTTCTTCTTTAGATCCTACCCTTGCTTGAGAGGTTGATATCTCTATTCCACCCTTGGTGCATGTTCAACCCTCCTCCAAGGTTTCTATTCCATCAGATTCTACTTTACCCATTATGACCCCCTCTCTTTTCTCTATTCCTAGTCTCTAACATTGAATAGTGCTTCCCTATTGACTCACCTCTAGCTTCTTTAATTCCTATTATTGAGGAACCCCTAGTGGAGGTCATTCTTTCATCCTCGGTGCAACCTCCCCTAGCATCGATTTCCCCCTATGTGGTCCCCTCTACCACTACCCTTGAATCAATGGTATCGATGTCATCACCAAAGGGTGTGTCCACTCTATTTTTGGTGGGTTCTTTAAGGTTGTCCAAGGTGGTGGGTCTAAGAAAGTCAGCTGATGTTGGGCCTTGTTCTCAACCTAGTAGGGAATCTTCTAAAATAACTAGACACAAGAATATAACTAGAGATATCACCAATGGGAACCAAATGTAACAATATAAATAGTCTGCCCCACCTCTCAAGAGATGGAGCACAAGGGTAGGGTTCCTACTTCACACTTGCTATACTCAAGGACACCTTAGAGATCACAATCTGAATGTGGATGTGGATAAAGATATCTTGCAATAAGGTATCCTAGGGTCATATTAGAGACTAATGAGGGGTTCACTACCAAGCTAGGGCTTGGAAAGACATGAAATGTAAGATCTAATGTTTCAACCTTGTGATGTATGAAACTTGAATGAATGACCTCGAAATGCATATAAATAAGAATAGAAGACTATAAAATCATAGGTGTGCGTCTCAAAACCTAAAGAGGCTTGAATGAGGTCCTAAAATGTTGGAAACATTTTATTTAGTGTTGATTGGGACTCATACGGAAGTCTTAGTGATTTAGTCATAGGCTGGGTTTTTTGTACGAAAATTGGAATCTAACAGTGTTAATTTTGAATCTCTAGAAACCCTAAAAATTGGTTGTACTAGGACTCATACACCCAATGTGGCATATCAGTCCTAGTGTGTTTTTTAGAGATTAATATCTGATTCTTCTCTCTAATCTCTCCTCTTTCTGCCACCTTTTTTTTCTAGATTTCAAACCTTGATTTCAAACCTATATATGACTTTTTATGAAGATAGAAACCTTGCAAATGAGGGGAGAACTCCAAAAAATTTATCCAAGCTTGTAACCTAATCTTCAATGGATCTTTGGGATCCAAGACATCTAGATCTATAACCACACATCAAAGAGAAGGAAGACTTGTTGTTTGTTAGAGGATAGGGGTTTGCCTAAGTCAAACCCCTTTAAGGTAATTAAACCCAATGATGATATAATGAAATAAGGAGATGAAACCTAAAACATGAAACATGAACAATGATACCTTGAATAATGCCTTATAAATTTGTAATCTAACATGAAATGGCCATGAAGGATGTAGATCTAGATCTTGAGATAAGTGTAGAACAATGCTTAACCTTGGATCCTAAATGCAACATCACAACACTAGCTCAATAACATGATTGATACTTGAAATCCTTGACATGATGATGGATCTTAAATTGTTACAACAAATAATGAAGAAGTTTCCCTTGAATGCCTTAGAAATGATCTTGAATTCTCTCTTGATGATCTTGTAAAGTCTTGGAATGCTTAGCTCTTGAGCGCTTGACTTGATATCATGAATGCTTAATGAAATAATGATTTGACACCTCAATTATATAGGAAATGCCTCTAATATCCATTTATTAGATCCCATAGACCGACATTCATGAAATTTGAGCTTAAAACCCATATTTCCTGCTCAAAACCCTAAAAAGGGGCCGAATGGAGCTCATATGCCACTCCTGCTATATGGGTTCCACCTGGATGGGACTCATATGAGTAGGGTGGCGTATAACTCCCATAGGACCTTTTTAGGTGGAAAAAGTGTCGGGGTGATAAGAAATTAAGTTTATTTGATGTCTATGTCAAGATTTTGGTTAAAATATGCCTCGAGATGCACAATATAGGGTCTTTGGGGAATAAGAATGATGTTTATAAATGTCATAAATGCAAAGAGGGCTCAAAACTCAATGTGAAAGTGTAAATAAATATACTTAAATACAACATTAAATTAATGCCACAATTAGATTTATTTAGCTTAATAGGTCCTTAAATCTAATGTGAATGTGGAAAACACATTACAACACTAGATCAAGGAATCATTAGGTCCATTCTAAGGTTAATCATCACAAGTTAAGTGTGAAAATGTAAGCGGTGATATTTTTCTACACTACATTTAGCCCCCACTTTAGTGAGAGGATGAACTTGCTTCAAACTCACACTAAAGTAGATATTTAAGAGGGCTCCAAGCATACTAATGCAAAAGACAAAGGATGAAAAAGATCAAAGAAGGTGGCCAAGCTCCCAAGATCCAAGCTCCTGCATCGAACTAACATAAGCACAAAAGGTCATGCACAAGGTATACGATATGCAACATCAAGATACGAAAACATGCAATGTCAATGACATAAGGAAGAAAGTAGAATGAAATAGAGAGAGGTGGATCAAGCCTCGATCATTTTTCCAAAATGATATGGATCAGATCTATGTTGTTTTTCCAAAAAATACATGCTCACTTTAAGGCAAAAACTTTAGGTTGTCTCCATCAAGGAGTAATCCAAGAAGGTGAGATGCAAATACCTCTGATGTGCTCACACACATGCTTAGTAGCTAAGGGAAATTCAGACTTGTATGGGATTCCCATCAAACCATAACAAATTTATACCTCCTGATAACTTTGATAAGGCACCACGCAAAGTGAACTTCAAGCTTCATTAGGCAAGCAAAGCTTTGTATGCTTGGAACTCATGAATAGACAAGATGACTCTATAGGCATGCAAAGTGTGTTATGCAAGGTGGCCATATAACCGATGTTGTTAATGCAAACTAATGTAAGGTATTCAAAGGGATTTTTCTTGGTTCATGTAAGGTATCTTCTTAGGGAACATTGTGCCTAATGTCTCCAAGAGAGGACAAGTCAAAGAAATATCACACTCTGAGAGGAAATCAAACCCAATGACATTAGTAAGAAAAGGACACATTGCAAGAAGAAAGAAAATCACACGATTAAACCTAAATTTTGATGTAATGTCACATGTGTTTCAACTTAAGGGACGTCATCCACATCTCAAGCTTGCTCTTATATGTTCATGAAAGGTGGTCAACTAGCTGAAAGAGACAACGACAAGTGACATACTAGGACAAGGCTACCTAACCCCTTGCCCCCACCTAGTGTAGGACAAATATGAGCCAAATAGGATGAAAATAAGTTTCAATTAGAGGAACTAGGTGCTTCAACACAAGGGAGAGCACCACAGTCTGTAAGATGTTGAATTTTGTTGCTCAAAGCCTTACATTGATTAGTAGAATGGCGTTCCCTAAGCCACTCATGTATGTGTGTGAGCGCATACTGGCCATGACTGTATGAGTCTCACCTTCTTGTATTAATCACCCAGTGAATAGCCTGGAGTTTTGTTTCCTTACTATGAGCATGCATTTTTAGAAAAATAGCTTAGATTTGATCCACATTGCGCTGGACAAATGTTCAAGGCTTGATCCACCTCTTTTTGTTTTTTCTTGTTTTTTATAATTTTTTTATTGACATTGCATGTTCATGTATCTTGTTTTGATACATATCATATGCCTTGTGCGTTTCCTTTTGTGCTTATGTTGGTTTGATGTAGGATCTTGGATCTTGGGGGCTTAGCGACTCCCTCGATCTTTGTTATCCTAGACCATCAGATCGGTACACTTAGACCCCACTTTAATGTCTACTTTAGTGTGAGTTTGAAACAAGTTCCTCCTCTCACTAAAGTATGGGCTAAATGTAACAATGAAAATTTTAGTCCCTTGGAGATAGTTCTCTTAATTAGGGAATGATTAATGTTAAAATGAACTTAAGTTCACCTTGATCTAGTGTTGTGATGTGTTCTACACATCCACATTAGGTTTTGAACCCTTTTAAAGCTAAATAAACCTAAATTTTACATGATTTAATGTTGTAAAGTGTATTCATTTACACCCTCACATTAAATTTAGGACCCTTGGACCTAATGTTGCCTTAATCTAGTGTTGTAATGTGTTGTACACATTCAGATTGGATTTAGGGCCCTTTTAAGCTAAAAAGACCTATTTTTAATTAATTTGATGTTGTAAAGTATATTTATTTACACTTTCACATTGAATTTTGAGCTAGGATATTTCATTTATGACCTTTATATAATCATTAATAGGCCCCTAAGACCCTATATTTTGCATCCCAAGGCATGTTTCAGTCAAAATCTTGACAAGATCAATAAAGAAACTTAATTTCTTAACACCCCAACACTTTTTCCACCTAAAAAGGCCTTGTGGGACCCATACACTACCTTGGGTGTATGAATGCCACCTAGGTGGGACCCATATGCCAAGTGTGGCGTATGAGTCCCGTTTGGACCATTTTTAGGGTTTTAAGTGAGAAAATCTAGGTTTTAAGTTCAAATTTCATGAATGTTGGCCTTTGGGATATAATAAATGGGATATTAGATGGATTTCCTAAATAAAAAAGGTCTCAAATCATAATTTCTTATAAGCCTTCAAGATAGTAAGTCAAGCACTCAAGAGTTAAGTATTTCAAGACTTTACTAGATCATCAAGAGAGCATTCAAGATCATTTCAAAGGCATTCAAGGGTAGATTCTTCATCAATTGTTGCAAAAATTCAAAATCTATTATCATGTCAATATCATCAAGAATCAAACATATTATTGAGCTAGTGTTGTGATGTTGTATTCAAGATCCAAGATCAAGTATTGTTCTACACTTATTTCAAGATCTAGATCCACATCCTTCATGGCCACTTCATGTTAGGTTGCTTATTTACAAGAAATCATTCAAGGTATCATTATTCATGTTTCATGTCCTTATTTCATTATCTCATCATTTGGTTTAATTACCTAAAAGGGGTTAGACCAAGACAAACCCCCATTTACTAACAAATCAATAATTTTTTCTCTCTCTACATGTGTGATTGTAGAACTAGGTGTCTTGGAGCTTGAAAATCCCTAGAAGATTAGGTTACAAGCTTGGATAAAGTTGTTGGAGTTGTCCCCTCATTTGTAAGGTTTCTATCTTCACAAAAAATAACTTATAGGTCTGAAATCAAGGTTTCAGATCCAGAAACAAGGTCTGGCAAAAAGATGAGAGATTAAAGAGTAGGATTAGACCTTAACCTTCAAAATAAATTATACTGGGATTGATATGAAAATTTGGGTGTATGAGTCCTAGTAGAGCCAATTTTTAGGGCTTTTGCAGTTTCAGACACTCATTTACCAGATTTCAATTTATGCATGGAAACATAGATCAAGGATTAAATCACCCAGACTAGTGTATGAGTCCCACTCAACATTAAAGTGAGTTTGTTCAGCATTTCCAGTCCTCATTCAGACCTCTTCAAGTTTCCAGGTTCACACTTCTAATTTTACAACCTTTTATTCTAATTTATATGAATTCTTAGATCATTCATTCAAGTTCTTGCATCACTAGCTTTTAACATTAGATCTTGTATCACATTAGTCTTTCCAAGTCATAGTGTGGTGGTGAACCCTTCACTAGTTTATAATTAGACACTAGGACAACCCTTTTGCTAGATCTCTTTCCACTTTCTTCATTGGATTGAGATACTTAGGGTTTCCCTTCAATGAAATAATTGTGAAGTGGGTTTGCTCTATGTCGTAAACCATACGAAAGAAAAATTCAAGGGTATACACATAGGGGTTTGGAGGTATATATAATAGGAATGAATGGAAATATATCCTACAAACATAGTTTAAATAGTTCTATATAAAAAGATATAAACCCACAATCTATATTTACACTACAAGTGAAGAATGTTAAAACAACAATGTGCATGCATTGAATATATCACTAACATGATAAACTATAAATAGTTAGATGTAATTTTTTGGATTCAACTATGTATGTTGATCCAAATAAACATACATAGTTGAATCTAGAATATCGCATCTAATTCTCATGGATTGTGAAAAAACATTCCTATTATAAAGTAGTTAATAATATAGTCCATATAGTATGACTGGGAAACTATACAAAATTATATACAATTATAAAAGATTTATATTTTCCTTACCTTTGTGGCCTTGCAAAAAGTAAATTTTTTGATATAGCTAAAATGTCAAGTGCTATATGTCAATTTTTTTTTATTGACCCTCTTAGACATAACCATACTGTTCATTTTGTTCTAAGAAAATCCTATGAAAATTTGAATTCTATAAACACTTAGAAATGGTATATATATGAGACAAGAGACAAACAAACACACTCACAGACAATAAGATTAGTGAAAAACATTAGCGTTCATGTTGTTTCACCTGAATATATACAATGAAATTAAAAAATAAGAAACAATAAAGATTCAAAAGCACAAAAAAAAAAATCAAATCTAAATCCTATTTACATATGTGTGGTTACATTCATAAGGGAAGATGATTCAATGTGTATTTACCCATTAAAACATTCAACACTCTAGACACCAACATGTGCCTTGCTTAAAAAGCCATCTCATCTACCATTGTGCTACATTTGCATAGCGAAGACATGATAGCCTTGAAACCTTAGGAGGACTTTTAGTCTTTTTGAAGAGAGAAGTTTAATTTTAACTCCTTAGGTTGGTTTTGTGATATACAAACCTATAAGCCTTTATAGCTTAACCAAATTTAAGTTAGAATAGGCAAACAAATATATTTTGAGGAATTTTTATAACAAAATATTGCAACATGTCCTCTAACTAAGATGAAATCATAAATTTTTATAACCTTATCAAACAAATACTACATTTAAAATAATTTTAGAATATTTAGAAATATTTATATCTCTTACTGTACAAGACCTTCAACTCAATTCTTTCAATATATTATTGCTATTTAAAGAAATAGTTAAAATCTTAAATAGACTGAATGAATCTTAAAAAACCTTGAAATATAACCTTGTTATTTTCTGAATTTTAATTTATTTAAAAAACACGATAAGTTGTCAATAGTATTGTAATTAATATTTTATTATATTTTATGTTTAAATTGATGTGGTATGGTTTTCGTGAGCACTTCATAGAATTGACTTTTGAATGTTGTTTTGATCAATTCAATTTTATCTTTGGTGGCAACCGTCTGAATAGGATAACTGCACTCGCAGACATATATAATGGTTTGTGACTCTTTTAGTATAAGGACATAAAACGATATCGATATTTCTTGGTTTGGAATTAAATCTTAAAACCAGGAATGCATTATCAATTTTGTATATGAAGAAAATTCGATAATATTTGTTTTCATTTACAAATTTTACTACAAATTGACAATTCCTCATTTCGATTCGTGGAGGCAACAATAAAAATCTTAGGAGGTAATTAAAATAATTACACAACTCCTCCTTACATAAATCATTTTATTTCATTGAGCAGTTCTGCACTTCCGTGCAATCTGATCCTTATTTCGCTTTCTCAATAAAAAATGGAAACAATACCACACCGATAACGCATTCAAACATTCCTTTAGTTGGGGACGCGACATTGTTTCCTTATCTCCCCCTGCGATCCAGTCAGCACATCAATAGAACCCATCTTTACCATCGCTCTGCCAAAATTCTTCCTCCATATGGTTGGATAATTGGCGTTAATTTTCACCAGCCTGGAGGTGGCGTCATTTGACATCAACGTCTTATCAGACTTCAGCAACCCACGCTTGTATTGCAAATCGACGTAGTATTTCACGTCCAGTTTAGTCGGTGTGAGAGGATCCAACGGAACAACAACACTAGAGGATGAAGATGATGCGGGGCATTTGGCCTTAAGATGAAGGGCATAGCGAGGATCCATGGAAGGGTCCTGACCACCACTGCCGCTGAAGTTGTACAGACGATCTGCAGTAAATGAAGAACAGTGAGAAACACCAATATAATGCGCCCCTGCAAAAGCATAAATATCATTGGCATTAGAAGTTTCGTTCTTCATACAGTTTAATTAATTGCAAAAGTAAGATTCTATGCAACGGTGAAAGCAAAGTAACCACCTGAAAGAGTAACCATATCTTCTTGGGACAATTGCTTTCGAGCGAAGAGTTGTGTCAACTGGTTTACGTCAAATGAGGGAGGTGGCAGATTCCCCGGAATATCCGATGCTTGAGATATCCTTCCATCTCTTCGTCCTCCCTCAACAGCCCACGTTAAACCACCAACCTGGACATCAAATTTCCATGGTTAACACTTCAGCCATTTTAGATTGCTATCATGGCTACGTTACTACCTCTTAATGCATATCTTACCTGGTGGGCGCTATCTCTTGCAGCGAATGCCACTATGTCGGCACAAGAAACCACTCCTGGGCATTTTGTTTCTATCATAGACTTCGATTCATCAATTATTTCAAAGCCAGACAGGCTTGGATTGTTTGCAGGGGAGTCTTTCTCTGCAATATTTCCTCCTGCGGAGTCGATGAGGATTGATCCATCACAACCCTGAAACAATAACTCAATGTTTATATAGTAGTCACCTTCATATTAGCTCTGGATAACTCATGTAGGATTTCAAAATACTTACTCTCACGAAGCAATCGTGAAAATGCATCCTTATTAGATCAGCTGCCACACCAGGATTCGCTCTAACAGCTTTTCTCACAACATCACATACAATCCCCTCTGCCTCGGGGCATGTATGCCGGTAGTAACCCACTTTTAACCCGGCACCATCGACCATACTGTTCGTAAATGACAGCAGTAAGATTAATGGAACAAAACCAACAACCATTTTCGCTTCGAACGACGTCGATACTAATTCTCCAAGAGAATTGTGGAAATTAATCACAAGCTCTTTCTTCTTACTTTGAGATGAGATGAGATGTTGATATGCGATGTAGTAGCACCTGGTATTTAAGGAGTTCTTCGGCTGCCATTGCTCGATGAACCAGCCAACTCAGGCTAACAAATTTGACCATACTCTCTTTATGATAGGCGATGCCATTTTATCTTTTAGCATTGAATTATTCAAGTGAATAGACCAGGTAAAGTATTTAATGCTAATTATTTCATTCACCATTAGCGGCTCATATAACGTGGGCGGCGCCCACAATTAACAGCTACATATTATTGCTTCGTGGGTCTTACACTCTCCAAATTTGTTTAAATGCCAGTTGATTATTGTCTCTTTGTTTATGAAGTTTTATTGTCCCGCAGATGCGTCAAAATTATAGTCGATAGGCATGGACTGGTCAATTTTCGAACATTGTCATTTGATAAACCTGTCCGAATAAATGCACGTGGTCAATATTCTTGCTGAAAAGATTCTTTCATAAATAGGTAACGGACATAGGTCCACGTAAGAAGCAACAAATGATAACCGTTGAAATGTCTGAATATATCATAATTTGAAGGCCCCGCCCAAAAAACGCTACAGCTCTCAGGAAAGGAGTTTTTAAGTTATTAAAAAAACAATGTCGTAAGCATTATATCACGCTCAAGGTATACTAGCAATCGCACCTTGCGGTGCAATAGGTACGCCGAAAATATATAGAGAAATTTGGTTGTTAATTTTTTTTATTGAAAATGGGAAAATCAATTCACAGGCATAAATGACAATCAAAGAAACCATCCACATTTTGAATGGCACACTCTGAAATGGAATAGGAAGAAATAAACTAATAAAAGATAGTCTGTAAATATTTTAAAACTTGTAGCAATACACAAATCTCTGTAAAAATGGCAAAATCTACAATACAAAAACCTTAAAAATTGCAGTAAAATATAAGTACACCAAGAAAACAGAAAATAAAGCCTTTGTAGTGAACAAGTCGAGAGTAGTAAACAGTGGTAAAATCCACAATCCAAATGGTTGACACAGAATTTTGTGCAGCTTGAACAGAAAATTCCAATTATGTGCACCCAAATTTCCATTAATGTTTGTGTGATATGAGAAACTGTTAATCCATTTGACAACACAGTTTTTGAAGATGATGATTTTTGCAGACATCATCCAGTAGAATCAAAGTTGTATGAAATTTGATTTGGATGAGCCTTTGAGCCTTTGGTGGAAGTGCATATGAAAATCTTTAACATTATGAAAATCAAGTGTGTGGCACAATGGTATCCTTAAAGTGATTTGTAACAAGACAAAAAAAATGAAACCAGTTAGTGTAGCAACCTATTGCATAGAGTGAGAAAAATGACAAATGAAGAACATGTCTTTGTAAAATTTGAATAAATGATGCAAAAAATAGGGGAATGGAAGGAACTAATTAAATGAGGATAATGCAAAATCAGGGCAATGGAAGGAACTGAGATGTTTAAAATATAGGATTCCTAATGCAACATCCCCTATAAAACATTGAAGTAACCTACAATAATGAAATCATTGAACTCCCAAGGTTTGGAAAATCAATAAGAGTATGAAAATGGTAGATAATAAAAATTAGTTTCAAAAAATTTGATACATAACGAGTAATATTTTCCAATGAACATAAAAATGTAAGGGTGAAAAGGTAATATTGGGCACATAATTACCTCCTCATTGTCAACATAATCATCATCGATTTCCAATAGCTTTAGCATAGATCATTGCAACAATAGACCAGTACAATATGCTACAAAACAAAGGAAGACAAGCATAAATATCTAGTGTAAGAAATATACAATAGATTGTGTAAGTCCTTAATGTAGCAATAAGTAGTAGTAAAGATCTAATATATCTATTCAATTACCCATGCTTAGAAAGGTTCTCTGATATCTGTGATGAAGGCCTGATCTATGTGAATATTTGGAAAAAAAATATTTTTTTAAATCCCCAAAAAGTAGCCTTAAACAAACCCATTCTCCCTTCCCGGAAACTTGGGGGAGCATAGGAAAAAGATCAAACCCAAATGATTTGAAATGATTGAATGGTGAAAGAAGGTAACCTTTTGCACATATCTGAAATTCCTTAAAGCATAGGAAGTTCTTAAAGTTCACCATATTTAGATTATAGTAAGAAAGGATGAACGAGTTATAGACATTAAGATTTACCTATTTGAACAAGAATGATCTCACTTCACTAAAAGATAAAGATATGATACAAATGTGAATGAAAAATGGACATTTCTAAGAATCCAATGAATTACCATAACCTTGAAAGTAAGACAAGAAGAACAGAAAATGACATACCACTACTTGACTAAGGATCCCTTCATCAAGTACTTTAAATAGAGCAAACCCTGCAGGGATTTCAAACAAGACTACCATCTTTATTATTGATAGCCAGGTAGTGCAACTTTCCTGTCAATTTACTGGCATGCCTACAAAAAACAAAGCAAGGATGACTCATAAATGCATCATAAAAAACTTAAAACTATAAAAGTAAAATAGTGAAAATACAACTTCTTTTAAACACAAAGGAACATAATATTCCTATAAAAGCTGGTACTAAATATTAAAATAAAAAAAAATAAAAAAAATTAGACTTTTATCTTGACAACTAAGAGACAGTCATAAAACACCAAAAACATATTCACTTTGCAGCAATAGATCTGTACTTTTTCTAACTGGTATATGCACATGAATGTGAATGTTGAAGACCTTTTCACTTCCAACAAAGTTAATAAAGAGATAAATTTAATATTGTGAACTCTTGTATTAGAGTCAAAACAAATAAAATATTTTCAGAGTTAAACAAAGACTATTCTATTTGGGTTTTATTGTATTTGAGTTAATTTGTTTAGAAGATGCAAGTATGTTAGAAGTATAACCATTGTGAATAGAATGATTCAATCACACCTGCAAACAATTTGTATCTTCTATAACAGAAATTTTAACTTACCATAGCATGATAGTGGATGTAGTGGAAATCTTGGAAAGAGGTCAGAAGTTTGAGGAAAGAAATGTAAATTATGTTACATATGAGGAATGTATAACACAAGTTTAAAGAATAGTTGATGAGAGAAAAAAATATAGGTGAAAAAGATTTGTAAATAAGTAATGTTTGACTGCTATGAACATAAATGGTACGGAGAATCCATTGTAAACAATAGCTTTAGTAGAAGATTGTGGAAGACCACTTTTTTGTTGATTGAGCAGTTGTTGGAGAAGAACTTTGTGCTGAATGTAATATGCTAGTGTTTACATAACTTGTATTGAAAGGGTTGAACTTGACAGTTATACAAGTAATAATCAATGACAGACAAAGGATTGAGTAATAAGAGAACATACCTGTTATGTTTTTTTTTTGGTGAAAATAAGCTAAGCATTG
Source organism: Sequoia sempervirens (assembly GCA_007258455.2). Taxonomy (NCBI): domain Eukaryota; kingdom Viridiplantae; phylum Streptophyta; class Pinopsida; order Cupressales; family Cupressaceae; genus Sequoia; species Sequoia sempervirens. Next base: position 388,223,751 of record VDFB02281492.1, on the reverse strand, counting down.
CAAGCAATTAATGTCGATAGTGTTGACAATCGAGCTTCCTCACTGATCATGCGTGCAACATAAGGGATTTGTTGCATGCGTATGTATCTATCAAATGTGAATGCATGGTGGATACAAAGGTTAGAGAGATGAGTTACTCTAGAAATTGTTGTGAACGTCAACCCTTGTCAGTCAATGTTGCCAATGTTAATGGTGGTCATATCAAGTGTAAGCCCCTATGATTTGTGGATGGTTAACGCCCATGCCATTTTAAGTAAAATTTGGCATCATCCACCATGACTTATCTGTGTAATAGGGAAATATTTTGGATTGGTTGTATCCCAAGTAGGCCCAATGTAATTCTTGAATTGAATAACAACAATCTTAGGGAGTTGGGGTGTTTTTCACTCTCCTTGTAAACTATTTGTTTTACTATTCCAAGAGCTCCATTAATAAGGCCAGTATCAATCCACAGATTACAGGATAGCATAAATTTTTGGTTGACACATAGTAGAATCTTTTGTTGGAGTTGGTCATCATCTGGATTTGAGTTGAGAGAGCTCCCTATTTGTTCTGTAGTGGCTATGGAAATGGGTTGTGCTAGAGACAACAACATGTGCTTATTATGGAGTGATAATTTTTCATTGGTTGCATAAAGATGTATGGATGATAAGAAAGTGATTTTTTCTATAGATGTTAGTGTCAAGCTTGACCTTGACATTAGCAATTGCCAATCTATGATTGTAGGTTTAGCCTTTCTTAAATTGCACAAGAGCTTGCGAAATAGAAGTTGAGTTGGATCTTCTCCTGCTTGGTGAAATATTTTGTTGAGTGCTGGGAAAGCTTTGTGCAAGTGATAGTTGATTCCCTCAAGCAACCTAGGCCTGATGAAGCTCATTCCATCAATTAAAATGTAGTTAACAAATTGCATTCTCTCTTGGAAGCTTGCTAGTGTCTGGCCTTGCAAGGGAGCCATCTCTTTGATGGGTATACAAAGTGTGAAATGAATTGTTGATGCTCCAATGTTGAATACTGCAACACCTATTGGTACATGAAGTAATAGTGATGTTTTCTCATTTGGAGTAGAACAATTGAGTGCAAACCTGATTTGTTTAATTAGGTGTGACTTTCCAGTTCCTGCAGTTCCTTGAACTATTATTCTGAGTGGTGGTTGGTAAGTGGTGGAGGATAGGTGTGAACACTAAATCTAGTGTTTTATTTTTTTCCAATGAAATTTCATGTTGGGTATTTAGATAGGGCAGGTGGGGGACTTGATATGTTGTGCAGTTTGAGTCTACGAAGGTGGATGCTATAGTGAGTTATATTGGATCCAAGGAATGAGTATTCCAGTCATGGTTAAGGTCTATTTCACAATTACCTAGCAATTCTAGCACATCCAACTAGAGTGGATTGCTTGGGTGTACACTTGAAAAAACTTTCCATTTGGATTGGTTGCAATGATGTGGGGGTTCTACATCGCTCAAAGGAGAGTCAAGGTTTTTTTTGGAGGCTGTATCTGGTAGAGTGCATCGCACATGCCACAAATGGTAAGTGCATGCCATCCTCTCCCATTGTGCCACTATATGAGTTGGGGATAAACCAATATCAACTGCAATGTTATGAAAAAGGTTTGTAGATAACCAGTTCAGACCAGCAAAAGTCATGGAAATTCGGGTCATCTTTTGGAAGAATGCTTTTGAATTGGGGGGAGACTCAAACAATTTCTTGAGAAGAACTTTCTTTCCATTGGTTTGCTTTAGGGATGTTTTGAAGCTCCACTTCTGAGTGACTTCAATAAGTGGAAATGACTCCAAACAAATAGGACATGCCATGTATACATCAATGTAGTTTGTGTGTGTTGATGCAACTGTCATTGAGAGTGGAATTTGTTGATAGTTTTTTTGGTTTACATTTAGAGAAACAAACGTTCGACTACACAAGCAAAGCGAAATTTTTAGTAAAAGATGGAAACTTTTTTGGGCACTAATATCACGATCAACAAGGTTGTCAACAAGCATATTTCTAAAAGCTATTGGTGCTGGCTTGTTAGGATCACAAGTTGTCAAAATACAGGATACCATTGCATGGTATGTTTTGGATTTGGTTTCTTCTTTAGCTGCATACTTTAATATATATTTGAGCACTGCATCTATTGAGAGAATGGGATGGCAATCTAAATTTGTTCACCAAATAGAGAGGATAGTGGGGTTGTGAAGATTCACTCCCGAGGTCATCATTACGAGTAGGGTTGTGCTTTGGCTGGCCATTCTCATTTGAGAGGGTTGAAATGTCTTGCATGGTCCAAGGGGCTTTGTAGTGACATTCAACTATAGATCCTTTTCTCTAGAAACATGTCTGCAAGGTAGAATGTGTATGGCGCTAAACGAAATTGAGTAGTTCATTGTAGTCATTTGAAGGGGTGGATAACATAATCATTCTTGTGTCCATTAAGCAAAGGTTGTCAAAGGTAGACCGTGACGTTGTTTCATTTGAACTTTGGTGGGGATATGTGTTCCAAGAAGAGACATACATGTTAATGTAGTCGATTACATTTTGTACTGATGCAAGATTATTCCATTGTAATTTGGAAATATCAGGAGTATTTTTTAGCCAAACGAAACCGTGGACATGTGCAGAGCCATAGTGTTGCCATTCATACCTAGACAAAGGAGATGTTATTAAGAAAATGATGTGGTAAAGATGTAAATATAAATGATGTTGGAGTATGCTTACCTATACTAGTAGTCCTTTGTGTAGAGAATCTTCTCCAGAATCTCTTCACAGAATGTAGTGAATCTGTGATGTATGTAGAGTGCAACAAGGTGTGGGTTTTGTACTATATTTTGGATCCTCCACCGCGCAGTTGTAGTAGGACTTGTTGGTGTAGGGGATGAAATAACATTGTGTAAGTCTAGCCATTTAGTATCTGCTGCACTAAGGGTGAATAATAGAGTAGGGAAACCAACCTAAATAACCATGTCAAATAGCTCGCCCTACGGTGAGTCTAGAAGGGACGTGTACCAGAGATTTTTGAGCCAAACCGTATAACCTAGTCTGCAAGGTGTTCATCAGGAAGGTCCTTGAGTCTTTGGTACAACTCAAGTATTATTGTTGGAAATCTACTTTCCAAGTGTTTTTGAACGAATACAGAAGCTGTGGTCTAGCTACAATGGAACATAAGAAAATTAAGGATGAAGTATCTAAACCGTGTGTTCTGGCCAAACCTATTATCATGGTATCTAAGAAGGTGGAGAGCATATTCATGTAGCATGACCTCTTTCATAATTTTTTGGTTGAATGCAGCTTTTCCCTTTGGAAACAATGTTGCAAATTCCATAACATACAATCCTTCAGTGGAGTATTCATTGAGGGGTGTAAGAGAAATTGGTGGCCAATCAATTGTAGGATGTGAGCATCCCTCCCCTAATTGCAACAATGCTCGAAATTCTTTCACTTCTGTGCATTCAGGTGGAAGGTTTGACACAAATGATGTTGTTGCTTGCAAATTATCTTGCAAATTTTCTTCAGTTGTATTATTTGTTTCCATGAAACTAACATCAAGGTGGTCTGAAGTTGAGGTTGTTTTATTTAGAAGGTCAGAGATGTTAGTAGAGGCAATAGGCAAGCATAAGAGGGAGGCCTCATCTAATTGGACATCTTTGTAGTAAGGGTCATTACAAATCTTAAATTGCAAAGCCTTGTGAACATGTACTTTGTAAACATAGAAACTATAATGCTAGGTATCAACATTTTTTTTGTTTACTATGAGTATATCCAAGTCATTTATATGATTTGGCAAGTAATTTGCAATAACTGTAATATCTTGAGGAAAAAAAATAGTGTGGCCACTATATTTTAGTTGTCCCCTTTTTGCATAAGTAACTTGGAGGACAGGGATAACTCTTGATATGAGCATCTCCTCAATCTGAGATAGGCATTGTAAATAAGCGGGCTGCTCTCCAGGGTCCATGTTTTTCCAATTTGAGAAGCGATTGCCATTTTTCTTCTGAAATGCATCTTGAACAAGCACTACTACCATTTAGTAGCCTAGTTTTTATTCCTGGATATCGTTCCATGCATATTTAGCATGTTGAAATGTTTGATAGGTTGCCCAACTTTGCACGGAAGGAATTCCTAGCAATGTAATATTTTGTAAGAAATAGTGGAGGATGGTGGTTTTGGGAAGCTAAACTAGAGTGTAATGTAGACTGCATTTGGGGTGTGTATGGTTGTGATGGGGAGGGGTTATTGAAAAGACAAGGTGGGGATGTGGAGGAGCTTGCTTGCTGATTGTGATGGTTTTCTCTCCTCCATCTATTAATAGACTCCTTATTTGATTGGTACCTTAAACATTGCAAATGATTACGACGAGATCTCTGTGCTTCCATACATTCAGCTGGGGTTTCCATGATAGGGGTTGATGAGGAATAGAGCAATGCAATATTAATTTGCAAATTTTTTTTTGAAAATGTAGAAAGAAGGTGTAAATTTATGGTGTGTAAAAACAAGAATTCATATTTTATTGGAAAACATTGCATGTAAAATCAAGAAATGATATTTCAAGACAAGTGCACAAGATAATTTTTTGGTATCAAAAAAGGCTATGTATAGATTTTATTTATAATTGTACAAACACATGGTTACAATTGGTGGTACTGCCAACAACAAAAGGTGTACAATTTAAACAAACACTATATAGTATTGTGGAAAGCAAGAGGTACTTGCAAACTTTAAACAGGTTTTATCACTATAATTACAAAGCTTTGTATTTCATTCCTAGCAAATGAATTCACTGTGATGGCCACTTCAAAGAAAAGCTGACAGCCAACAACTTGGTCTAACACATGTTTAGTAGCATTAGGATCCTTCATAAGTAAATAAAAAAAATTAGCTAATACACAGAACAAACCATTTGTGGGTCCTTCAAATGAAATGGCTTTAAGAAGAGCACCTGTTCCATCCTCAAAATCCACTTTTACCATGTAGCTAAAATCACAACCAGGGGGATCACTAGAACACTTTGGGCAATGAAAGCTATTGGGGCTCTTTTGTACAACCTTCTTCTTACATTTCTTATTTCCCACCATAAGAGGACAAGAGAGGTAATAAAAATTTTCCAAGTGGACTTTCAATATGCTTGCCTTTACACAAACATTTCTTTTTTTAGGAGTTTGTATTAGTGATTGATATGATGTCAATTGGATTTGAAAATGTTTTGGAAGAAAGATTATATATTGAGATGGAAATAAAGGGTGTCTCTTTCTCTACAGTGGCATACCAGTCATGCAACATTGAGGCTTCTAACAATTTTGGATTAATTACAATTGTAGTTGCAAAAATAGTATCAAGAGATTTTCCACGCCAAGAGGTTATATGTCCAGATTTGATCAAAATGATTGGAGGGGTTGGTAGAAGAGGTAAACCAGATAATTCTTTTCCTTCAAATTCACAATGGTGACCCCAAAGTGTAACATCAATGATGGTCAAGCATGGCATGTCTATGATTGTTGTAGTACACTTGACTATTTCGGTTCCATCTCTCTTACGAATGGTTGATGCAGGGAAGATAGATAAAAGTATGCCAAGAACATCAACAAGGGAATTAATAGACAGTGATAGTAGGGAATCAATTCTCTTGATATGCAATCTATCCATGGGGATTGTAGAGTCTACACATGGTGAAGGAGTTATAGTTAATGATTTTTGGAGGAAATTTTCAAATGGGTTTGTTGAGTTGTATTTTGTATTAGCAACTTGTATGTGACCATTAGAGATAATATATAGACTGTTACAATGCACCACATTGTAAAACTCATCAACAAGTTCATTGAAGCATGTGTTATGAATTTTAGAGCATGCTTTGTCAATGAGGTCAAAGCCAAATACTTTTCCTTCTCAGTCAGCCTTGTGAAACTCATCGATTGGAGTCTTTGTTAATGCTCTACCCTCAAAGGACCAATGCTTATAGTATGGGGTCAAAGTTTTGATGGGGAGTATTTTAGAAGGGACTATGGTTGGTTGTTGGGTAGAGCTTACATCTTAGTGTAAAGCAACTGTGGCCTGCGAGCTAGTAGATGACAAATGAGATGTAGCCTATAGAAGAGGAGTTGGAGTACCAACGAGAGATGCTTTATTTGAGACCATTTCAAGGTTGTTAATAATTATAGCCCTACAATTGAATGTTGTAAATGATTTAGGAAAATAAAATCAATGAATGGGAGTACTATTCAAAAATAGAGAATGAATGGACATATATGTATTTGTCGAACACCTTGGATGTATATTCTTTAAGGCTGACAATAGACCTAGTGACCATTTCTTCTTCAACAACAAGATTGTTGAATTGGCTGGGAAGAAAATTTGGATGGGTGTCGACACCATCAAAGATATGAAACTGGTATTTAACATCTATTAAATGAGCTTGTTGTATAACGTCTATGGATGTAACCTGTAGTGTAGGCTCAAGATCAAAAATTCCTATAAGAATTCCTTCAATGGAATTTGGAGTTAGAGTTTCCATTTGGGAGGTGAGAGAAAGTTCAAGTGTTGTGCTTGCGGGAAAGTTGAGAGTGTTACAACTAGCTATTATGACAAGTAAAATAAAGGCACTTCTTAACTGTACAATTTTTTTTGATAATAGGAAAAACAAGTTTTGAATGGACCCGAAACAATTTACAACAGGTTTTGAAAGGACCTTAAACCTTCAAGTTTTAAGGGGATCCAAAACCCACACCAAGAAGAACAAGCTTCCTAAAAGATAGGAACAAAAACAACTAGCAACACCACAGGAAGACAACAAGCCAACACCTAGCCAAAAGCCAATGCACAGCCCAAACAAGAACTAGGAAACTACAAGAGTCTAACACTCATTGGTTTTTATGGGACCAACAACCCACTACAAATCTGGAACAAATCTCCATCAACAAAAGTTACAGAGCCATATAAACCACACTTTCTACCATTATAGGAAGGGTAACTACTAGTATGTAGGGCAATCATAGTTGCCTTCAAAGCCCGTATGTTCTCTCCACCTCTATAGGAGAGAGTCCCAAGATCACCCATATCATGGTGACTGCAACACCCCTTATCCTTAAGATAGAACTCCATAAAGATCAGCTCTCTTTTCAATATCTCCACCTCAATAGAAGATGAAGAAAATAAAGCAACATGTAGGCCAGCCTTAGCTTTCTTGCAGCCACAAAACATGGCATAATCAACCCCCCAACATTTCTTCTAGGTGTACTCGAAAGCATCCTACTCCACCTCTATAGGAGAGAAGTCACAACCCGCCACATCCATCTTCCCCTCAATAGAAGATAGGACCACCTCCATAGGAAGGGAAAGAGTGACCCAAAGATGCACAAAAGGAAACATAATGAACATCGCCAAGGATCCAAGAACCACTCCTAGAAGGATAGAAAATAATTCGAGGTTCAGGGAGAGAAGAAATTCAAACACATAATGCCAAGGCTTGACCACAAACAAAAGCAGATAATCGATTTCAGAGTGGTCAAGAACAAGCAAACCCTAGGAAGAATAGGGGATCCTACACAATGAATAAGTAAAGAGAAGACCCAACAAGATAGCACACCAAGCAACCCTGACACACCGGTCAGGGCCAAAGAGGGGCCAAAACTCCTCACAAACAACCAACAAGAAACACCACCAAACCACCAAGAGGGGAAAAGAATGAACCAGAACAAACTGAGAAATAGAGCCCCTAGGAAGTAGGCACCAAACACACCACGGGCAAGGAAAACCATAATTGGAAGGTAAAGATGGGAACCTTAGGCTTCATAGTGTATGACCACATTGTTTATGTAGTTATTTATCAAACCATTGGTTTGTGAATGAGGTAAATTTGATGCAAGCTAGCTCTATAGTATAACACTTTGTTGGAATTTTGTATTTGAAAACAATATTTACTGACATATTAGGTGTTTAGTTTTTTAGATTTAAAAATAGCTACAACTTTTATATGGAATCAAGCATCTAAGTATTTAGTAAAGTTTAATTGGAAAGAATAAAATATGGAAAAACACCGTTTATTTGCATGGTGAACAAATATATTTATAATATCAAAGCTCTTCTTCGAAAAGAAAATATAGGGAAAATTTGTTTCTTTTTCTTGTTTGTAACAGTATTAGAGTTGACTATAGAAGTCTATCTTTTTTTCTTACATTGGAGCCATAAGTAGGAATAGTATAGGTACACCAAAAAAGTGTGTATTATAGTCGACTATAGAAGAATATCTTGTTTCTTTACATTGGATCCATAAGTAGGCATAGCATAGGCACAAAAAAAGACTTATAATGAACTACAGGTTGTCAAGGTAAATCTAGAATGCAGAGATTATCATGGGTGCTACAACAGTATTATAGTGTTGATCATATTTAAGCTCCCTTAGGAAATTGCACAAACCCTCTAGTTTTGTGCAATTGGATTGGTAAGTTGACACTGAGACTTGAAGCATCTCGATATCCAATTCTTTGATAGGACTTGCTGTCTAACATGCAAGTTTGAGTTTGTGAACAATGTCCTGGCAACTATTAGATACTATTGCAGCAAGATGTTGGATGGTTGTGTGAACAGAGTTGGGCTTATTAATAGTAGATGATGACTCGGATACTACCAGTGTTGGATACATTGCCATGGAGGGGCTAGGTTGTATAGGAGTATTTGTATGTGTAGCCATGACCTGGCATGAGTGGATAAAATATACATATAAGTAGAAGTACAATATAATAATTTAAGCATGTAAATGAGTGAGGAAAACATGGCACTTAATTACAAATAAATTAACAAATTACAAGAACTATGTTCTACATGTTGCAATTTACAAACATTAGATCAATCAAATGTGTGAAATGATCATGACAATTAATTATATAGCAATTTTTTTTTTAAATGTAACCTATATTTTAAATTGGTAGTACACAAATTATTATATGATGATGTATCTTGGTTTCTAGGCTAAGGCTAGTTAATTTGGCTACTTTCTAGGTTAAGGACCATATTCAGTATGAAATCCATAGTATATCTAATTTCAATTTGAAACACAAAATAAGCAGTTTATATGCATCTTTTAAAGAAATGCACTCTTTCAATAACAATAAATGTGGTGTTGTAGTAGTAAAAACTAACAAAATGGAAATGTAAATATCTATACTTCTCTCTTGAGAACAACAAGAGTTGGATACCAATATTTTCTTAATATATACAATACAAACCACAAAAAATGGTAACATACAAATAATACACACTAATAATAATTTTCTATATTTATATTAGAAAATTCAAAAACCTCTAAAAGGTATCTTAAACTTAGAAAACCAAAGTACATCCCTGATTTAATCTTTTCAAGTGCTTCCTATAATGCTTTCTTGTTGCACTTTGTTAGCCACTGCAAACAAATAAATGATATTATGTTAAATCACACAATACCTGTTCAAATAAATGAAGGACATGCACTATTTAGGTTGCACATCTCCGTATCACCATAAAAATGTTATTTCAAGACTTTTTCAACTACATATCAATTTATCAAGGCATCAGTTTTGAAAATAAATATACTCATGATTTACAACAGAACTCAAATGCATACACAAATCTTTGGAAATATTCATTTAACTGGAAAACATACCTTGGTAGGAAAGTTTATATTATCAAAAATGGAGTATTGTAGGGATATTGGATTTATAGTATTGTAATACCCTAGTTGATAGTTGTCTAAACATTAAAAACCTTACCATACTTATATTTTTGAGGTCTTTAGTAAACCCATGCATGTTTATCTCATTGATCTAGATATACTATGAGATTTAGGATCTCATCATTGGAAAATATTGGAAACCAGAAAGCTTTAAATTTTAAAAGGAAGCAACATGAGACTTGCATATGTGCAGATTCTATAAAGAAAAACAATGTTGATATGACCCCATTAGAACTTCTAGGTTTCTATAAACTTTCATATAATAATACACCTAGACACTAATGTCTATCCTACATTAACATTAATACGTAGGCCTTCAATTTGATGGAAGTTTCCTCCTTACAACCGATATCCATTAACATCTTTTGACATGACACACCAAAATTATGTTGTAAATTGTCTTTGCTTGCAGCTCTTTTACCTCACAATGGATGCTAAAAATAATGCAACCAAAATTTGCATGATCACTAAGATTTCAATCTCCAAACTTTAAATACTAAAGTTACAAAATATAACCATGGTAAAAAAATAAGAAGATACAATTTCTCGCTATTCCCTATGCACCCACTAAATAATTCACTATCCTCTAAAATATTATTTCTTGTCAAACAATTGCAATGGAACCTCTAATATTTATACCCATTTCTTTCACTTTGAAATTCTCTCCATGTTCAAAACCAAATACACCACACAAGTTGTTAGAAGAATACATATAATTTAAAAAAAATTAAATTAAAAACCCTCAAATATAGTTCAATTCCTTTGTAAGAGCAATAGCTCTATCCCTTGTAAGTGTAGTTCTGTTTTTAAGAGCAACAACTGAATATAGTTCTATTTTAAGCAAATCATGTATGCAACCTATACTAGTATAAGTTTCATTTGGCTTATTGGTTGAGCTTTTGATCTATGAAAATTTGAAATGCATTCATGCACACGTTTTGAAATTGTGTGGACATGTCTCATGGGGATGTAATCTAAATCATGAACTACAAAGGATGTATATTTCTTTGTTGGTAATGTTCTTCGCCACTTCAGAATCCAAATGGGTAACCAAAAAATTTCAAACAATATTCTTTATCATCCCAACTTGACTAACTTTAGATAGAAATTAATCTAAATATGTACTATTTTTTGGGTTTGTATATTTAGCGATCAATTAAATGGTAATGTTAGATTTGTGTTAGGTTGGACCATTAGAAACATTGTACACATGGGAAATTTTGTGAATTAGAAACTTAGAAAAGAACATCATTTGACACTAGAAAGTGGCTATTATTACTAAATTGTTACTCTAATATTCTAAATTGTTATTAAGTTATTAACCTCTTTATCGAAAATCATGTTAAAACTTGATAGCTATAGCATTGCTATATTGTGCTAATTCAATATAATATTTAATAGTTTTTAGATACATGCTTCACTTCAGTTGTTGTCTGTACTTGGGCTTTTGTCTTGTTCCAATTTAAAGCTAAGAGACAAATGAAATTTAAATTTTGTCTTTAACAATTTGAAAGTAATTGAAACATATATTCACTCTACAACTTTAAGCTTGTTGATCACACCAAAATAGGTGATAATAAAACACACATAATTTTCACTCTGTTTGACCAAATTTAAAAGTTTAATATGTTCTCGAAAGGGGAAATAATGAGAAATAAAACCCAAAAATCATTTAGCATGAATCTCAAACATGTATAAGTAGTTTTTTCACCTAGAGCAACAATTAACAACATAACAACAAAGAATCATACCCTATGGATTGGGAACTAAGTAAATATAATGTCATTGTATAATGATAATAAAATAATAACTATGAGGAAAAAGGAAAGGAAAGGAAAGGTCCTTTTATAGTCCATGATACCAGGCAGTTTATTTTTGGGTCTACATATGGCTTACAGTATATGGGGCTCCCGGTACTCCCAATATGAGGGAGGCACCCAACTCGTGATCCATAATATGAGGTGTACATACCTTACCCCCTTTAGGATTTGAACTTGTGACCTCTCTTTCAAGAGGAAGGAAAGATAAATATATCTTGAACATGCAATTTATCCACCAAACTATTGAGTAATTAAATGCTTTCATCACTAACAATTTAAAAATTACCAGATTTATAGATCTATGATAGCAGCAAATTGAATTCAATAGTGCACCAAATAAAAGCATGATATTTCATTCTTCCTATTCTCATAAAAAGACTATAGGCTGCAATAAAGCACTCAAATTAGTATATACACACATACTTCTGTAAGTAGTAAGGAATAAGGAATTACAATAAAGAAGAGTGGAGTCTAATTTTATGTAATTGCAATTTAAGGCTCTAAGGCCATTGAGTCATACACAAAATAGGTGAAGACAAGAGCCAGGTTATATCATATCCCACATAGTCGTATTGTCACTATTCACATATAGAGTGGTTTGATAGAAGATATATTCAATTGCAACAATTTGAAGTAAAGACTACATTGGTCTGTAAATCTGGTGTCAAATAATGGAGAATCCTTGTTTCCTAAACCTTTCTTACTTAGCATGTTCAAGCATGCATTAGATTGAATAAGGCTCTTGTAATGTATGTTAAGCTTTCCTTTAGAAAATTGAAACAAATGTATCCTATAATAGTATAATAGATTTTTGTGAGCATATGTATTGAGAACTCTCTAAACCCATTAAACTTTTCAACAGTCAAATGGGTAATGTTTATTTTTTATTGAAATTTTTTAATCTTTCATTGTTGGACTATTTAATGCATTTTCTAGGTGTGATGCTTATCACTCTAATAAGCTCTAAAATAGGAAAGGAAAGCTCTAAGCGTGCCTTGAGTATAGTTTATTTTTTTGTAAATAGTACATGCTATAAATCTTGTTAGTTGATTCACGTGTCTTCTCTATAGGGTATGTGTAGGATCATCATGGAAAAAACAAGCCCTTAAGTGGCAAAAAATTTAGAAAAATTAGTGTTAGGCAACTTGACATAATTTTTTTTATAAGTTATCTATATTATTTCAAAAATATGTAAGAATAGAATATGTAGAAAATTGAATGTAGTTTCTAGACTACTAGGTTTATTTAAAAATACATAAAATCTATTTGGTGAAAATTTGAAATTTCAATGCAGTAGTATTTAAATTTCAGGGAAAAAATAAGAAGTAGGTGTCTGTCTAACCACCCTAACCATAATAAAATGATAATAATTTTTTATAAGATTTTATATATAAGTAGAGGACTCATGTCCAGATGTTATGCGTATTTTTTTGTAATTTTTTTCAAGTAAATAATTAATTATGAATTTTTTATTACAACTTTTAAAAAATATAAAAACTAGTTTGTTTGACCACCTTAACTTGGTCAAAACTTCATGAAATTTAATTTTTCATTTTTTAATCCTATAGTATGTGAAGCATAGAATGTGACACATGTTTCAGATTCAAAAAATGAGATACATTTTGAAAGTTATAGATGCTTTTCAATTAGCCTATCGATCAAGACTTTAGTCATAATTCTAATAGAAAATAAATAATAATTATTTATTAAATTCAAATTAAAGCATAATTTATATTGGTGGAAAGTTGAGAATCTCCTCTAAAAATCCTTTTCGTTTCATCAATTTTGGGTTAAAAAAAGTTGTCAGCCACATACCCTACAAATACCCATAATATTGCCACTTTTTGGCCCATCATGATCCTACACATACCCCATACTCCCATAGTTGCATGGGAATATCTAAATCATCCACATGCCCTAACTAAGTTCCATATTTTGCATGCATGTTGAATATTGAAGATACGATGAAGAGGGGAGAGAATTCAGGAGGTGCCAAGTAGAAATAGATGAGGCGAACAAGGCCAAAGGCACAAGTATGATGAGGCCTCTAGTAAAACAACATGGCACACATTCCAGGAAGTTTGAAAAAATATTCAACAAACTCAAGGGAGAAAATATAAAGAGCCTAGAAATAGGTTTCCAATAGAAATAAGACAGGTCTATAGTTATAAAAGAGGAGAGGCTTATTGATGTAAAGAGCTTCAATGAGGGAGCATACCAGTGCAATTGTACATAGTGAAATATTATGTATATATATATATATATATATATATATATTGGAAATATTAAAAACTTTCTGCTCATCTAATTTACTCTTAACTCTGATATAAATTAAGATAAATTTTGTTGAGGATGTGGTTAGTTCTGGTTGTAAAGATGGTATACAGAGTTATAATCCATTTTTTCTGGTGATATATTTTTGCAATTATTTGGTTGCAAAATTCAAGTCTATATTATCAAGTACTAAGAATGAGCGAGGAATAAATGAGAGGTATTTATGGAAATTTAATGAGTAATATTACATTTTGGTGGATTAATCTAATTGTATTATAATGAAGAGTGAGATGGGTACCTAGTATAGGAGTTCATGAATTGTAGGTTAATAGTATTGAAGGTGGTCTATGAAAGGATAGATTTAGTAAGTTCTAGTTAAACATAGTTTCTTTTGTTTATAGGTGGGAAATGATAATATCTTTTAGCTAATAATAATATTCCTCTGTTGCAGATTACTATTTTAGTGTGTGGTTTTCTTTGTAGAGGGTGGTTGTAGGGATGCTTGTAGATAGTTTTTTTGCGGAGTAATATTTTAAGGGAGGAGAGATAGGATTTTGTGGTGTGGGTGGTAGCTCTACTGCACTTCCTCTTGGGCAATTAGCAGGTGTCAAAGAAAACTACTTGACCTTTCTCAGCAATCTCCCAGCTTCTAGCAAAATGGGAGCTTTCAAAGAGGGTATAAGCATCCATAAAATCATATCATAATAGAAAGGGGAGTTTATGGAATCATACAGAAGGAACATCATTTGCAGCCATGTTCTTCTTAGGAAAATTCCCCTCTACAACCCTGCAATTCCTTCCAAAAGAACCTAGATAGTTATTATACACCTACAAATCCTAGGCCCTGGATGGGCCATGCTCAAGTGGTGAAGATGGGTCACTTGCCATTGATAGGGCTTGAGAGTGAAGCAAGAGGAATGGAAGGCTCTTGGATATATTCCCAAAGCACATTCCAAGAAAAAATTTATTGGGTTTCTCACATAGGTATTTAAGAAAAAAACATTTCTGGTTTGTACTAAAATTAGAATTCTATTTGTTCCCTTTTTAATGTAAATTACCCAATTTGTTGATTCTCCACATTTAGAAAAATATCAACTGCAATAGCCAAAAAATAGATACTCAATGTGTGATTTGAGAGCCACAAAAACCTTCACAAATAAGCAACTTATAGAGGCAAAAAAATTGGTTTTAATAAGGCTGAACAAGCAATTCATTTAGAAATAGAATTAAAATTAAATATTTAATATCCAACACCAAAATTAATTTCTTTTACCTATTCAAACAGTCCCAAGATAATTATTCAAGAAACAAAGATACATTGAGACATCAAATTAAATTAAATAGGAACACTTCCACAAGAATATTGACAATAAAAGGCATAGAATGTAGGGCTACCAATGAGGTAAACTTTCTCCAAATATTTCATAAAATATACAAGAGATATATCACTAGAAACAAAGGAACTATCCACAATCAAAATTTTGCAGGGGAAGGAAATGGGCAACCAAAGAGGCTAGCTTATCCTAAGCTTCACTAGAAATAATGCAAGCTCAAAAGGTCAAATTATGCATTAAGTTGTAATTATCTGAGAAATTTGTTTGAATTAAAGTGGCAATTTTGTTGCATATTCACTTGACTAAAAATATATATTTTTTCCAACAATAGATACAATTTTATGTAGTGAAGGTGTCTGTGCTATTATTAATTTTATCATTTTTTTTCATTGAATGGTTTGCAACACCCAAGGCCATGGAAGAGAGTAAAAATAGGATCTAATGCTCGAGTAGGACCTACTTTTTGGTCTCTATGGGAATATGGCTAGAATTCATAGTGGAAACAGGAAATAATGATTGATGGAGTTATGATGTTTTGTTCATGGTTACAAACTTACATCAACCATAGTGACTTCAGTAGACAAGAAAAGCTTATTGTGAATGATGGCCTATTGGAATTAGTTTTTCTCTCTAGAAGTGATTAAAGAGGGAAAAAATAAGTAGACATTATGCACATGTCAGAAGTAGGTCTTGTGTGTTCTGAAAGGCAGTATTCTCAAGGTGAGGTTACCTATCAAAGGAATGGTTTGAGTTTATTGGGCGTTATTTCACTTTTGGTTCAACTTTTTTGAATGTGATTTATATCACCTTGTATGCATATGTTTATTACAGATCTAGCTTTCTATAAAATGGTTTAACAAAATTGAGTCTTGGATCGCTTGTGTCCTTGAAACAATGGGGCCTTCAACAGTGTACAAAATCAAAAGAGAAAATCTCCCAAAGCATGGAAAGTGACTTACCGCAAGAATTTGGACAAATTGTGTCCTACTATCAATGATGCCAATAAGAAAAAATGGCTAGAGATTGCTTCAAACCCTATCACCGTGGATTGTTGTAAAGTGCAAGAAACCAAAATTCAATCTACAACTGCTACTTCAAACTATTGACAATAAACAAGAAGTAGGTCTAAGAATGTTGAAAATCCCAGATTTTTGCTTCAGAAGATTTTACCCAAATGTAAATGTGAATATTGTAGACATGTGAAATTGACATCATGCATTCAAATAGGTCATATTCATCAAATAAATCAAGTTTATTTATCAACCTCCTAAAGTCATCAGTTTAAATTAAATAAATCAATCATTTATTTAATTAAGTCTGATCATCACCTTTCATCCCTTTTTGATTTAAACAAATCCAAATATTCAAATCAAAAGGTCAAAATCATCCTAATCATCATTAAGCTAATCTAATCCTAATTAGCCTAGCCTAACCACTCATCACATCCTCTAGATAATCCCACTTGCACAAATAAATCAATTTATTGAGTTATCAAAATCTTTATTTACTTTCAACTTGGCATAAAGGGAGAATATTCTCCAAGTTTGAATCTCCCCCCAATTTGGCATGTACATCCAACAAAAAAATTAATAAGCTCTTACATGTCCCTTGCAAAGGTCAAACTAAGCATTAACTCTCATTTTCAAATTTGAAATCTCCCTCTCTTGGGCACATTTCCCAAATCTTGCGCATCCCTCAACCTATGACAAGTTGACAAGTGGCCTCATCTCATGGGCTGAATCTTTATCCCACATTCATCCATTTGGCCATTCTCTCATCAAAATAATCTATAAATGAAAGCTTCATCTTTTATCAAATCCTCCACAATCTCTTGCAAAGTCACTCTCTTAAACTGAGAACTGATTTTTCCCATCTTACTCCATCATCATCATTGGCATTTTATCATTTAGCTTATCTATCAAGGATTGGGAAAGGGCTATTTTCCACAATAGCACCAATGCACTATGAGATAAAGTTGGATCATGTTTTTTATATGCTTTGTTTAGTTTCCATTGTTTCATTTTATTGCATGATTAACATGTTTCATTATTTCATAAGGATGTTGGTAATTTGCTTTGTTTTAAATGCTAACCATGTTAATGTGTGTTGGAGGTTTTAACCAATTTGCAGATTTTACCATCTACATAATGGCGCTAGAAGGAGGGACCATTCTATGCTTACATTTGGTTTCTCATGAGCTTCTATCTTGGTTTTGTTAAATACACATTGATTTGTTAATTTATCTTTGTGTTCAATGCTTTGTTGATCTCTTTGCATTTCTTGTGGTATATTTGGCACTCACCAATTCTTGATTGCATCTATATATATTGGTGCTTCTTTGTTGTAAGATTTAATAAATTACTCTCGAACAGTTAAAGTACTAATAAGGTTCCCAAACACGTTGATTTCATCGAGAATGCAATTGTATACCACAACACTTTATTTTAGCGTTTCCTTTTGCTCATAATTTTTTACTGTGATCAATGTTTTCTTGCATGAATCTACACTATTTACTATTTGGGTTAGCTTTACATATCTCCAGGAGTCAATGTGTTCCATGAAATGACATCTCTTTTGGCAATTTGGTCGAACAGTCAGCGTGCCTTCTGTGAATAGTCAATCTAATGCATGCAGCCTTGTAAAATGCTACCAAAGGTTGTGGAATCTATCTTTTATGCCAAAGAAACCACATTTGTTGCAAAATCTTTAAATCCAGTTTCCTACACCTTCTTTATACTTGCTAATTTTTCCTCACAGCCCACATGCTTTGTCGTATCTACCAAATTCTTTTCAACTTATAGTGTATGGAAAAATATCACAATGCTGCAATTCTGTCATGCTTTGTCTTTATTCTTATTGTTATGCACTAGAATTCTGTCATTGGTCAAGCCAGGCCTGCGCACAAATAGGAACCTTAGAAGGTGTATAACATTTTAGCACATAAGTCTTCTTATGCCTATTTTGAAACTACAGAATGATGCTAACATGCCACTTTTGAGTGTACAGTAATGAGGCGACATTCTTTTGAATTTTGGCAACTTTTGTCAGTCGTATGTTTCCTTTGAAAGATTTAAGATGAGAATTTAATGAACCATTAAAAGGTCTAGCTACAATCTATTCATATGGCCAAGACCAATGGCAAGGCAATGGGAAATAATGGTCACTTTATACTATCCATCAGCTTCAAGTCTTTTCATGTAGCTTTCACATCATCAGCTAAGTGAGCTTTGTGCAAGAATTTGAAAAAGAGGAATTGACTTTAAGAAACCACTAAGAGGGTGCGGCTATATGATCTCTCTCTACAGTACTGCTAAACTTGTATGCTAGAATGTTGTCTGGATTATTTTTCTCTCTAATTAGATGTGATCTTAAGATATTGATTCAGGATTTCGATAGGAATGAGTTATTGTTTTTGTCTTTAACCTAATTTTTTGTTTTTACAACATATCTTTGCTTGAATTCAGTTTGAATTTGATTGCATTTTAAATTCCTTTGTTATTCCATCAAGCATGCATAATGAGGGTATGGTAAAAGAAAGTTTTTGAGGCAACTTCTAATCTGAATCTTGTGCTTAGTTGTCTTAACTAATGTCTTAGATGCTTAAAGGTCACCGCAGTTTTAAAATCTCACCCATAAGCATGACTTGACTTTAAGTAGGATAGCATAGCGTAGTGAGAAAGTGTGTGGAGGCTATGTAGTTTCTACAAGATTGTCACAGCTAGAAAGGGACAATGATAAGGAGTTGCAGAAGTGGTTTCCAAAGTAAGAGTAGACACAAAGAAATTAGGTCATTAAAGTTGTTGGATTTTGTGCTCAAGTCAGATCTAAAGTAGTCTTTCACAAGAGTATATTAATTGGTTGAAAGGAAGCCTAAATATGTCATCCTTTGGCATTTGGTAGGTAGTGAATGATTGATTTTTCCTTATAGTCCATACATTGTCTTTAAAAAAATATCATTTGTCTTTGATATTAAGGGTGGTAATAGTGTGTAGAAAGCTATTAAGAATTATAAATTGCTGACATTGCAGAGGATATCTTTTGAGGAACACTTTTGTATATTTAATGTCTCTTGATGCAGATCTTTAGCTGACATAGTATCTTTTCTTGGACAAAACATTGAAAATCATAATCAAAGGCTGACATCAATACATTGAAGTCATAGATAAACAATGAGGATATAGGTTCTATAAATGCATAAGTTAATGCATTCAGAGTGGGCTAGTTGGAAGATCATAGATTTTGATTAAATATCCACACTAATATTTTATTTTATTTTGATACATCATACAACTAGAGTTTATAAATTACAAATCTATGCTTCATTGATTATCATCCAAAATCATTAGTCCTTCCATTTGGGATCATTTTGATGTTTAATTTAACACTTAAGATGATTTTTAACTTGACTCTCACATGATTGCATTTTTCTTATAGGAAAATGAAGGAAAGCGAGGAGCGTTTCGAGCTTGCAAGGGATCTTGTGAACATCAAAATTGAAATTCAAAAGCATTTTTTAATGCTTGGGGATTCCATCTTACACCTTAATTTTTTGTTTTAGGTTAACTCATCTTTTGTTTTGGGCTTTAAAACGAATATTACCTAGGCTTTCAATTTTCATTACGAAAGGGCTAAAACAAACTTTAGGCAACATTGACTAGATTTTGTTTAAAGTTAACAAATTGAACAAATAAAACCTTCATCTTACCTTTAGTGCTTAAAACGAATCAAATCATTTCTTTGAGGGATAAAATGAATGTGTGGATTTAATGTTTTGTAATTATTTACACAAAGTAATATCATCGAAAGACGTATGCACTTCTCTCACGCCTCACGGTGATCTTGAGAATCAAAACAATTTTGGTGACATTAAATTGTCTAATTAATTACCCCCACACTTCATGTTGGGTTTAAAAATTGAACAAAATCTTGTGCGAGTGTGAGTAGAGCATCATCATGTATATTCTCTTTCTTTGTGTCATCAAAGATTGATCGAGTTATGGATTTTGTCTTTTCTTGCTTTTGTTTATTCTAGAGGTCCTGCCTTGGGGAAAAATTACTCACCTAAGGGAACAACTCAACTGGTAACACTCTAAAGCCAAGAGAATTTCCAACCAGGGTATAAATGTGGATATTGGAAGAAACGCCAATATCACGCGGTTGATTCCGACAAGATGGATCTGAAAAGAGACTCTTGCCATATGGGTCAATCTCTGCAAACAAAAAATCTGAAATAGAACCCTTGTTTTGTAGTGACCAATTGATCCATTGAGTGAGTTTATCAAAGTGGTGCATTGGAACTTAGATTCCAAGAAGTGACTTGCCATGTCCAATCTTGGTTAAAGTATAGAGGTTAAGACTTCATTCTTAACATACCTTTATACTCTTTCCTTGGTTGCATGTAAAATCATCTCTTCTATGAAGGGCATGAGGCAAGCCCACTAAGAAAAATGTACCAATTGAGCTAGGGTGTTATTGCTTGTGAGTCAGTTTGAAAACACAGTGCTTTGAATCAAAACATTGGAAAACCAACATTCAACGAATCATCAAAATTGAAAACCCTTTAGGAGAGGCAAATATCCTTGAACAAATTCACATGTTATTGCTTGCCCTTGGGATTCGTATCCTTAGAGGCTTCTAAACATTTGGATTTCATCTCAATTTGCTCCTACTAAGGTCAACAATAGGTAACTTTTGCCTCAAATTTCCTTGGTTTCCGCATAATACACTTTGTGGGATAAGGGGAAAGTTGAGACATTAGACATCTAGATTCAAAATCTAATCAAGAGTGTGTTTGTGGTAAAAAGAATCCATTAAGAAAAGATTAAATCAATTGGACCCCACATATGTGCTTGACATCTTTTGGTCATATGATTTTCATGCAAACATTGATCTTTTTATTTTTGAATTCCTCTTAGAGAAAGGAATGTTCTTCACTATATTGGTATTGTAAACAATTCCTTCCTAGGTTCAATTAGGAGCAAATCAAAAATTTCACCCATCCCAAACACTTATAAAAATTCATCCCACCAAACAACTTTAGAGCTTTGAAAACATCATTCTAGACTTGGGTAAATCATCAAAATCAAAATCACCTTGTTTAGTTAGGCATATGGGAATACATCCTTTCTCATACCTCTAATTAAATCAGAAATCCTTTGAACAAGTTCATCCTACTTGACAACATCTTACATCTTAGGGTTTACAAGTTCATTACCCAAATCAAACCAATCAAAACTCAAACCCTAAGTCTAGCATTGATCCAATGTCCCTAAACATTCAACACTCATATCATTTCCCCTTTTCATCCTTCATCTCATCATTGGTCCTAAGAATCTTAGAGGGCACTTTTGCAACAAGGTCAAAACACAAGAGGAACATGGAATATAAACTTGATCCATACATCATGAGTAATCCAAGTCAACTAAGCTATCAAAGTCTTACAACGCTGATTGATTATCAACAGTCACATCTATACAAACCGTACATGGGATCATTATCTTCTACAAATTTCAATGACACAAAAAGTGTGAGTATGCCCAAATCAAATATTGGAACACATTTCTCGATGATAGATCTAAATCCAAACCTACAAGTCTATCAACCGAACAATCAATACATGAGCCTTCAAACAAACAATGTCATCCCACCAAATCCCTACATGCCAAATGAGAATGTACCAAGTACAAGTTTTCCAAACATGAATATGGAAAACTTTGGGATGGATACATTTACAAATCATATGAATATTCAAAACATCAACACTATTCAATTTCAACCTATCATGCCAAATCTGAACATCATCCCAAATCAGAACATCGTCCAAAATCAAACACAAGTACACACTCCAAATCTGTTGAAACAAAAGTCGAATCAAATATATCAAGGGAGTCAAGATCAAAATCAAGAACAAATTTGGCGAGATCAAATTGCTACACTTACCAAAATAGTTGAGTCGTTGCACCAAGAGACATCTCCACCACCATTGCCCATATCAACATCATTCCTTGGTTTAGGGCTTCCCCCTTTACCTAGCACCAATCAATCCATCCAAATCAATCCATCACATCAAATCCTTTGATTATACCATCAACATCGTGCCAACAGATGGTATTCAATCAAGCAACAATCTTGATCCCAATAAATCAAAACATGGTCTCCCAAGGGCCTATCACCTCGGTCATTCCAACCATCCCTATCACTTTGATCATTCCAACCAACACTATCATGCCCATCACATTTCAAACCCTCACGATCACTCCAAGCATATCTCAACCACTCATCACTACATCCAACACAATTCCAAATCCACCACCACTACCACCAAAACCAAATGTAGCAAGACAATATGACATTGCGCTAAAAGCTCACAAGGCCTACCAAAAGGCCATCCAAAAATATCTAGCCATGCAACAAGAAACACAAGATCAACAAGTGCAACAAGCCTCTCATTCTACCTAAGCCTCTCAAGCTACCCAGCAAACACAAGCACAAACACAAAAAATTACAACTGTTGAGAACAAGGATCAAGATCGATCCATCACTGAGTACCTTGAAGCTATGTCTACTTCATCCAATGATCAAATCAACATATGTCAAGAGTCACTTCTCAATCATGATCAAAATCCACCAACGATACCCAACAATGATCCAATTCAAGAAATATCAACATCACTTGACTCTATGGTTGAAGACATTCACAATCTCTCCACCACAATTGTTGAAAACAATGATCAAGATCTCTCCATCAATGAGCACCTAGAAGATGTTTCCACCCCATCTGATGATCAACTCACCATACATCAAAAGCCACTTTTTAGTGATCTATTTCAAGGAGTCTTAGGATTATTTGATCCTATCGACATAATGCATGATTCATTGACCAATGATCACGACGAAAATGTCTCTACATCACCTAATGAGTTAGAGGACATATCTCAAGAATTTATCCCAAAGCATGATCAACATCTTTCACTAAGGTCTAGCAATGGTCCTTTCCAAGACATGTTGACCCCCTTTGATCTCATGGTTATAGATATTGAAGGAATCCTCAACTTGACACTTGATCCAAGTCCACTCAAAGATCAAGAGGATATTGAACCACTTACCATGTCTAATGACGACATCCAAGAACCCTTTGTAAGCAATCCATCCTCTGAAACTGACCCATGTCAAGAACTTGATACAAAGCATGTCGAAAGCAACTCTAAAAACATTCAAGAGCAAGAATTTGTAGCTTCAAAATACTACAATAATCTAATGGACACTCCCCTATCTATGCAAGATGATCATATCCATGTAGCACATACTCCTCCATCTACCCATAAGATGATTTCTATGGATGGACACGTAGATGATCTCCATCTTAAACAAGATTTTGTTACACAAAAAGAGAAAATTATCAATTCCTACAGTCAAACAGAGTTGTCAACATCAATATCAAATATATCCAACATTATCCACTCAAGGAAACAAGTCAGATAGAATAGGATATTCCAGAGTTAGCAGAGCAGCAAATAGAAATAACATCATATGTAGTGGTTGTTTATCAGATAATGCATTGTAAACAAGACATCTCAGAATAGGCAGAATCAAGGCATGATGGTACTCCTTCCACAATACTGGGGGCAACTATGTCTCAAGAAAACATCAACATAGGGAGCACGAAGAGTCCTTATAATGAAACTAGTGTCAATACTACAACCAGCCATGTCATGAATCTTCATCCACCCATCACCCCATCTAGGAATTGGGACCAATGCCAAAAGAAAGATTTGAATCTAAGCACAAAGAATGTTATCCAATCAAAAGAAGTTGAGAAGCATAATGGAAAAATCAAATACGCATGGATACCAAAACATACAAAGAAAGATTATCCCTATCAAACTTCGTTAGTCAAAGAAACTATGGGGCAAGATAAAAAAGGGAAAAGTATCCATCAAAGATTTCCACAAAATAAAAAGTAGGATTTTCAAGCAACATATAAAGTGTATCAAGCAGTTGGTCCTAATTCCATGAACACTTTCGTGTCCACCCATCATTTCTCAGCTTCCCAAGTTTGGAGAGTCAAAGATTCAAATTTGTCAACTAGTCCATATTTTATTCCTAAAAAAACTCCATCCACGCCTCCACGCATGATATCCAATTCTTACATTGACCATGTATTGGCAACGACCCTTCATCATAAGGATTTAGAAGGCACTCTATTGTGATGTATGCACAAAGACAAAGTCAACTCCAGTATCAATGAAGCAGATCAGGAATTTGAAAAGCTGCATTGAAGTGCACGTATCTTAGCAAAGCCACTTCTTCAAGCAGGATATTGATGACACATTATGAAAGATGCATCTACATCAACAACACCTTGTGATTTAGCATGAGATTAAAATCTTTCAAAAAAATCAAAATAATCAAAAAATATGAAAATCAAAAAAAAAAATCAAAAAAAGGATTGAAAATAGTAAAGGAAAAAATCATCCTCTAGTGAATACCACTTCGTGGTGCTTTTGGCAAGACCATGACGGAAACCTAGAAAATAGGCATCATGTGTGGAATTGAGCATCTACGTGCGCCAGTTTGAGTGAAAGCATCTCATGCCATCTGTAATAAATCAAGCATTCCATCCATCTTATCCATAATAAATCCATTCATCCATGAACCATTTATCCAATCCATTTTTATCCTTCTGTATATATCATCCAAGTTATCTTGATCTTGATGAAATTTTGGGGCACACTTTACACTTGCTTATGATAAACATCTTGACATGGGTCATTTTTATTAATCCTATCCTATTGAGCATTATCTGATCCATGAAGCATTATCCAAATCAGCACTCTTTATCCAAACACCTTATCTTATCACAAGATAATCCTTGGCATCCTTTGTGTACTTACCATATCCATCCATCCATACACCTATCTGAGCATCCACCTATGACATTTCGTACATTTCTAGACGCTGGGGGAAGATATTTACATCTTGCTTCAAAAATAAATCTTGATCTATATCCTCCAACTTATGTGGCGATCCGAACATTGGAAAATGTGAAATCAAATTGGTCAAACCACTTGTGAGCAAAAATCCAAATCACTAGCCCATGTCATATTTTTACGAGAAGACATTCCTTATCACACTTCTTCTTTCATCAAACATCAATCCAAATAATCACTATCAATCTCATCTATTTTGTACTTCAAATGTCACATCAAATCATTCGAACATCTTTTGTTTCAAACCAAGCTTCATCAATCATGATCAATCAAATCCAATCAACCATCATCATCTTGGGATATCTGTCCTTATCCTTTTGTTTCTTAACACTATCCTTGCATTGTTGTGCATCCTCAACAATGTTATCATCATCAATCCTAATCAATCCTAATCAATCAAATCCTCACATTGTTGTGTATCCTCAACAATGTTATCATCATCATCAATCCATCAATTCGATCAAATCAACCTTGGCTTGGTTTTCAACAAACTGCCAAACACAAAACTAATATCATCACACATGTCCATATCCTAATCATCAAAATCATGCAAAAATCCAAAAACATCCAGAACATCAAAAAATCCAAAAACATCCATAAAATAGAAAATGTCAAAAACATAGGAATCCGAACTACACCGTCTCTGAGATTAAACGTAGGTAAGGCTCATCTTTGATAAGCCCCTGAGACATCAAAATCCAAAAACATCCAAATCACATCAAAATCCAAAAACATTCATAAAATCTGAAAAAACCCCAAAAACATTGCAAAAATCAAAAATCAAAACATTTGAAAAATCGAAAAAACCAAAAAAAATAGCCTCAAAACATTTCAAAACATCAAAAACATCCAAATATTTGAAAAAATTCACCCATCTCATCTCGCTTGCACCTGCAATAATCAATCATCCATAATAAACTGATCATCACTTTCACCCTTGAGCAAAACAAATAGAAACAATCACAGCAATCGGCAAAAAGAAAACTTCAATCGTAAAATCTAAATCAAAGTAACAAATCGTTAAACACAAAATAAAACTCTTGATCACTTTCAAGCATGTCAATCAGCTTTAAATCAACAACCTATCAATCAACTTATCAAATCATCATCATCCTATACAATGCATGTCCTAGGATATATCGTTCCGACAATGGGCATCATTTTGGATACCACTTTGGATTCTTATCCTATCAAAACACATCCCTTTGGCTGAAAGTATGAAGAACATTGGCTTGTTTGTATGCTTTATCTTTTCTTCTGACTTATCTTATTGCGCTCAATCCAAGGATCTCTCAATGATATCCGAACGAAGGATTTAGAGAGATAGGAATGGGGCAACGATCATTATCCTTTTGTCTGCTATGCTTGTTGGATGTTTCTTGTAAAATAACTTGGAGAATACTTGCTTTGTTAGATATGTATGGAGGATGTTTTAGACAACTTGTTGACTATTGCATTGATTGGTTATACCTTACCGTGTTTTGGTCCGAGGTGTTTGAAACATCTAAAGTGCATCCTAGCAAGGTTTTCGTATGTTAGGTGTGAACAAGAATACTCTTATCTATTTTTCGAGTCAAAGTCCATCACACTAAGTACAACGCCATTTTGGTCCTTTATACCTTGATGCATTGTGCTTATGTGTGTTATCAAACATAAGGTAAGTGACCCTTTTAAAATCCCAATCCTTGATAAGCAAATCATCCATTTCTCATCATCATTTCTCATAAAGTTGGCTTTTTGGATCCTCTTGTCATCATATAATGTCTTCTTTCCCGCACTAACATCACAACATGAATAGTTAATCATCATCACCAATGCATCCATCATGCATCCATCATGCATTCATCTTGCATCCACAAACCATCAATATTCTGCATATCATCTCACATACATAATCATCATCATAATATAGATCTGTTAGTCTAAGCATCCCATAAATCATCCATTACATAATCACAACATATCACATCATCCATCTCATACATCAAATCATGATTTAAGTTGTTTAAGCTAATATAGATTTGTTATTCTAAGCATCTTAAAATCATCTCATTTGCATCATCATCCATAACCATCCATTTTGAACCTCTTTATCATGAGATCAACCCTCAAATCAAATCTTTTTGCTCGATCTCTCGAGTAGGCAATGTACTAGGGTACTTCTTTCCACTATGGCATCCAAAAAAATTAGAAACTTTTTTAATTTCGATTGTAGCAAGTTTATTATTTGAACCAACGCAACAAGTACACTGCTTCAAAGAGGGGGAAAATGTAGACACATGAAATTGAAATCATGCATTCGAATAGGTCATATTCATCCATTCAACAAATAAATCAAGTTTATTTATCAACCTCCTAAAGTCATCAGTTTAAATTAAATAAATCAACTTGATCCTAACATCACCCTCCTTGATTAAATAAATCAATCCTTTATTTAATTAAGTCTGATCATCACCTTTCATCCCTTTTTGATTTAAACAAATCCAAATATTCAAGTCAAAAGGTCAAAATCATCCTAATCATCATTAAGCTAATCTAATCCTAATTAGCCTAACCTAACCACCCATCACATCCTCTAGATAATCCCACTTGCAAAAATAAATCAATTTATTGATTTATCAAAATCTTTATTTACTTTCAACTTGGCATAAAGGTAGAATATTCTCCAAGTTTGAATCTCCCCCCAATTTAGCATGTACATCCAACAAAGCAATTAATAAGCTCTTAAATGTCCCTTGCAAAGGTTAAACTAAACATTAACTCACATTTTCAAATTTGAAATCTCCCTCTCTTGGGCACATTTCCCAAATCTTGCACATCCCTCAACCTATGGAAAGTTGAAAAATTGCCTCATCTCATTGGCTGAATCTTTATCCCACATTCATCCATTTGGCCATTCTCTCATCAAAATAATCTATAAATGAAAGATTCATCTTTTATCAAATCCTCCACAATATCTTGCAAAGTAACTCTGTTAAACGGAGAATTGATTTTTCCCATCTTACTCCATCATTATCATTGGAATTTTATCATTTAGCTTATCTATCAAGGATTGGGAAAGGGCTGTTTTCCACAGTAGCACCAATCCACTATGAGATAAAGTTGGATCATGTTTTTTATATGCTTTGTTTAGTTTCCATTGTTTCATTTTATTGCATGATTAACATGTTTCATAGGGATGTTGATATTTTGATTTGTTTTAAATGCTAACCATGTTAATGTGTGTTGGAGGTTTTAACCAATTTGCATATATCACCATCTACAAATATCAATTTAGGGTTCATCTATTAAAGGGGTAACCGACTTACCTCATTCCGTCGATCTGTCAAGGATGACGACTACCTCAACATTCATTACTCTAATCAAATATTTTGCACAATTATTCTTCTTCTTCCCACCTTATTGAGTGACAGTTATGAGGGTAACTCAACTGAGTCTTCAAGGCATTTGTTGTCATGTGCATTAAAGACCCATGACTCAACATGCACCGAAAATAATTCTGACGACCTGAGTAAATGCTGAAAAATCTATGGCAAGTGGAGAAGCCAAAGGCCAATACCAGTGAGGAAGAGTTTTCAAAAATGATGAATGAACACAAAGCATTTGATTGTATTTCATTCCCTATGGATAGATCTTCACTATTGGGTATGAAAAAGGATTGCAAAAACTAATTGTGGGGACACCTTCAGCGTAATAATATTTGTCTATAATAATTAGCATGCATTTATCTTAATATCTTAAGAGTATGTGTTTATGTATTTAAATTTAGTTGTATGTGGTTAGATTAAACAATTAATAATAAATGTTAAATAATGGAATGAAATAAACTTAGATAATTTTAGATTTTTTCCTTTAAAAAATTAAATATTATTTGATTATGAAATACTTGTATATAGATTGAAAACATAAACTAATGTAAATGGAAAAAAGAAATTTGTTATCAAATAGATAAAAAATATTGTAAAGGAAAATAAAATATTTCCATTTATTTGTCAAATCAATATTTATTTGGCATTTATGTGATAAGTGAGATTTTGAATGCTTTTACTAATATTTTTGGAGGATTTGATAGTTGGTTTACCATTAAATGATAGCTAAAACTTGTTTGCAAATAGCTCAACAGTGGTTTGTAAGCGTGAGACTTGTTTCAAGCTCAAATCTGACACTATATGTGAGCTATCGACTAATTACTATATGAAATGGTGTTCCTTAAAAGGTAAGTTAACAAAAATTATAATATTTTGTGAAAATGACATGTGATTTACAAAAATGATTTTATAAAATGTGGTAATAGAGATTTATTTGCAATAATTTTTAGTGTTTAATATGTTAATGTGGTTTTCCATGCTTTGATAACTACAATCAATGGGTTTTCATCCACTAATCACAAATATTGAATGTGTTTTCATTCATTTAATATTATTTTTTGAAAAAAGGTTCCCAAACAAATCTTGATAGACTTTTGATAAGATAAAAAGAGATGCCTCAAATGTGAAATCAAGCCAACAAATAAATATAAGACCAAATCAAAATCATCCTCTCTTGAAAAATTAAAAAATAATATCATTTTCATTGATTTCCCTACCAAAATAGGCTCCCATAAATATTTGTCTTAAGTAGTGTCTTGACAAAAAATGGATAGTAATTCTCTCTTGCAAATTGCCATAAAATCAAATATATGATCTTGATGTTTGTTAATTTCTTTATGAGAAGTCAAACAATCTATCTTCAATTGTGAGAATAATAATATAATATAATGAATATTTAACTAACCTCCATCCATCTTCAATATATAATTCATCATGGTTCAAACATTAAATGATAATTTTTTATTTTCAATCTCCTTCTTTAACCCTTAGCAAATGTTAGAATGGGCTATTTTTCCATAAAATTAAATTTATAAAAATTGGATGTGATAGTTTAATAATTAGTTTTATATAAATATTTCATATTGTGTGACAACTAGAGTGTTATCTTGATCTCTATAAAGCTATTTCATCATTAGTAGACCAAACAGATTTATGTCCACATTTGTTGCATTAAAGAGCCCATTCATAGAAAGGATATCAATATTTACTATTTCTTGGGTACTGAGTAGCTAGATGACATATTAACCAAACCCTTTTTTCTTCATTTATAAAATTTATTCGATTGCAAGAGGCAACAAATTTAGAGATGAATAATCATATTGTATCTCTCTTTCTCTTTTTTTGAGGCTATTTTATCTTTTCTTTTTCTAGTGAATTTATTTTATATAGGTACTTCACTAGGCTTCATTTGTGGAGAATCATCTCTTCACTAACCTAAGTTTCATTTTTGGGAGAATGCCACTTTATTCTTTGATTTCTATTTAGAATAAGTTTTATTTATTTATTTATTTGTATATATATAATATTTCTTAGATTATTATGAATTCAAATCATGAGATTAGATGACATCTTGTAGAAGAGATATAATGTAACTAACTTATTCTTGATAGTTAGATTTAATCTCTAAGATGTAAGCCAAACCTTTTCTATCTATTTATTTTTTTCTTGCTAACTAGGCATAAAAATTTCTCAAGGTCTTCCATGTAGATATAGTTCTTACAAATTTATGATTTTTAGAGTTACTCCTCCTATTGGATTCATTTGACTCACTTATTTTTATTTATATTCAATGCTCGTCCCTCATTTCTTGTGATGAAGAATGAATTCATTTATACTAGTTAGCATGTCTCTTGTTTTGCAAGACAGTTTTTTTTTTAAATTTCTCAGATTATTTACAAAAGAAATCAAATATATATTGTTGTACTAGGTCTTTAATAGGTTCCCCTTTAGTTCAAAATCAAACATAGGAGATCAAAATACTATAAATTTAACCACAACATGCTGATTGTTTGAATCTCTTAGCCTTGAAATGGAAAGAAATGGTTATCACAAGTCAATAGACATCAAATTTCATAATTGGTGAACATGAAAATACTGTTCAACTAGATGAGATATAGGAGACTAGATTGGGTAAGACTAGAAAAATGCAAAAAAGTAGGACAATGGGACAAGATCATGATATAGTCAATGAAGAAATAAATATACATGAATAAGCCCAATCCATAGCTATTGAGAGATAATAAGTTGAATTACTCTAATATATTTAATTGGATATGCTTTTGATTATTTGGACTATTGTTTGATAGTCACTAGCTTTCCTATCTTTGTTCAACATGATGTAATAACATGGAAGTGTAGTTAACAATAATGAGCATGCTATATAAATATATGTTAGGTCACCTCCACTATGTTTAATATTATAATCTAGATTGTGTCGATATTTTAATAATAATTACAATGTTAGAAAGTAATTATTTAATGATAATTGGATGGTTAATTGATCAAATAGATAAATTGATTCTATAAAAGAACGAAGAAATTATTTTATAAAACTGTTTATTAATATACAATGTGATCATTGTATAATATAAAATAATAATCTTAGATAAATCAGTTTCATAGTAGTCTCCTCCGTTATGCTCTCAATGTTACGAAAAAGACCTAGAAAATTTGATTTACCTTGAGTTGGGTATGAAAGAGAGCATGGAATATACAAAAATTCCAAGCAGCAACTAAATATTGGCATGGGGTCATATACCTACATAATGAGAAGTGTTCAGTTCTACTCAGCAAAAAATACTCCCTTTGACTACAACACTCTCCATAATCCACATGCATTGTATCAAATGACATTAAAAACACTAAAGGACAAAATAAGTGGACATGTCACTTCACCTACATACCAGTTAAGAAGAGCCATTTAGGGTACTCACAATATAAATTCTTTCAATAGGCTACTGCTATATATATCTTTTTTTTTAATGAATAGGCAGTTATCTATACTAATTCAAATATAAAGATACATATTCATGAAAAAAGGGTGGGTGGTAGAAAGGAACACCCCAAGAGTCAAATGGGCAATGCTTAGGAAATCAACAAATCACGTGGGATAAGCCCAAAAGTCCAAAATTACAAAGTAGATAAAAAGGGCATTAAGTGGCCAGAGTAGTGCCAACAAAGCCAGGAGGTCTCTGTCATCCAAAATTTTCCCCCATACATCAGCGAGGTCTAGAGTGACGTCAGGAGGAGGACCCCAACCATCATCAACATCTTTTTTCTCTTTATCTTCTTCCTCATGCCTGGGTGAGATTGCAAGTGCCAGACGTGAGAAAATTTTACCATTGACTAGCCAACCAGAGCCAGGAGTAGGAGGATCATCAGAGGGCCACCTGGAACCACCACCACCACTCCCTGAAGCACTGCTAGGAGGCCACCCCTAGCTAGCCCACAGCGGAGGAGAATAGTTTTGCCGAGGAGTGCGAGAATCCTACCGAGGCGGGGGCTGTGAACAGGAATGCACAAAGCCACTCCGCTGCCATCCCCTAGAGGGCGGTCAATCATGGGAAGAGGTGGGCGAAGCGGGGACCTGAGTAATAGTACAAGGGGCATTACCCTAGTGGTCTAGGAGAACCTAGAGGTGAGAAACCTAAAGTGCAACTTTGTTAGCTTGCACTTGAACCTATAAAAGCACATTAGAGAAAATCATAGCTTTACCATATAAAGATACATGAATATCCATTTGAGTATGTAAGAAAATGCAAGCATTTATGTCTTTCCAAATATTGAAGAGAATTTCCACCCTGAAAGTGTGCCAAAGCTAGGTGAATTTGGTAGGAAATATGGGAGAATCTCCTAGCAACACCATATGCCAAGAGAAAAGTTCTAGCCAAAATGGCTGAAAAAAGTCATGAATCCAAGTCCAAAGCCGTTGTGCTCTGAGACAAAACCAGAAAAGATGCTTAAAATTCTCATCTTTCCCACAAAAAGGGCAATGAGGGTCCCGAACCCCCAGGTGAATCAGCCAAGAGCCCACAAGCAAGACCTGGAAAAGAATACACCAAAAAAAGTGGGAAAGCTTCAGCTCAACACTTGCAGACCAAGTGGCAGCAAATATTTTACGCCAGCCATGAGTGGGAGATTAAAGAAGCCACCTCTAGTTCAAACTCTGAATCATAGGAGAATGTTGTGAGAGCCAACTATAACCAAGTTGAGGCTTGCAGTTCCTAAACGGGGTGTCTAGATACCACTTCTAGTCTTTCCACCAAGGTTTGGTCCCATGAATTCCAACCTTATGAAGTATTACAGCAGAAATGGCATTCACTAGACCATCATAAGTAGCACGGTCCTAGTTATGAAGTCTGTATTGGGCACAAAAAGCTTCCCATGACATAATAACCTTGGTGGGTCTAGAAAAAATCTATTGCAGGGTCTAGATACCCTTTTTGTGAAATCTGAGCGCCTTAAGCCCAGGCAACTTAGCCAATGGCTGACCATTGCTAGAAAAAGAGGCGACCACCAAATATTGTGCTAGTTGAGAGAGAGCCCATCTTGAAAACCAGAGCCAGCCCAACGAAGCCAGGGTTTGATAGCTTTCTAGGCCCGCTAGATACTTTTGGCCACAAAAGTCCCAACAATCTGGACTGGTTCATCCATGACCAGAAGGGTTTGAAAGCCAATCCCCTTCTAGGAAGGTCTATAAACAAGGAAGTTGGATTGAATGCTATGCCTAAGATGAATTTTCCAGGCCGTGTCCCCATTAAGGGGATGAATAATCTATTTAACACATATAAAAGTCCCTTACCATTTAGTAGACAACAACCCGAGACCTCTCGAGTCTCTGGGAAGGTAGCAAAATTCCCAAGCTACATAATGAAACCCTCTGTGAGATTCATAGGAGGCCCAAAGAAAGTCACAAAGTAGTTTCTCAAGCTTTCCATAGGCAGTTTTAGAGGGGGCCCAACAAGAAGAATAATAAACATGGGTTGCTGCTAGAATTTTGGAACACACCTAAAATTTCCCTACTAAAGAGAGGGGCTTGGTAACCCAATAAGCAAGCTTTTGTTCAACTCTGGAGAGCACAGCTTGCCAAAGCTCAGTTGGAGATGCATAAAAAGCAAAGGGAATGCCTAGAAATCAAAAAACTTCACCAAGCCCAATCGACTTCCATCCATACTGTTGTAGCCACAGCGGAGAGGGAAAGATAGACTATCGATAACACAGTTTTATGCCATTGGATGGCAGAGCCAGAAGCAATACAGAAAGTATTAAGACACTCAAGATCCACTGCAATGGAGTCTTCTTCTTCTAGAAGGGTGAGGAATGAGTCATCAACAAAATGGCCATTAACAAGCTGAGCCTAAAAGTTGGGCAGAGAAATGCCCTTAAACCACCGTTGGGAAACCACATTGGCCATAAGGTAACCAAAACCCTCAATTGCAAGCACATATAAAGAGGGGGCCAATGGGCACCCTTGCTGAATGGAGCGAAAGAGTCCAAAGGAAGAGGATTGACAACCATTGATGGTGATACAAGCTGAGGCATCCACAAAGAGCATTCGAACAAATTGAATGAAATTGGGCCCAAAACCTAAGGCTTACAGCATAGCAAGAATAAACAGTGATTCAATGTGATCCTATTCCTTGGCAAAGTCAATCTTAATGCACACGACTTTTTGGTTTGAGTGTCTAGCCCATTCCATGCTTTCCCAAACAATGATAATATTATCCAAAATAAATCTGGATTTGATAAACCTAGTTTGTTTCGGGTGCATAATATGAGGTAGAAGATGGCAGATTTTAAGAGTCAAAGCCTTGGTGATAATCTTGTAGGAGACATTAAGAAGCGTGATAGGTCTCTAGTTGCAAATGTCTTCTAGGTCACCTGGTTTATGTATGAATTTTATGTTACATTTATTAATTAAGTTACCTAGAGAATTAGAATGAAAAGCTTCTAATTAAACTTGATGCAGATCATGCCCAATATAGTCCCACATGGCTTTGTAAAATTCACAAGGGAATCCATCAATTCTTGGGGCTTTGTCATCAGCCATGGAGTAGACAACCTCTTTGAGATCATCAACTAATAATAGTTGATCACAAAAAAAATTCTGAGCTAAAGAAAGTTTTTTTGGCACAATAGCAAGACAATCTTGAAGGGCTTGCTGTCGCACATATGTGACTTGCTGTGCAATGAGGACTTGCTCATAATGATGCAGAATGGCCTAGAGAATGTCAGGCAGCTCAAAAAGCACCTGAATGCCATCTTTAAACTTTTTAATGCCTGGGGATGAGTGCCTGGCATGCAGAGCCAAAAAAAACTCTTTGGAGGCACGATCACCAACTTTTAGCCAATGTAACTGGGCTTTGATTTGTGCTCCTCTAGCAGCATAGCTATCAAAAATTATTTCTTATGCCTTAATTCCGCCACCTTGACTTGTAATGACAGAGAAAAAGGGTTGGCAAAAAAAGTCTCAAAAGTAGCATGGAGGTCAGCGGTGGTAGCCTCATAAGACCACCGATGAAAAATAGCTAGCTGGCACCCATAAATACGCAAAAATCTAGCCGTGCAGATGATAGCCTCATTCCACCAAGAAATCCAGCCTGTATGATGAGCTAGTCTGCATTCCAAATTCTAGACTCTACGAATGTGGGCCAGGGTAGGCTTGTGGCAGAGTAAAGACGTGCTTTAAAAAAAAAGTTTTACACATATTAGGCTGTCGAGTCTCCCATTCAATGCAAAAAGAAATGGGGAACTGGTCTGACAAAGTCACATCCTCTAACGGCTTAACTGGGAGAGAGGAGCTTTCA
Organism: Sequoia sempervirens; assembly: GCA_007258455.2. Classification (NCBI taxonomy): domain Eukaryota; kingdom Viridiplantae; phylum Streptophyta; class Pinopsida; order Cupressales; family Cupressaceae; genus Sequoia; species Sequoia sempervirens. The sequence goes on along the minus strand of VDFB02281492.1, from coordinate 388,187,968 downwards.
AATAAGAAAAAAGATTGTGCCGAGATCATGGCACGATCAAGGCACTTAAATATTCTATTAGAACTGACTTTGTAATTGCACCAAGTGTGCTAGAGAGAATGAGAATGATAGAGACCAATATTAGAATCAAAAAGCCCCAATTTATTGCACAAGTAAAACCATGCCTCCCTTTCCCCAGCTTTCCATCTGAATGGAAAAGTGCCATCTTTGTCAGATTCCATTTCTACCATAGTGAAGTCCCCACAGAGTAACCAGGTAGCAACTGGTAAAGAATTAGCAATCCAACGCTAGAGTAAAGAGTGTTCCACAACATCATTAGAAGCATAGACATTAATAATCCCAAAGGAATGATTATCAATATTGAGAAGGATCCAGATGAGCCGATGAGTGGGATCAGACTCTGGTCAACCACAGAAGAGTGCCATTGTGGGGCCAAAAGGGTGACAGCTCCACCACGCCCAACATCATGGGTGGTACAAAATATTTTACTAGTTGACAAAATAGAATGACAAGCCGCTACAAGTAGAAAACCAGAAATTTTAACTTTTTGAAGATAAAGCACTTCAACACCAGAGTACTTACACCAGGTATCCCTGATAGAATACTTTCTTGAGAGGTCTATTAGACCTAGAAAATTCCATGAAAGGAACTTCATGAGTGAAACTCCTCCATTTTTTTGAAACCCGATTCCTCTTCATTCAGAGAAGAGAAACAATTTTGTAAAAATTCTGGTAGAACTGATCCAATCTAGATGGACGGAGAGGACATCCTCCATTTTTCATGAACATATTCCCCTTCTTCCCTAGGAGGGGAAGGGTTGCAAGAACGCCTATGAGCTCCTATCACAGGAAAAAAAACATTCAGTTGTGTTAACATGATAGTAGTCGGTCGAGGTGTAGCCTTTGGCCTAGGCTACTATGAAACATAATCAGCTCCAACTGGAGTTTCTTTCCCCTTCACAGAAGGGTTTGAAACATCTTCCACTGGCTCAGAGGTCATAGGACTCGACCCAGAACTAGTGGACTTATTCTTTCAGTTTGTAACCATAGTCCATTTTGCATTAGGTTTGGCAATAGATACAACCGCTAAACGAGGCTTTTCAACATCTCGTGGTAGAGAAGATGTACGAGGCACTGCTAAAGAGCAGTCCTTGATCTTGTGGTTTGATGACTGACGCCTATAACACGTGTTGGGAAAATTAAAATATGTGACCTTCTAGGTGTGGCTAAGAGCTCCAATTTAGATATCAATGGAGTCTTTTAAATCTTTAGAAAGGTCCACTTCCACACAAACCCTCTTTTGGAGTTAGACCTGAAAGAACCTATTTGGCTCAATGCAAATAACCCTCCCCAGTGACGAAGTTATACTATTCAAAAAAGGCACACAAGGCAAGGGTAGACCAGGGAATTCAATCCAAACCAGGACCCACAACTTGGTGTTAGTTGAGACAACAAAGTCACGGGTCCATGCCTAAAAAAATAACAGAGAAGACCAGACATACCAGGGCCCATGGCCTAAGATAGCCTGCACATGATTGACCTCTGCAAAGTGGAACAAAAAGAAACCCTTGATTAAATTTTGGACCATATCAAGGCGGACCCCATGAGGGACCCAAGCCTTGTTAACCCAATGTTTAAGCACACTTTTAGGGGGAGTTCTCCCAACAAAATACCCAATAAGGGTGTATTGCTCAAGCCATTGACAGGTAGTATCAAAATCTGGTAAAGGAAAAACCACATCAGTTGGTGAATCAGAGCACTTACCTCGTGAAAGACCTTCAAAAAAAAATTTCAGGGATGTTTTTTCAGAGGAGGAGCCATTGATTATCATCATCGAACTGCTAACACCAGTAAGAACTGCTGGGTTAGAGCCAGTTGAAGGCATATTAAAAGAAAAAAACCACAGTAAATGAGGCCGTACACACAAGAAAAGAGGGGCTTCCTGCGCAAGATGTGCAGTATGACGTAAAAGGGGCCAAGGGTGACCACAGAAAACACAAAACCCTAGCAAAGCTCATACACCTTCGTTCCTCCAATCTCCATCGCTATATATATCTTTTAAAATTTGGTTTCTTGAATGAACTTTCTTGTGCAAAATTTCTTTAGAGTTAAATTTTGATAAATACTTTCAAAGTTTCCAGCTTTGGTAGTAAATTAGTCATGGCCGAGCAAGAAAAGGTGACGTTGCACAGTTCAGATAATGAGGTGTTTGAGGTGGAGTATGAGGTGGCTTTACAGATGGATTTCATTAAAAACTATATAGAATTGAATGGATGTGACAGCGTTTTACCTATGCACAATGTTTCCAGCTCAATTTTAGCAAAGGTTACTTGATATATCAAATTTCATCTGGAAGCCCACAAATCTAACCAATCCGAGGAAGATGTGAAAATTTGGGATAGTTAGTTTATAAATGTTGATCAACTGACACTTTTCAATCTTGTTATGGTATGTATTACATTTCTTAATACTTGGGCTATTTTTCTATATGTTTAAGTCGAATGACAACTTGAACATATTTTTACTTCTCTACAAACTTGTTAGTTGTACATTATATTATATTATAAAAGTAATTGCATAGTTTTTTTAATTCATCTCGTATATGTAGGTTGCTAATTACCTGGTGGTAAACAATCTTTTTGACTTCTTATGTCAAACTGTAGTGGACAAGCTTAAAGATCTATCACCAGAGCAAATGTTGTTGGTATTTGATGTAACAAGTGATTTTACTATAGAAGAGGTGGGAAATTTTAGGCGTGAATTTCCATGGGCATTTGAATGAAAATGTTATAAGAATATAATAAGTTTTATAAATCTGATGTGTTAGTTGATAAACCTTTTAGTGGATTAAATTTTTCCTCTTTGGTTGAACTCCCAACGTGAATTGAGCATAAACAAAATTATAACAATTTGAACATGTTGAAATATTCATTGCAATTTGAGCTAGTAAATTTATTTGGCTTCAATTGAATATTATTTATATAATTAACACTAGTTGTCAAAGTGAAACCAATTCATCATACCTATGGGAATCATTCAATCAACTTTTTTTGATCTAGAACATATTAAATAATATCATTTATATTTTATATCATAGAAAATTTGTTTCCATATGTATTTTTATGAAAATATCTTCCTTTCTAATCTTGTATTTTTCCTTCTATTTTAGATTAATTTTGATTAGGTGTCTCTAATACAATAATTAGAGTGCAAGTTGTATGTTTTTCTACAAAAGTAGGTAATTGAACAAATAAAAAATTGGTCATATTTCCAAACATTCATGGAGTTTGATCTTGACTTTTCAATTTATACATTCTTAATCAAAGGTCAAATCTAAGGTATCCAAATAAACTTCTCAATATGAATCTATTTTTGGCTAAGAAAATTAGGAAATATAGAAAACTGGAAAATGAGACATAGCTCAAGATGAATCTATAGTTGATATATGCCAAAGTCATTCAAAAAAATCATATTTCTTGTTTAAAATCAATCAAAACCATGTAGAAATCTCTACAATGTATTTCATACCTAAATTTTACTTATGCCTAAACTTATAATTTTCCAAATTCTATTGTGGTTCTACCACCAAATAGTGAGAGTTATGTTATTCATAAAATAATATAATATCTAAGATCATGTATCTCTAGGACCGTCAATATATAAATGTATATACTTTTTTCCTTCAGTGTGTTGGAACAAATTAGTATATAGTTAGAGCCAATAGTGGCATGGTGTAATGGTTAAGTTGTAGTGTTGTTATTCCTACCATCAAGGTTCAAACCTCATTGGGGTGTAATTGTTGAGAATTTATAATGGGGATGAGGTCCCCCATTTGTGACCTCATTGGTTTATAGCTCCGGGTCAAAATCATTTACCCCTCTTAAATAAGTTGGTATATAGTTAATAAATAAACTTGGAGAGGTGACCTTCACCTACATGAGTAACTTGGTTGGGATTTATATCCCTACTTTATCCAAATGTACCCACTATAACTTAGTTTCTTGTTCATATTGTAAACACAAATTTATGAGCCTGAATGAAATATTATTAATGAGATTGTTGATAATAGGTTTTATAATTATAGTGGTATCTTTTCACTAATTTTCTTACTTTTCATACAATATTATTTTTTATATTTCAATTTTTTTATAGTCTTTCATCATTTATATTTCATGTTGAGTGTAATAGTTTTCTGTTATTAAACTTACTTTTTTCCTAATGTCATGAAACAACTTTTATTGTATCTTATTTCCAATTTCTTTAGCTTTTTTCTTTTCTCTGGTTTCTTCCATTTTTTACATGGTTAGACTATGATAGTGTATATTTATATTACTATAGAATACGTTCTCTTGTCTTTCATAGTTACAAATTTCCTAGAGGACATGTTTGTGGTCAATTTTAGAGCATTATTTGTATATGCATGGCTATTTTATTCTATATGTAACCATCCATTAAGACATTGAAAAATATAGACACCAACAAGTGCCTTGTTTGAAACATCATCTTATCTATCATTGTGCTACATTTGCATAGCCAAGTATGATAGCTTGAAAACCTTGGGAGGATTTTGAGTCATTTTCAAAAGAATTTAGATTTTAATTCATGCACTTGATCTTGTGATGTTTGAAACTATAATCCTTTATAGCTTAGCTAAATTTAAGTTCAAATATTTTTTTAAGAAAATTGAAAAATTCTCAAAATAAAATATTACAACATGTCTTTCTAACTAATACAAAATAATATTTTTTTATAAACATAACAAATAGATACTACGCAAAATGTCTTAACACTAATTATAAACATTTATATCATGTCCTTGCTATATTATGTTTTACAAGACATATAACTCAATTCTTTCAATATATTATTGTTATTTGAAATAGCAATTATAAGTCTAAAATATACTGATTGAATCTAAATAGTAGTCTGAATGAGATGACATCTATTCAACACATTGAATGCACATTTAGTCTTAAAATTCAAAATCATATTATTTTCTAAATTTTAATTATTTAATAAATAGGATCAAATGCTATAGAATGGTATATAGACAATAAGTTCTCGATAACCTTGTAATTACTATTTTATTGTCTTTAAGTTTGAATTGATGTGGTCTTATTTTCCCGAGATTGCTTTTTTAAATGGAAGTTAATACAATTGACTTTTATATACAGTTTTATAAATTGAATTTTAACTTTGGTGGTAACCATTGAATAAGATAACTGCACGCACACCCGTATATAATATGGTGTACGACTAACGACATGAAACGGTTTTATTAATTTTTTAATTGAACAAAAATCGATAGTATTTACAAATTTCACTTCAAATTCACCATTCTTCATGCTGATTCGTTGAGGCAAGAATAAAAATCTTAAGAAGTAATGAATAACAATTACAAAGGTCCTCCTTACATTAATTATTAAATTTCGTCCGACAGTTCTGCACTTACGTGCAATCTGATCCTTATTTCGCTTTCTCGATAAAAAATGCAAACAATACCACAACAATAATGTATTTAAATATTCCTTTAGTTGGGGACGCGACATTGTTTCCTTATCTCACCCTGCGATCCAGTCAGCACATCAATAGAACCCATCTTTACCATCGCTCTGCCAAAATTCTTCCTCCATATGGTGGGATACTTGGCGTTAATCTTCACCAGCCTGGAGGTGGCGGCATTTGACATCAACGTCTGATCCGACTTCAGCAATCCACGCTTGTATTGCAAATCGACGTAGTATTTCACGTCCAGTTTAGTCGGTGTGAGAGGATCCAACGGAACAACAACACTAGAGGATGAAGATGAAGCGGGGCATTTGGCCTTAAGCTGAAGGGCATAGCGAGGATCCATGGAAGGGTCCTGACCACCACTGCCGCTGAAGTTGTACAGACGATCTGCACTAAATGAAGAACAGTGAGAAACTCCAATAGAATGCGCCCCTGCAAAAACATAAACTTCGTTGGTATTAGAAATTTCCTTTCTTCATACAGTTAAATTAATTGCAAAATTAAGATTCTAAACCGTAGCGAAAGCAAAGTAACCACCTGAAAGAGTAACCATATCTTCTTGGGATAATTGCTTTTGAGCAAAGAGTTGTGTCAACTGGTTTACGTCGAATGAGGGAGGTGGCAGATTCCCCGGAATATCCGATGCTTGAGATATCCTTCCATCTCTTCGTCCTCCCTCAATAGCCCACGTTAAACCACCAGCCTGGACATTTAACTAACATTTTTAGCAATTCAACAATATTAGGCTACGATAATGGTTACGTTACTCAATCTTAATACAAATCTTACTTGGTGGGCGCTATCTCTTGCAGCGAATGCCACTATGTCAGCACAAGAAACAACTCCAGGGCATTTTGCTTCTATCATAGACTTTGATTCATCAATTATATCAAAGCCAGACAGGCTTGGATTATTTGCAGGGGAGTCTTTCTCTGCAATATTTCCTTCTGTGGAGTCGATGAGGATTGATCCATCACAACCCTGCAACAATAACTCAATGTTTATACAGTAGCTACCTTCCTATTATCTCTGAATAGCTCATAAAGGGTTTCAAAATACTTACTCTCACGAAGCAATCGTGAAAATGCATCCTTATTAGATCAGCTGCCACACCAGGATTCGCTCTAACAGCTTTTCTCACAACATCACTTACAATCCCCTCTGCCTCAGGGCATGTATGCCGGTAGTAACCCACTTTTAACCCGGCACCATCGACCATGCTGTTCGTAAATGACAGCAGTAAGATTAATGGAACAAAACCAAGAACCATTTTCGCTTCGAACGACGTCGATACTAATTCTCTAAGAGAATTGAGGAAATTAATCACAAGCTCTTTCTTCTTACTTTGAGATGAGATGAGATGTTGATATGCGATGTAGTAGCAGCTGGTATTTAAGGGGTTCTTCGGCTGCCATTGCTCGATGAACCAGCCAACTCAGGCTAACAAATTTGACCAGGATCTCTTTATGATAGGCGATGCCATTTTATCTTTTAGCATTGAATTATTCAAATGGATAGACCAGGTAAAGTATTTAATGCTAACTATTTTATTCACCATTAGCGGCTCATATAACGTGGGCGGCGCCCACAATTAACAGCTACATATAATTGCTTCGTGGCTCTTACACTCTCCATATTTGCTCAAATGTCAGTTGATTATTGTCTATTTGTTTATGAAGTTTTCTTTTCCTGCAGATGCCTCAAAATTATAGTCGATAAGCATAGACTGGTCAATTTTCTTACGTTGTCATTTTGTAGATTCTTTCAAGAATAGGTAAATGTACGAATGTTAATATATTATAATTTGAAGGCCCCGCCCAAAAAAGGCTACAGCTCCGAGGAAAGAAGTTTTTGAGTTTTAAATAAACAATGTCGTAGACTCGTAAGCATTGTATCCCGCTCAATTGCTATATGAAATGCCATTTCTTAAAAGGCAACTTAGCGGAAATTATAATGTTTTGTGAAAATGACGTGTGATTTACAAGAAATGATTTTATAAAACAAAAGTAAAAGAATTTTTTTTGCAATAATTTTTAGTGTTTGAATATGTTAATGGAGTTTCTTATATTTTGATATCTATAATCAATGGTTCTTCATCCATTTACTATCAATTTCTTTTGTGTTTTCCTTCATATAATATTATTTGTTAAAAGTAAATGTCCACATAAATCTTAATAGATTTTTGATAAGATAAAAAGAGATACCTGAAATGTGAAATCACCTATAAATAAATAAAGGACCAAATCCAAATGATTTTCTCTTGGAAAAATAAACAAAATAATATCATTTTCATCAATTTCCCTACCAAAATAGACTCTCATAAAGATTTCTCATAATTAGATTTTTGACTAAAAATAAGTAGTAATTCCCTCTTGTAGTTTGTCATCAAATCATATATAAGATCTTGATGTTTGCTAATTTCCTTAAGAGAAGTCCAACACCCTATTTTCACTTGTGAGAATAATAATAATATAGCATAATGAATATTTAATTGACCTCCACCCATCATGAATATATAATTCATCATGGATCAAACATTAAATATTGATTTTTGTTTTCCGATCTCCTTCCTTAAGCCATAAAAAATGTTAGAATGGCCAACTCTTTTTGTAAAATTAAATTTGTTAAAAATGGGACATAATAGTTGAATAATTAGTTTTATAAATAATATTTTATATTTTATGACAACTAGAGTGCTATCTTGGTCTCTCTAAAGCTATCCCATCATAAGTAGACCACACAGATTTAGGTTGACATCCGTTCATTAAAGAGCTCATTCAAAAAAAGGATATCAATATTCACTTTTATTTGACTATTAAATAGGTAGATGACATACTAACCAAATGCTTTTTTTCCTCATTTATAAACCTTAGTATATTGCAAGAGGCAACAAATTTGGGGATGGATAATCATATCTCTCTTTCTCTATTTTTAGTATTATTTTCTCTTTATTTTCTAAGTGAGTTTTTCTTATATAGATATTTTACTAAGCTTCATTTGTTGGGGACTCATCTCTTCATTAACGTAAACTTGAATTTTGGGGGAATGCTAATTCAGGCTTTAATTTCTATGTAGAATAATTTTATTTATTTTCTTACACATATTTAAGCTTTCTTAGATTATTATAAATTCTAATCATGAGATTATATACCATCTTGTTGAAGAGATATTGTGTAGCTCTAACTTATTCTTTGCAGTTAGATTTAATATCTAAGATGTAAGACCAACCTTTACTATCTATTTATTTTTCTCTCACTAAGTAGGCATAATTTTTTTCTTGAGGTCTTCCATGTAGGTATAATTCTTAAAAATTTATACATTTTGGAGTTACTCCTCCTCATGGATTCATTTGACTCACTTCTATTTATATATATTCAATACTCATCCCTCATATCTTGTGATGAAGAATGAATTTATTTATACTAGTTTGGATGTCTCTTGTTTTGTTGGAAATTAGTTTTTTTTTTCTTATTTTGTTTCTTGTATTAATTACAATTCACACACATAATCTTACATTAGGCATTTTCTAATTTTCTCTTTAGTTCAAGAATTTAACATAGGAGACCAAAATACTAATATTTTAACCACAATGTGCTCATTGAACAAAATCCCTTTAACCTTGAAATGAGAGCAAATGGTAATCCAAGTCACTAGACATCAAATTTCATAATGAATGAACATGAAAATAATGCTCAACTAGATATGGTATGGGAGACTACATTGGGATAGTAAATTTGTAAATGTTGATCAACCAACACTTTTCAATCTTGTTATGCTATGACTTATGTTTCTTACAAACATGGGCTATGCTTCTATATGTTTAAGTCAAATGAGAACTTGAACATATTTGTACTTCTCTGTATACTTTTTACCTATACATTATATTGAATTTTAAAAGTAATTGTATAGTTTTTTAAATTCATCTCGCATATGCAAGTTGCTAATTACCTAGTGGTAAACAATCTTCTTGAATTTTTATGTCGAACTATAGTAGACAAGCTTAAAGATCTATCACATGAGCAAATGTTGTTGGTATTCTACATCGTAAATGATTCTACTCCCGAAGAAGCAAAAAATGTGAGGCGTGAATTTCCATGAGCGTTTGATTAAAAATTATAACTTTTATAATTCTAATTTGTTAATTGAAAATCCTTTTCATGGACTAAATTGTTGTGCTCTTGTTGTACTCCTAAACTACATTGTACATAAAAAATAAAAAATTAACAATTTGAACATGTTGAAATATTCATTACAATCTAAGGTAGTAAATTTATTTGGCTTGATTGAATATTTTTTATATAATTAACACTAGCTATCTAAGTGAAACCCATGTATCATATCTATGGGAATCATTCAAACTACTTTTGTTGATTTGTAGCATAATAAATAATATTACTTATATTTTTTCATCACTATATATTCTATAGGAAAATCTTTATTTTGTATGTCTTTTTGTGATAACGCCTTTCTTTCTAACCTTATATTTCTATTTTAGATTCATTTTGATTAGGTCTCTATAATGCAATAACTAGTGCAAGTTGTATATTTTTCTATAAAATTAGGTAGTTGAATAAATTAAAAATTGGCCATATCTCCAAAAAATTCATAAAGTTTGATCTTCAATTGTCGCTTTACACATTCTTAGTCAAAGGTCAAATATAGGGCATCAAAATAAACTTGTCTCAAATCTATAGTGTGGAAATGATCCCCTAATTTTTCAAATCCAAAAATATATTAAAAAAAATCAATCACATACTACATATTTGATAGAAAAAGGAAAAAATAGTTTTTCAGTTTGAAAAGAAAAATATAATATATTTATACAGAACTTACTAGGATCAATTATGACATATTCTACATTGAACACTAAAGTTAAAGACTCCTTTCCTCTTCATTAATTTAAGTGCTTACTAGTTCAATTTAAATATTGTAACCCCTAAATACTTGGTCAAAATAGTATTAATTTTAAAGCTAAAGTAATAAAAAATTTACTTTTGTCATGCCTTCTTGGCATTGAAGAAATATATCTCTAATATTTCTTTATCTAAATTTTTTCCAAAGGTAGATATATATAACTCCAGTGTTTCCTTGATTAATTTCACCTCTTGCATATTTGATTTCCAAAATATAGTAAAACCATTTACAAATTGAATGTGAGTTATCATTTAGAAATTTACAAATAAGAATGTACCCAAAGGATCTCCTTGATGAATTCCATATGATCTTTCAAAGAACCCACATAATAATTTTTTCATGAAAATGGAGAAATGAGTTGTACAGATGCAATGGAAGATCCATTATATCCATTGCTTATAGAACCCAAAAAAATTTACAATCGCCATCAAGAATCTCTAGCATAATCTATCATATTGCTTACTTATATCCAACATTATCATCATGCTTATTTGTTTCTATTTTCTATTGTTTGAATGATTTCATTTTCCAAAATGATATTATCTATGATTTATCTCCTTAGGGTAAATCGTCTTCACTCTTTTGAGATAACGTGATCCAAAATCATTTTGATTATTTAGCTAACATGTTTGATATTATCTTGTAAATTATGTTGTACAATGAGATTGATCAAAAATATCAAAATGAAGTGCAATCCATTCTCTCAGGGACAAGTATTATGATCATATTGTTTAACTTTTTCACAAATTTACTCCTTATTTTGAAGTCTTCTGCCATATCTTGTAATATTTTCTAGTAAAATGGCAACATTTTTATTAAAAATGTGCTATAAACCCATCCAACCTAGGGGATTTATTTAGGATAAGTTATATTGTAACCTCTTTAGTTTTTGTTTCAATAAATTGTGTTGTGAGAATCTAATTATCTACCTCTGAAATTAGAGACGGAATGTAGTTTGTGATTTCCTCAATTTCCAACTTGTCAATAGATCCATTTGGTGTAAGTTTTGAAAAAATATTACAACAAACATTTCATTTCCTTTCTTATTTGATACCACAATACCTTTTGAATTTTGAATCAAATCTATTCTATTTTTAATTCTTCTTTCCTTCATTGAATTGCTAAAAAAAATCATGTTTGGGTCCCTTTCTTTGAGGCATGCTTTCCTTTCTTTTGTCCTCTAATATACTTCACCCAAGCTAATATTTCTAAAATCTTTACTAGCAATTTCTTTTCTTTGATAAAGTCTTCTAGAAACATCTCATCTCAAATGACTCTTTCATTCAATTTTTATAGTTCCCTCTCTATTTTCCCTTTCTCCTCAAATATATTCTTGAATGGTGATTTTTCCACTCTCTCAATTTCCCTTTCAAATGTTATAATTTTTCAATGAAGATATAACATTTTATGCCTAATTTATTGAAAGCCTTTTCCCACCCTTATTTCTTTAGACCCATTAGGTCATCCCTTCTAGAACACATATGTTCAAATTTGAAATCATTATTCACTATGGGTAAATGCATTTTGAGTTCTAATTTCACTGGGAAATGTTGTGAGCATGATATTGGGAGTATTTTAGAATCAAACACTATAGGTTCATTCAACAATTTTTTTGTGAAGAGGATTTGATCATGCCTCTCAAATATACAAGAGAACCCCAACCACCTATTGTTCTATGTAAATACACCATTTTTGGGAGGAATATCCCCTAATCTAAAATATTCAATAAATTTTCAAAATCCCTTCATTGTGGTCAATTCTATCTATATGCCTCCACTCTTTTCCTCAAAATTCAATATAGCATTTAAGTATCCATCCATTATGATTTTTCATACTTATGAAAGGTAAATGATAAGATAGGTTTCCCATAATATCTACTTTTCCTTTATTCTTATTAGTCCATATGTGTTGTATAGAAAAAGGGACATAACAGAAGAGCAATGTCTTACCTCACACATGATCCAATTTTCTTTGCCCATTTTCTCTTCTCACATTTATTTCACTTTTTTACTACATGGTTAGATTATGATAGTGTAGATTTGTATTAGTATAGATTACTTTCTCTTGTATGTACCATAGTTACATCTTACTCACATGACATGTGTTTGAGGTCAACTTTGAGAGCTTTTTTTGGATATGCATGACTATTTTCATAAGGGAATGATATTCTATGTCAAGCCATCTAGTAAGACATTGAACAGTCTAGACACCAACAAATGTTGTGTTTGAAACATCATCTTATCTACCATTGTACTACATTTGCATAGCCAAGTATGATAGCCTTAAAAACTTGGTAGATGTTTGATTCATTTTACAAAAAGAAAAAGGATTTTAATTCTTGAGGTTGGTCTTGTAATGTCTAAAACTATAAAGCTTTATAGCTTAGCTAAATTTAAGTTAAAATAGATTTTTGATAAATTGAAAAATTGAAAAATAAAATATTACAACATATTCTCCATGTTTTTTCATAAACTTATCAAAAAATACTATATGAAATGACTCAACACTAATTAGAAACAATTATATTATGTGTATGTCATTTAATATTGTACAAGACCCACAACTCAATTCTTTCAATATACTATTGGAAATAACAATGATTGAATGAGACAACATCTATTCAACACTTTAAAAACGCATTTAACCTTAAAATTTAAAATCATATTAAATTTCTAAATTTTATTTAATTAATAAATACAATCAAATATGTATCAGAAGAGTGGATAGACAATAAATTGTTGATGGTATTGCAAGTACCATTTTATTGTCTTTTACGTTTGAATTGATGTGGTCTGATATTCCTGGGATTGCTTTTATTGACTTTTGTATGCAGTTTTGATCAATTCAATTTTAACTTTGGTGGTAACCATCTGAATAGGATAACTGCGTGCACACCCATATATAATGTTTTAAGATTCTTTCAATATAAAGACAAGAAACGGTTTTATTAATTTAATAATTGAACAAAGTCTATAGTATTTACAAATTTCACTTCAAATTCACCGTTCTTCAGTTGATTCGTTGAGGCAAGAATAAAAAACTTAAGAAATAATGAATAACAATTACAAAGGTTCTCCTTACATAAATTATTACATTTCGTCGGATAGTTCTGCACTTACGTGCAATCTGATCCTTATTTCGATTTCTCAATAAAAAAATGAAAAGAATACCACAGCAATAACGTATTTAAATATTCCTTTAGTTGGGGATGCGACATTGTTTCCTTATCTCTCCCTGCGATCCAGTCAGCACATCAATTGAACCCATCTTTACCATCGCTCTGCCAAAATTCTTCCTCCACATGGTGGGATACTTGGCATTAATCTTCACCATCCTGGAGGTGGCGTCATTTGACATCAACGTCTGATCGGACTTCAGCAACCCACGCTTGTATTGCAAATCGATGTCGAATGAGGGGGGTGGCAGATTCCCAGGAATATGCGATGCTTATGAAGTTTTAATTTCCAGCGGATGCCTCGAAGTTAGAGTCGGTAAGCATGGACTGGTCAGTCCGCCTATCTGATTTCCCAATGTCACTTTTCTAACAATCACGTTGTCGTTGAGTAGATCTGGCCGAATAAATTCAGGCGGTTAATATTCTTCCCGAAAACGATTCTTTCAAAAGTAGGCAACCGACTTATGTCCGCGTAAGAAGCAATAATCGATAACTGTTCAATTGTTTTAATATATTAT
>VDFB02281492.1:388149140-388173751 GCA_007258455.2 Sequoia sempervirens | reverse complement strand
GCCCCAGCTTTTTCCCTCCAATTTCCCGCTCAACTTGGACTTTTTTTTCCAAATCGATCCCGACCCATTTCCTAATTTTCCTCTGCGAACAAAACCCATGTCTTCAATTTTTCAAAATTGATTTTTTATTTTAACACCGACACTTCCTGAGGCCATAACTTTTGACTCGGGTGTCCGTTTGAGCTAAAATTTGATGGGTAGTTGCATTATGCGATAACGAGTGGATTTCCAACTAGTTTCTTTAAAAGTCGTTGGAACCCGTTTTGACCCATTTTCAGGGCCTCAAAGTTTCATCTTGACCCTCAAAATCCCAATTTAGTGTTTTTTTCCAGCATTTTGAAAAATTGTTCACTCATAACTCAAAATGCATATCTTGAATTTGGGATGTTAGTTGGAAATTCATCCTATCTCCCCAATGGGTATTTCTTCGAAAAAATTGGGACTCTCAAACATACGACCATGAAGTTTCCTAAAATGGCAAAATTTGACAATTTTTGAAAATTGCCAAATTGAGAAAAAAAATTGATTGTCAACATCTTATGCCCTTTTAAACTTCAGAACTCGGTGTAGAATCAATCCAATCATATCCTTCAATAATTCTAGTCTTCAATCCAATCCTCATCTGAGCTTTAACCTCATCCCAATTTGAGCTTAACCAAACCCCTAAGCTGAGCTTTTGTCCATCTACAGTCCAAATCTTTCGATATCGAACCAAATCTTCAATCTCACATATCAATCTTCTCCTTATCTGTTCAATCTTGCAAAAATCACCTAATCAAATCCTTGGTCTTGTCTCCAGTCTCATTATCAGCCTTGACCCATCATCATCATTATCCATTAATATCATTCCCTATCCCTTTGGTGTTGTTTTGGGATGTATCCTCCCCTCATCAACAACACTTTCATCATCATCATCATCGGGAGGTATTTTTCCCTATCCTTTTGTGGTGTTTTGGGATGTATCCTTCCCTCATCAATACCACTCAGTGGGAATGTATCCTTCCCTATCCCTTTGGTGTTGTTTTGGGATGTATCCTCCCCTCATCAACAACACTTTCATCATCATCATCATCGAGAGGTATTTTTCCCTATCCTT
Source organism: Sequoia sempervirens (assembly GCA_007258455.2). Lineage (NCBI taxonomy): Eukaryota > Viridiplantae > Streptophyta > Pinopsida > Cupressales > Cupressaceae > Sequoia > Sequoia sempervirens. The sequence continues at coordinate 388,172,655 of VDFB02281492.1, read as the reverse complement.
TTGTGGTGTTTTGGGATGTATCCTTCCCTCATCAATACCACTCAGTGGGAATGTATCCTTCCCTATCCCTTTGGTGTTGTTTTGGGATGTATCATTCCCTCATCAACAACACTTTCTTCATCATCATCGGGAGGTATTCTTCCCTATCCTTTAGTGGTGTTTTGGGATGTATCCTTCCCTCATCAATACCACTAGGTGGGATGTATCCTTCCCTATCCTCGTGTTGTTTTGGGATCTTTAATTCTCTCATTGACAACACTCCATCCAGCATCAACCCATTTTGGCTTGTACCTTGACTGGGGCAACATCACCTTTTGTCCTCCAATCCATTTGTGCTTCATCTATTTCCATATCACTTACTCTCTTCCTCGTCACCTTGCATCATCTTCTTCATCTCCCCTTGCATCACATCATCTATTTCGAGAGCACACACATGTTCTCTTGAACCCGCATGTCCTCTCGGGGGGGCATCCTTCATCCCTAACTTTCACCTTCATCCCCATCGTCTTCCTTCCTAGTCATCCCTTTGATGACTGGGGCATCTTTTCCAATCTAACTAGCTTCTTCTAGGTTCTATGTTTTAATATTCTTTGAAATGATGCTACTTCGTAACACCATCTCAAAGAGGGGCAAAATGTAGACATCCAAATTTGGACACTTAATTTATCCAAATTTATCACTTTTCGTCTAAACATCCTCTTAGGAGTTAATTAAATAATATTTCTATTATTTAATTAATATCTTAATTTGCCAAATCCCTAAGGTATTTAATTAATAATTAAATACCTTACCCTCTAATCCTCTTTTCATCAAATAAATTAAATAAATATTACATTTATTTAATTCCTCACATCTTTTCATCTAATCATAATCCATCTCCTAATTTCTTCATTAGGGATGTGCACATGCCTAATCCTTGATTAGGATGTGTCACATCCTCCAACTTTTGCAAGTTGGCTTCTAATCCTCATTTATCTTCTAATTATTGATTAATTAAGCCTAATCATTCTCCAAGGAATTTTTAATTCCTCCTAGATTCCCCTCTTTTATATGTGAATTTTTAATTCACATTTCATCCTTCCAAGGCTTCTAGAACCTTGGAATTGTCACAACCTCCACATGTGACCAAGTCCCACCTTTTTGGAGCCCAACTTTTATCCTCTAGATCATCCTATGAATGTGAATTTTTAATTCACATTTATATCCCCAACCACCTTTCCTTTTCCCATGTAGATTTTTGAAGAATTCCAAAATTCCTCAAATGTCTCTTTCACTCCCACTTGGGGACAAGAAATCCCTTTTTGTGGAAATCTCCTCACTCCCCAAGGTGCATGTCCTTTTTCCACCTCATGTACATTTTTGACAACTCATTTCCATCTCATCCCCCCTTGGCCACTTCACCCTCCACATGTCAAAATGTGAGGGCTTGTGGGTTCTCAACCCACCATAGCCCTTCATCTTGGCCTTGTTGGAGCAATCTTGACCTTTGAATTCTCTAGAGAATTCAAATTCTCCTATAAATACCCCCTTCTCAAGGGCATTTCTAACACTTTTTGGAGCAAGGTTATGCTGCTAATTTTCCTTCTCAACACTTTGCATTTTGATAACTACATGCTGTCCATTTGAACTCTCAATCCTTTTGCCATCATTTAGCCATCTTTGTTAATCATTTGCACCTACAATCTTGCGTTTAGACATTCAAACAATCATCTAAGGAGCACACAACCAATCCAAGCAAGGGCCAATCAAAGAGGTATCAACAACAAGGGAGGTAAAACTGTTTGTGTTTCATTTTGTTTACATTCCTTTTCGTTGTACTACTCTTTTGGCTGATCTTGAGGTGTCTTTGGTATTCTATCACTTGCATTTTAAGTTATTTTGCACATTTAGAGCAGTAGAAATATCAAGGTATACACCAACAAAACAAGAGACATCCAAACTAGTATAAATAAATTCATTCTTCATCACAAGATATGAGGGATGAGTATTGCATATATATAAATAGAAGTGATTCAAATGAATCCATGAGGAGTAACTCCAAAATGTATAAATTTTTAAGAATTATACCTACATGGAAGACCTCAAGAAAAAAATTATGCCTACTTAGTGAGAGAAAAATAAATAGATAGTAAAGGTTGGTCTTACATCTTAGATATTAAATCTAACTGCAAAGACTAAGTTAGAGCTACACAATATCTCTTGAACAAGATGGTATCTAATCTTATGATTAGAATTTATAATAATTTAAGAAAGCTTAAATATGTGTAAGAAAATAAATAAAATTATTCTACATAGAAATTAAAGCATGAATTGGCATTCCCCCAAAATTGAAGTTTAGGTTAATGAAGAGATGAGTCCCCAACAGATGAAGCTTAGTAAAATATCTATATAAGAAAAACTCGCTCAAAAAAGTGAAGAGAAAATAGCACCAAAAATAGAGAAAGAAAGATATGATTATCCATCCCCAAATTTGTTGCCTCTTGCAATATAATAAGGTTTATAAATGAGGAAAAAGGGTTTGGTTAATATGTCATCTACCTATTTAGTAGTCAAACGAAAGTGAATATTGATATCCTTTTTTTGAATGAGCTCTTTAATGCAACAAATGTTGACCTAAATCTGTGTGGTCTACTTATGATGGGATAGCTTTAGAGAGACCAAGATAGCTCTCTAGTTGTCATAAAATATAAAATATTATTTTTAGAACTAATTATTCAACTATTATGTCCCATTTTTAACAAATTTAATTTTATGAAAAAAGTTGGCCATTCTAACATTTTATATGGCTTAAGGAAGGAGATTGGTAAACAAAAATCAATATTTAATGTTTGATCCATGGTGAATTATATATTCACGATGGGTGGAGGTCAATTAAATATTCATTATGTTATATTATTATTATTCTCACAAGTGAAAATAGGGTGTTGGACTTCTCTTAAGGAAATTAGCAAACATCAAGATCTTATATATGATTTGATGACAAATTGCAAGAGGGAATTACTACTTATTTTTAGTCAAAACTCTAATTATGAGAAATCTTTATGAGAGTCTATTTTGGTAGGGAAATCGATGAAAACAATATTATTTTGTTTATTTTTCCAACAGAAGATCATTTGGATTTGGTCCTTTATTTATTTATAGGTGACTTCACATTTCATGTATCTCTTTTTACCTTATCAAAACTCTATTAAGATTTATTTGGACACTTACTTTTAACAAATAATATTATATGAAGGAAAACACAATAGAAATTGATGGTAAATGGATGAAGAACCATTGATTATAGATATCAAAATATAAGAAACTGCATTAACATATTCAAACACTAAAAATTATTGCAAAAAAAATTCTTTTACTTTTGTTTTATAAAATCATTTCTTGTAAATCACACGTCATTTTCACAAAACATTATAATTTCCGCTAACTTGCCCTTTAAGAAACGCCATTTCATATAGCAATTGATCATGATACAATGCTTACGACATTGTTTATTTATAACTCAAAACTTCTTTCCTTGGAGCTGTAGCCTTGTAGCCTTTTCTAGGCGGGGCCTTCAAATTATAATATATTCAGACATTCGTACAGTTACCTATTCTTGAAAGAATCTTTTCAGGAAGAATACCGACCATGTGCATTTATTTGTCCAGGTCTACCGAATGACAACGTTCGAAAATTGACCAGTCTATGATTATCGACAATAATTTTGAGGCATCTGCAGGACAATAAAACTTCATAAACAAAGAGACAATAATCAACTGACATTTGAGCAAATTTGGAGACTGTAAGAGCCACGAAGCACTTATATGTAGCTGTTAATTTTGGGCGCCGCCCACGTTATATGAGCCGCTAATGGTGAATGAAATAGTTAGCATTAAATACTTTACCTGGTCTATGCATTTGAATAATTCAATGCTAAAAGATAAAATGGCATCGCCTATCATAAAGAGAGTCTGGTCAAATTTGCTAGCCTGAGTTGGCTGGTTCATCGAGCAATGGCAGCCGAAGAACCCCTTAAATACCAGGTGCTACTACATCGCATATCAACATCTCATCTCATCTCAAAGTAAGAAGAAAGAGCTTGCGATTAATTTCCTCAATTCTCTTGGAGAATTAGTATCGACGTCGTTCGAAGCGAAAATGGTTCTTGGTTTTGTTCCATTAATCTTACTGCTGTCATTTACGAACAGCATGGTCGATGGTGCCGGGTTAAAAGTGGGTTACTATCGGCATACATGCCCTGAGGCAGAGGGGATTGTAAGTGATCTTGTGAGAAAAGCTGTTAGAGCGAATCCTGGTGTGACAGCTGATCTAATAAGGATGCATTTTCACGATTGCTTCGTGAGAGTAAGTATTTTGAAACCCTTTATGAGCTATCAGACCTAATATGAAGGTAGCTACTATATAAACATTGAGTTATTGTTGCAGGGTTGTGATGGATCAATCCTCATCGACTCCACAGAAGTAAATATTGCAGAGAAAGACTCCCCTGCAAATAATCCAAGCCTGTCTGGCTTTGATATAATTGATGAATCAAAGTCTATGATAGAAGCCAAATGCCCTGGAGTTGTTTCTTGTGCTGACATAATGGCATTCGCTGCAAGAGATAGCACTCACCAAGTAAGATTTGTACTAAGATTGAGTAACGTAACCATTATCGTAGTCTAATATTGCTGAAGTGCTAAAAATGTTAGTAAAATGTCCAGGCTGGTGGTTTAACTTGGGCTGTTGAGGGAGGACGAAGAGATGGAAGGATATCTCAAGCATCGGATATTCCGGGGAATCTGCCACCTCCCTCATTCGACGTAAACCAGTTGACACAACTCTTTGCTCAAAAGCAATTATCCCAAGAAGATATGGTTACTCTTTCAGGTGGTTACTTTGCTTTCGCTGCGGTTTAGAATATTAATTTTGTAATTAAATTAACTGTATGAAGAACGAAATTTCTAATGCCTTCGATGTTTATGTTTTTGCAGGAGCGCATTCTATTGGAGTTTCTCACTGTTCTTCATTTACTGCAGATCGTCTGTACAACTTCAGCGGCAGGGGTGTTCAGGACCCTTCCATGGATCCTCGCTATGCCCTTCAGCTTAAGGCCAAATGCCCCGCTTCATCTTCATCCTCTAGTGTTGTTGTTCCGTTGGATCCTCTCACGCCGACTAAACTGGACGTGAAATACTACGTCGATTTGCAATACAAGCGTGGATTGCTGAAGTCGGATCAGACGTTGATGTCAAATGCCGCCACCTCCAGGCTGGTGAAGATTAACGCCAAGTATCCCACCATATGGAGGAAGAATTTTAGCAGAGCGATGGTAAAGATGGGTTCTATTGATGTGCTGACTGGATCGCAGGGTGAGATAAGGAAACAATGTCGCGTCCCCAACTAAAGGAATATTTAAATACATTATTGTTGTGGTATTGTTTGCAATTTTTATCGAGAAAGCGAAATAAGGATCAGATTGCACGTAAGTGCAGAACTGTCCGACGAAATGTAATAATTTATGTAAGGAGGACCTTTGTAATTGTTATTCATTATTTCTTAAGATTTTTATTCTTTCCTCAACGAATCAACATGAAGAATGGTGAATTTGAAGTGAAATTTGTAAATACTATCGATTTTTGTTCAATTAAAAAATTAACAAAACCGTTTCATGTCGTTAGTCGTACACTATATTATATACGGGTGCGCGTGCAGTTATCTTACTCAATGATTACCACCAAAGTTAAAATTCAATTTATAAAACTGTATATAAAAGTCAATTGTATTAACTTCCATTTAAAAAAGCAATCTCGGGAAAATCGGACCACATCAATTCAAACTTAAAGACAATAAAATAGTAATTACAAGGTTATCGAGAACTTATTTTCTATCTACCATTCTATAGCATTTGATCCTGTTTATTAATTAATTAAAATTTAGAAAATAATATGATTTTGAATTTTAAGACTAAATGTCCATTCAATGCGTTCAATAGATGTCATCTCATTCAGACTACTATTTAGATTCAATAAGTATATTTTAGACTTATAATTGCTATATCAAATAACAATATTATATTGAAAGAATTAAGTTATAGGTCTTGTAAAACATAATATATTAAGGACATGATATAAATGTTTATAATTAGTGTTAAGACATTTTGTGTAGTATCTATTTGTTATGTTTATAAAAAAATATTATTTCGTATTAGTTAGGAAGACATGTTGTAATATTTTATTTTGAGAATTTCTCAATTTTCTTAAAAAAATATTTTAACTTGAATTTAGCTAAGCTATAAAGGATTATAGTTTCAAACATCACAAGATCAAGTGCATGAATTAAAATTCAAATTCTTTTGAAAATGACTCAAAATCCTCCCAAGGTTTTCAAGCTATCATACTTGGCTATGGAAATGTAGTACAATGATAGGTAAGATGATGTTTCAAACAAGGTGCTTGTTGGCGTCTATATTTTTCAATATCTTAATGGATGGTTACATATAGAATAAAATTCCCATGCATATACAAATAATGCTCTCAAAATTGACCAAAAACACGTCCTCTAGGAAATATGTAACTATGAAAGACAAGAGAAAGTATTCTATAGTAATATAAATATACACTATCATAGTCTAACCATGTAAAAAATGGAAGAAACCAGAGAAAAGAAAAAGGCTAAAGAAATTGGAAATAAGATATAATAAAAGTTGTTTCATGACATTAGGAAAAAAGTAAGTTTAATAAGAGAAAACTATTACACTCAACATGAAATATAAATGATGAAAGACTATAAAGAAATTGAAATATAAAAAATAATATTGTATGAAAAGTAAGAAAATTAGTGAAAAGATACCACTATAATTATAAAACTATTATCAACAATCTCATTAATTATAATTCATTCAGGGGCGCCGGTCCGAGCCCAGTTGGTTAAGGTGTTCCCTGTCGCAGGGCGCCCACCATGGGTTCGACTCTCCGGCGCTCCCGTGGTACCGGTTGGTGTGTCCCACTAGCACTGGCAGTCATGGTAAAAAGTTTACTGGTGGTGGGGGGTTATATGGGGGGCCGTGCTACACCCAATTCCCCTTGTTAAAAAATAATAATAATAATAATTCATTCAGGCTCATAAATTTGTGTTTACAATATGACGAAGAAACTAAGTTATAGTGAGTACATTTGGATAAATTAGGGATATAAAATCCCAAACAAGTTACTCATGTAGGTGAAGTTCACCTCTCCAAATTTATTTATCTAACTATATGCCAACTTATTTAAGAGGGGTAAATGCTTTTGACCTAGAGCTATAAACCAATGAGGTCATAAATGGGGGACCTCATCCCCATTATAAATTCTCAACAATTACACCCCAGTGAGGTTTGAACCTTGATGGTAGGAATAACAACACTACAACTTAACCATTACACCATGCCACTATTGTCTCTAACTATATACTAACTCGTTCCAACACACTGAAGGAAAAAAGTATATGTATTTATATATTGACGGTCTTAGAGATACATGATCTTAGATATTATATTATTTTATGAATAACATAACTCTGACTATTTGGTGGTAGAACCACAATAGAATTTGGAAAATTATAAGTTTAGGCATAAATAAAATTTAGGTATGAAATACATTGTAGAGATTTCTACATGGTTTTGATTGATTTTAAACAAGAAATATGATTTTTTTGAATGACTTTGGCATATATCAACTATAGATTCATATTGAGCTATGTATCATTTTCTAATTTTCTATATTTCCTAATTTTCTTAGCCAAAAATAGATTCATATCGAGAAGTTTATTTGGATACCCTAGATTTGACCTTTGATTAAGAATGCATAAATTGACAAGTCAAGATCAAAATCCATGAATGTTTGGAAATATGACCAATTTTTTATTTGTTCAATTACCTACTTTTGTAGAAAAACATACAACTTGCACTCTAATTATTGCATTAGAGACACCTAATCAAAATTAATCTAAAATAGAAGTAAAATGAAAGATTAGAAAGGAAGATGTTTTCATAAAAATACATATGGAAACAAATTTTCTACGATATAAAATATAAATGATATTATTTAATATGTTCTAGATCAACAAAAGTTGATTGAATGATTCCCATAGGTATGATGAATTGGTTTCACTTTGACAACTAGTGTTAATTATATAAATAATATTCAATTCAAGCCAAATAAATTTACTAGCTCAAATTGCAATGAATATTTCAACACATTCAAATTGTTATATTTTTGTTTATGTTGAATTCGGGTTGGGAGTTCAACCAAAGAGGAACAATTTAATCCACTAAAAGGTTTATCAAATAACAAATCAGATTTATTAAACTTATTCTGTTCTTATAACATTTCATTCAAACGCCCATGGAAATTCATGCCTAAAATTTCCCACCTCTTCTATAGTAAAATCATTTGCTATGTTGAATACCGACAACATTTGCTCTAGTGATAGGTCTTTAATCTTTTCTGCTATAGTTTGGCATTTAAGAAGTCAAAAAGATTGTTTACTACCAGGTAATTAGCAACCTGCATATGCAAGATGAATTAAAAAACTATGAAATTAATTTCAAAATATAATATAATGTACAACTAACAAGTTTATAGAGAAGTACAAATATGTTCAAGTTCTCATTCGACTTAAACATACAAAAGAATAGCCCAAGTATTAAGAAATGTAATACATACCATTATAAGATTGAAAAGTGTCAATTGATCAGCATTTACAAACTAACTATTCCAAATTTTCACATCTTCCTCGGATTGGTTAGATTTGTAGGCTTCCAGATGAAATTTGACATATCAAGAAACCTTTGCTAAAATTGAGCTAGAAACATTGTCCATAGGTAAAATGCTGTTTCAATTCTATATAGTTTTTAATGAAATCCATCTGTAAAGCCACCTCATACTCCACCTCAAACACCTCGTTATCTGAATTGTGCAATGTCACCTTTGCTTGCTCAGCCACGACTAATTTACTACCTAAAGCTGGAAACTCTGAAAGTATTTATCAAAATTTAACTCTGAAGAAATTTCACACAAGAAAGTTCATTCAAGAAACTAATTTTTAAAAGACATATATAGCGATGGAGATGGGAGGAAGGAAGGTGTATGAGCTTTGCTAGGGTTTTTTGTTTTCTACAGTCACCCTTGGCCCCTTTTACGTCATATTGTGCATCCTGCGTAGGAAGCCCCTCTTTTCTTGTGTGTACGACCGCATTTACTGCAGTTTTTTTGTTTTAAGATGCCTTCAACCGGCTCTAACCCAACATTTCTTGCTAGTGTTAGCAGTTTGACAGTGATAATCAATGGCTCCTCCTCTGAACAAACATCCCCATATATTTGTTATGAAATTCTTTAATGAGGTAAGTGCTCTGATTCACGAGCTGATGTGGTTTTTCCTTTAACAAATTTTCATACTGCATGTCAATGGCTTGAGCAATACACCCTTATTGCATATATTTTTTGTGAGAACTCCCCCTAAAAGTGTGCTTAAAGATCAGGTTAACAAGGCTTGCGTCCCTCATGCGGTCTACCTTGATATGGTCCAAAATTTAACCAAGGGTTTCTTTTTGTTCCGCTTTGTGGAGGTCAATCATATGCAGGCTATCTTAGGCCATGGGCCCTAGTATGTCTGGTCTTCTTTGTTATTTTTTTAGGCATGGACCCATGACTTTTTTGTCTTAGATGACACCAAGTTGCGGGTCCCGGTCTGGATTGAATTCCCTGGTCTACCCTTGCCTTGTATGCCTTTTTTGAATAGTATAACTTCGTCATTGGGGAGGGTTATTTGCATTGAGCTCGATAGGTTCTTTCAAGTCTGACCCCAGAAGAGGGTTTGTGTGGAAGTGGACCTTTCCAAAGATTTAAAAGACTCCATTGATATCCAAATTGGAGCTCTTCGCCACACTTAGAAGGTCACATATTTTAATTTTCCCAACACGTGCTACAGGTGTCAGTCAACGGACCACAAGATCAAGGACTGTCCTTTAGCAGTGCATCGTACACCTTCTCCACCACGAGATGCTGAAAAGCCTCATTCGGCAGCTGTATCTGCTACCAAACCTGATGTGAAATGGACTACTGTTACGAACCGAAATAATAAGTCAGCTGGTTTTGGGTTGGGTCCTGTGACCTCTGAGCCAGTGAAAGATGTTTCAAACCCTTCTATGAAGGGGAAAGAAGCTCCGGCTGGAGTTGATTATGTTTCAAAGAAGCCTAGACCGAAGGATATGCGTTGGTTGGTTACTATCATGTTAACACAGCCGAATGTGTCTTCTCCTATGATAGGAGCTCATAGGCATTCTCGCAGCCCTTCCCCTCCTAGGGAAGAAGGGGAATATGTTCATGAAAAATGGAGGATGTCCCCTCCGTCCATCCAGATTAGAATAGTTCCACCATAATTTTTACAAAATCATTTCTCTTCTCTGAATGAAGAGGAATCGGGTTTCAAAAACATAGAGGAGTTTCACTCATGAAGTTCCTTTCATGGAATCTTCGAGGTCTGATAGACCTCTTTAGAAAGTATTTTGTTAGGGATACCTTGTGTAAGTAGTTTGGTGTTGAAGTGCTTTGTCTCCAAGAAGTTAATTTTTTTTATTTTTTACTTGTTGCGGTTTGTCATTCTATTTGGTTAGCCAGTAAATTTTTTTGTACCACCCATGATGTTGGACGTGGCGGAGTTGTCACCCTTTTGGCCCCACGGTGGCACTCTTCTGTACTCGACCATGGGTCTGATCCCACTCATCGGCCCGTCTAGATCCTTCTCAATATTGATAATCATTCATTTGGGATTATTAATGTCTATGCTTCTAATGATACTGTGGAACACTCTTTACTCTAGCGTTGAATTGCTGATTCTTTACCAGTTGCTACTTGGTTACTCTATGGGGACTTCAATATGGTAGAAATGGCATTTGACAAAGATGACACATTTCCATTTAGATAGAGAGCTAGGGAAAGGGAGGCGTGGTTTTACATGCGTAATAAATTAGGGATTTTTTATTCCAATATTAGTCGCCGCCATTCTTATTCTTTTTGGCACACTTGGTCTAATTACAAAGCTGGTTCTAACATAATATTTAAGCTCCTTAATTGTGCCATGATCTCAGCGCAATATTTTTTTTCATTTGATAGCTCCTCTCTCTCGTTTAAGCCGTTAGTGGATGTGACTTTGTCAGACCACTTCCCCATTTCTTTTTGCATTGAATGAGAGACTCGACAGCCTAGTATGTGTAAAACTCTTTTATTTTTAAACACATCTTTACTCTACCACAAGCCTACCCTAGCCCACATTCACAGAGTCTAGAATTTGGAGTGTAGACCAGCTCATCACACAGGCTAGATTTCTTGGTGGAATGAGGCTATCATCTGCACAGCTATATTTTTGTGCATTTATGGGCACCAACTAACTATTTTTCATTGGCGGTCTTATGAGGCTACCACCGCTAATCTTTGTGCTGCTTTTGAGGCTTTGGCAGCTAGCCCCTTTTCTCCCTCATTACAAGTCAGGGTGGCAGAATTAAGGCACAAGAAATAAATTACTGACAGTTATGCTGCTAGAAGAGTGCAAATCAAAGCCCGGTTACATTGGTTAAAAGTTGGTGATCGTGCCTCCAAAAAGTTTTTTGGCTCTATGTGTCAGGCACTCATCCCCAGGCATTAAAAAAAAAGATGGTGTTCAAGTCCTTTCTGAGCTACCTGACATTTTTTAGGCCTTTGTGTGTCATTATGAGCAAGTCTTCACTACATAGGAAGTCACGCTTGTGTGATAGCAAGCCCTTCAGAAGTGCCTTGCTATTGTGCCAAATAATTTTTTTCAGCTCATAAATTTTTTTGTGATCAACTATTATCAGTTGATGATCTCAAAGAGGCTGTCTATTCCATGGCTGATGACAAAGCCCCGAGAATTGATGGATTCCCTTATGAATTTTACAAAGCCATGTGGGACTATATTGGGCATGATCTGCATCAAGTTTACTTAGAAGCTTTTCATTCTAATTCTCTAGGTAACAGGTAACGCAAAATTCATACTTAAATTGGGTAACCCAGAAGAAATTTGCAACTGGAGACCTATCACGCTTCTTAATGTCTCCTACAAGATTATCGCCAAGGATTTGACTCTTAAAATCCACAATCTTCTACCTCAAATTGTGGGACCGAAAAAAACTAGGATTATCAAATCTAGATTTATTTTGGATAATATTATCATTGTTTGGGAAGGCATGGAATGAGTCAGATGCTCAAACCAAAAATTCATGTTCATTAAGATTGACTTTTCCAAGGCATATGATCACATTGAATAGCTGTTTATTCTTGCTATGCTGGAAGTCTTGGGTTTTGGGCCCAATTTCATTCAATCTGTTTGAATGCTCTTTGCAGATGCCTCAACTTGTATCACCATTAATGGTCATCAATCCTCTTCCTTTGGAATCTTTCGTTCCATTTGGAAAGTGTACCCACTAGCCCCCTCTTTATATGTGCTTGTAACTAAGGGTTTTGGTTACCTTTTGGCCAATGCAGTTTCCCAGCGACGGGTCAAGGGCATTTCTCTGCCCAACTTTCAGGCTCAGCTTGTTAATGGTCATTTTGTTGATGACTCATTCTTCACCCTTCTGGAGGAAGAAGACTCCATTGCGGTGGCTCTTGAGTGTCTTAATACCTTCTATCTTGCTTCCAGCTCTGCCATCCAGTGGCATAAAAATTTGTGCTACCAATAGTGTATCTTTCCCTCTCCGTTGTGGCTGCAACAGTATGGATGGAAGTGGATTGGGCCTGGCGAAGTTTTTTGAATTCTAGGCATTCCCTTTTCTTTTTAGGTGTCTCCACCTATGCTCTCCAGAGTTGAACAAAATCTTGCTTATTGGGTTACCAAGCCCCTCTCTTTAGCAGGGAAATTCTAGGTTTGTTCCAAAATTTTGGTGGCCACCTATGTTTATTGTTCTTCTTGTTGGGCCCCCTCTAAAGCTGCCCATGGCAAGCTTGAAAAACTGCTTCGTGACTTTCTCTAGGACTCCTCTAAATCTCACAAAGGGTTTCATCATGTAGCTTGGGAATTTTATTTCCTTCCTAGAGACTTGAGAGGTCTTAGGTTGTTGTCTACTCAATGACAAGGGACTGCTTTGTGTGTTAAATGGATTATCTGTGCCCTTACTGGGGATGAGGCCTAGAAAATTCTTCTTAGGAATAGTATTCAATCTGGCTCCCCTGTCCATAGACCTTCCTGAAAGAGGATTGGATTTCAAACCCTTCTGGTCATGGATGAACTAGTCCAGATTGTTGGGACTTTTGTGGCCAAAAGCATCTGGCAGGCCTGGAAAGCTATCAAACCCTAGCTCTAATTTTTGAGATGGGATCTCTCTCAACTAGCACAATATTTAGTGGTCACTTCTTTTTGCTAGCAATGGCTAGCCGTTGGCTAAGTTGCTTGGGCTTAAGGTGCTTAGATTTCACAAAAAATGTATCTAGACCCTGCAACATATCTTTTCTAGACCCACCATGTGTATTATGTCATGGGAATTTTTTCATGCCCAGTACAGGCTTCATAACTAGGACCGTGCTACTTATGATGGTCTGGTGAATGCCATTCCTGCTGAAATGCTTCATAAGTTTGGAATTCATGGGATCAAACCTTGGTGGAAAGACTGAAAGTGGTATCTAGACACCCCTTTCAGGAACTACAAGCCTCAGCTTGGTTATGGGTGCCTCTCACCACATTTTCCTATGATTCAGAGTTTGAACCAGAGGTGGCTTCTTCAATCTCCTAGTCATGTCTAGCATAAAAGATTTGCTGGCACTTGGTCTACAAGTGTTGAGCTGAAGCTTGCCCACTTTTCCTGGTGTATTCTTTTACAAGGCTTTCCTGTGGGCTCTCAGCTAATTTACCTAGGGGTCCAGGACCCTTGTTGCCCTTTTTGTGGGCAAGCTAAGAATTTTAAGCATCTTTTCTGGTTTTGTCCCAGAGCACAACAACTTTGGACTTGGATTCATGACTTTTTTTGGCCCTTTTGGCTAGAACCTTTCTCCTGGAATATGGTGTTGATAGGAGATTCTCCTAGATTTCTTAAAAAATTCACCTAGCTTTGGCACACTTTCAGGGTGGAAATTCTCTTTAATATTTGGAAAGACCAAAATGCTTGCATTTTTCACATACTCAAATAGATATTCATGTATCTTTATATGCTAAAGCTATGATTTTCTCTAATGTGATTTTACAGGTTCAAGTGCAAGCTAAGAAAATTGTACTTGAGGTTGCTCACCTCTAGGTTCTCCTGGACCACTTGGGTAATGTCGTTTGTACTATTGCTCAGGTCCCCACTTTGCCCACCTCTTCCTATGGTCAGTCGCCCTCCAAGGGCCGACAGCAGAGTGGCTCTGTGCCTCCCCATTCACAACCCCCACCTTAGAAGGATTCTCGCACTCCTTGGCAAAATCGTTCTCCTCCGTCACAGGCTAGCTAGGGGTGGCCTCTTGGCGGTGCTTTAGGGAGTGACGATGGTGGTTCTGGGTGGCCCTCTGATGATCCTCCTGCTTCTGGCTCTAGTTGGCTAGTCACTGGTAAAACATTCTCATGTCTGGCGCTTGCAATCTCACCCCGGCATGAGGAAGAAAAAGAGAAAAAAAATGTTGATGATGGTTGGGGTCCTCCTCCTAATGTCACTCCAGACCCCACTGATGTATGGGGGAAAAATTGGATGATAGAGACCCTCCTGGATCTACTGGCACTGCTCTGGCCACTTAATGCCCTTTTTATCTACTTTGTAATTTTGGACTTTTGGGCTTATCCCACGTGATTTGTTGATTTCCTAAGCATTGCCCATTTGACTCTTGGGGTGTTCCTTTCTACCACCCACCCTTTTTTCATGAATATGTATCTTTATATTTGAATTAGTATAGATAACTGCCTATTCATTAAAAAAAAAGATATATATAGCAGTAGCCTATTGAAAGAATTTATATTGTGAGTACCCTAAATGGCTCTTCTTAACTGGTATGTAGGTGAAGTGACATGTCCACTTATTTTGTCCTTTAGTGTTTTTAATGTCATTTGATACAATGCATGTGGATTATGGAGAGTGTTGTAGTCAAAGGGAGTATTTTTTGCTGAGTAGAACTGAACACTTCTCATTATGTAGGTATATGACCCCATGCCAATATTTAGTTGCTGCTTGGAATTTTTGTATATTCCATGCTCTCTTTCATACCCAACTCAAGGTAAATCAAATTTTCTAGGTCTTTTTCGTAACATTGAGAGCATAACGGAGGAGACTACTATGAAACTGATTTATCTAAGATTATTATTTTATATTATACAATGATCACATTGTATATTAATAAACAGTTTTATAAAATAATTTCTTCGTTCTTTTATAGAATCAATTTATCTATTTGATCAATTAACCATCCAATTATCATTAAATAATTACTTTCTAACATTGTAATTATTATTAAAATATCGACACAATCTAGATTATAATATTAAACATAGTGGAGGTGACCTAACATATATTTATATAGCATGCTCATTATTGTTAACTACACTTCCATGTTATTACATCATGTTGAACAAAGATAGGAAAGCTAGTGACTATCAAACAATAGTCCAAATAATCAAAAGCATATCCAATTAAATATATTAGAGTAATTCAACTTATTATCTCTCAATAGCTATGGATTGGGCTTATTCATGTATATTTATTTCTTCATTGACTATATCATGATCTTGTCCCATTGTCCTACTTTTTTGCATTTTTCTAGTCTTACCCAATCTAGTCTCCTATATCTCATCTAGTTGAACAGTATTTTCATGTTCACCAATTATGAAATTTGATGTCTATTGACTTGTGATAACCATTTCTTTCCATTTCAAGGCTAAGAGATTCAAACAATCAGCATGTTGTGGTTAAATTTATAGTATTTTGATCTCCTATGTTTGATTTTGAACTAAAGGGGAACCTATTAAAGACCTAGTACAACAATATATATTTGATTTCTTTTGTAAATAATCTGAGAAATTTAAAAAAAAAACTGTCTTGCAAAACAAGAGACATGCTAACTAGTATAAATGAATTCATTCTTCATCACAAGAAATGAGGGACGAGCATTGAATATAAATAAAAATAAGTGAGTCAAATGAATCCAATAGGAGGAGTAACTCTAAAAATCATAAATTTGTAAGAACTATATCTACATGGAAGACCTTGAGAAATTTTTATGCCTAGTTAGCAAGAAAAAAATAAATAGATAGAAAAGGTTTGGCTTACATCTTAGAGATTAAATCTAACTATCAAGAATAAGTTAGTTACATTATATCTCTTCTACAAGATGTCATCTAATCTCATGATTTGAATTCATAATAATCTAAGAAATATTATATATATACAAATAAATAAATAAATAAAACTTATTCTAAATAGAAATCAAAGAATAAAGTGGCATTCTCCCAAAAATGAAACTTAGGTTAGTGAAGAGATGATTCTCCACAAATGAAGCCTAGTGAAGTACCTATATAAAATAAATTCACTAGAAAAAGAAAAGATAAAATAGCCTCAAAAAAAGAGAAAGAGAGATACAATATGATTATTCATCTCTAAATTTGTTGCCTCTTGCAATCGAATAAATTTTATAAATGAAGAAAAAAGGGTTTGGTTAATATGTCATCTAGCTACTCAGTACCCAAGAAATAGTAAATATTGATATCCTTTCTATGAATGGGCTCTTTAATGCAACAAATGTGGACATAAATCTGTTTGGTCTACTAATGATGAAATAGCTTTATAGAGATCAAGATAACACTCTAGTTGTCACACAATATGAAATATTTATATAAAACTAATTATTAAACTATCACATCCAATTTTTATAAATTTAATTTTATGGAAAAATAGCCCATTCTAACATTTGCTAAGGGTTAAAGAAGGAGATTGAAAATAAAAAATTATCATTTAATGTTTGAACCATGATGAATTATATATTGAAGATGGATGGAGGTTAGTTAAATATTCATTATATTATATTATTATTCTCACAATTGAAGATAGATTGTTTGACTTCTCATAAAGAAATTAACAAACATCAAGATCATATATTTGATTTTATGGCAATTTGCAAGAGAGAATTACTATCCATTTTTTGTCAAGACACTACTTAAGACAAATATTTATGGGAGCCTATTTTGGTAGGGAAATCAATGAAAATGATATTATTTTTTAATTTTTCAAGAGAGGATGATTTTGATTTGGTCTTATATTTATTTGTTGGCTTGATTTCACATTTGAGGCATCTCTTTTTATCTTATCAAAAGTCTATCAAGATTTGTTTGGGAACCTTTTTTCAAAAAATAATATTAAATGAATGAAAACACATTCAATATTTGTGATTAGTGGATGAAAACCCATTGATTGTAGTTATCAAAGCATGGAAAACCACATTAACATATTAAACACTAAAAATTATTGCAAATAAATCTCTATTACCACATTTTATAAAATCATTTTTGTAAATCACATGTCATTTTCACAAAATATTATAATTTTTGTTAACTTACCTTTTAAGGAACACCATTTCATATAGTAATTAGTCGATAGCTCACATATAGTGTCAGATTTGAGCTTGAAACAAGTCTCACGCTTACAAACCACTGTTGAGCTATTTGCAAACAAGTTTTAGCTATCATTTAATGGTAAACCAACTATCAAATCCTCCAAAAATATTAGTAAAAGCATTCAAAATCTCACTTATCACATAAATGCCAAATAAATATTGATTTGACAAATAAATGGAAATATTTTATTTTCCTTTACAATATTTTTTATCTATTTGATAACAAATTTCTTTTTTCCATTTACATTAGTTTATGTTTTCAATCTATATACAAGTATTTCATAATCAAATAATATTTAATTTTTTAAAGGAAAAAATCTAAAATTATCTAAGTTTATTTCATTCCATTATTTAACATTTATTATTAATTGTTTAATCTAACCACATACAACTAAATTTAAATACATAAACACATACTCTTAAGATATTAAGATAAATGCATGCTAATTATTATAGACAAATATTATTACGCTGAAGGTGTCCCCACAATTAGTTTTTGCAATCCTTTTTCATACCCAATAGTGAAGATCTATCCATAGGGAATGAAATACAATCAAATGCTTTGTGTTCATTCATCATTTTTGAAAACTCTTCCTCACTGGTATTGGCCTTTGGCTTCTCCACTTGCCATAGATTTTTCAGCATTTACTCAGGTCGTCAGAATTATTTTCGGTGCATGTTGAGTCATGGGTCTTTAATGCACATGACAACAAATGCCTTGAAGACTCAGTTGAGTTACCCTCATAACTGTCACTCAATAAGGTGGGAAGAAGAAGAATAATTGTGCAAAATATTTGATTAGAGTAATGAATGTTGAGGTAGTCGTCATCCTTGACAGATCGACGGAATGAGGTAAGTCGGTTACCCCTTTAATAGATGAACCCTAAATTGATATTTGTAGATGGTGATATATGCAAATTGGTTAAAACCTCCAACACACATTAACATGGTTAGCATTTAAAACAAATCAAAATATCAACATCCCTATGAAACATGTTAATCATGCAATAAAATGAAACAATGGAAACTAAACAAAGCATATAAAAAACATGATCCAACTTTATCTCATAGTGGATTGGTGCTACTGTGGAAAACAGCCCTTTCCCAATCCTTGATAGATAAGCTAAATGATAAAATTCCAATGATAATGATGGAGTAAGATGGGAAAAATCAATTCTCCGTTTAACAGAGTTACTTTGCAAGATATTGTGGAGGATTTGATAAAAGATGAATCTTTCATTTATAGATTATTTTGATGAGAGAATGGCCAAATGGATGAATGTGGGATAAAGATTCAGCCAATGAGATGAGGCAATTTTTCAACTTTCCATAGGTTGAGGGATGTGCAAGATTTGGGAAATGTGCCCAAGAGAGGGAGATTTCAAATTTGAAAATGTGAGTTAATGTTTAGTTTAACCTTTGCAAGGGACATTTAAGAGCTTATTAATTGCTTTGTTGGATGTACATGCTAAATTGGGGGGAGATTCAAACTTGGAGAATATTCTACCTTTATGCCAAGTTGAAAGTAAATAAAGATTTTGATAAATCAATAAATTGATTTATTTTTGCAAGTGGGATTATCTAGAGGATGTGATGGGTGGTTAGGTTAGGCTAATTAGGATTAGATTAGCTTAATGATGATTAGGATGATTTTGACCTTTTGACTTGAATATTTGGATTTGTTTAAATCAAAAAGGGATGAAAGGTGATGATCAGACTTAATTAAATAAAGGATTGATTTATTTAATCAAGGAGGGTGATGTTAGGATCAAGTTGATTTATTTAATTTAAACTGATGACTTTAGGAGGTTGATAAATAAACTTGATTTATTTGTTGAATGGATGAATATGACCTATTCGAATGCATGATTTCAATTTCATGTGTCTACATTTTCCCCCTCTTTGAAGCAGTGTACTTGTTGCGTTGGTTCAAATAATAAACTTGCTACAATCGAAATTAAAAAAGTTTCTAATTTTTTTGGATGCCATAGTGGAAAGAAGTACCCTAGTACATTGCCTACTCGAGAGATCGAGCAAAAAGATTTGATTTGAGGGTTGATCTCATGATAAAGAGGTTCAAAATGGATGGTTATGGATGATGATGCAAATGAGATGATTTTAAGATGCTTAGAATAACAAATCTATATTAGCTTAAACAACTTAAATCATGATTTGATGTATGAGATGGATGATGTGATATGTTGTGATTATGTAATGGATGATTTATGGGATGCTTAGACTAACAGATCTATATTATGATGATGATTATGTATGTGAGATGATATGCAGAATATTGATGGTTTGTGGATGCAAGATGAATGCATGATGGATGCATGATGGATGCATTGGTGATGATGATTAACTATTCATGTTGTGATGTTAGTGCGGGAAAGAAGACATTATATGATGACAAGAGGATCCAAAAAGCCAACTTTATGAGAAATGATGATGAGAAATGGATGATTTGCTTATCAAGGATTGGGATTTTAAAAGGGTCACTTACCTTATGTTTGATAACACACATAAGCACAATGCATCAAGGTATAAAGGACCAAAATGGCGTTGTACTTAGTGTGATGGACTTTGACTCGAAAAATAGATAAGAGTATTCTTGTTCACACCTAACATACGAAAACCTTGCTAGGATGCACTTTAGATGTTTCAAACACCTCGGACCAAAACACGGTAAGGTATAACCAATCAATGCAATAGTCAACAAGTTGTCTAAAACATCCTCCATACATATCTAACAAAGCAAGTATTCTCCAAGTTATTTTACAAGAAACATCCAACAAGCATAGCAGACAAAAGGATAATGATCGTTGCCCCATTCCTATCTCTCTAAATCCTTCGTTCGGATATCATTGAGAGATCCTTGGATTGAGCGCAATAAGATAAGTCAGAAGAAAAGATAAAGCATACAAACAAGCCAATGTTCTTCATACTTTCAGCCAAAGGGATGTGTTTTGATAGGATAAGAATCCAAAGTGGTATCCAAAATGATGCCCATTGTCGGAACGATATATCCTAGGACATGCATTGTATAGGATGATGATGATTTGATAAGTTGATTGATAGGTTGTTGATTTAAAGCTGATTGACATGCTTGAAAGTGATCAAGAGTTTTATTTTGTGTTTAACGATTTGTTACTTTGATTTAGATTTTACGATTGAAGTTTTCTTTTTGCCGATTGCTGTGATTGTTTCTATTTGTTTTGCTCAAGGGTGAAAGTGATGATCAGTTTATTATGGATGATTGATTATTGCAGGTGCAAGCGAGATGAGATGGGTGAATTTTTTCAAATATTTGGATGTTTTTGATGTTTTGAAATGTTTTGAGGCTATTTTTTTTGGTTTTTTCGATTTTTCAAATGTTTTGATTTTTGATTTTTGCAATGTTTTTGGGGTTTTTTCAGATTTTATGAATGTTTTTGGATTTTGATGTGATTTGGATGTTTTTGGATTTTGATGTCTCAGGGGCTTATCAAAGATGAGCCTTACCTACGTTTAATCTCAGAGACGGTGTAGTTCGGATTCCTATGTTTTTGACATTTTCTATTTTATGGATGTTTTTGGATTTTTTGATGTTCTGGATGTTTTTGGATTTTTGCATGATTTTGATGATTAGGATATGGACATGTGTGATGATATTAGTTTTGTGTTTGGCAGTTTGTTGAAAACCAAGCCAAGGTTGATTTGATCGAATTGATGGATTGATGATGATGATAACATTGTTGAGGATACACAACAATGTGAGGATTTGATTGATTAGGATTGATTAGGATTGATGATGATAACATTGTTGAGGATGCACAACAATGCAAGGATAGTGTTAAGAAACAAAAGGATAAGGACAGATATCCCAAGATGATGATGGTTGATTGGATTTGATTGATCATGATTGATGAAGCTTGGTTTGAAACAAAAGATGTTCGAATGATTTGATGTGACATTTGAAGTACAAAATAGATGAGATTGATAGTGATTATTTGGATTGATGTTTGATGAAAGAAGAAGTGTGATAAGGAATGTCTTCTCGTAAAAATATGACATGGGCTAGTGATTTGGATTTTTGCTCACAAGTGGTTTGACCAATTTGATTTCACATTTTCCAATGTTCGGATCGCCACATAAGTTGGAGGATATAGATCAAGATTTATTTTTGAAGCAAGATGTAAATATCTTCCCCCAGCGTCTAGAAATGTACGAAATGTCATAGGTGGATGCTCAGATAGGTGTATGGATGGATGGATATGGTAAGTACACAAAGGATGCCAAGGATTATCTTGTGATAAGATAAGGTGTTTGGATAAAGAGTGCTGATTTGGATAATGCTTCATGGATCAGATAATGCTCAATAGGATAGGATTAATAAAAATGACCCATGTCAAGATGTTTATCATAAGCAAGTGTAAAGTGTGCCCCAAAATTTCATCAAGATCAAGATAACTTGGATGATATATACAGAAGGATAAAAATGGATTGGATAAATGGTTCATGGATGAATGGATTTATTATGGATAAGATGGATGGAATGCTTGATTTATTACAGATGGCATGAGATGCTTTCACTCAAACTGGCGCACGTAGATGCTCAATTCCACACATGATGCCTATTTTCTAGGTTTCCGTCATGGTCTTGCCAAAAGCACCACGAAGTGGTATTCACTAGAGGATGATTTTTTCCTTTACTATTTTCAATCCTTTTTTTGATTTTTTTTTTTGATTTTCATATTTTTTGATTATTTTGATTTTTTTGAAAGATTTTAATCTCATGCTAAATCACAAGGTGTTGTTGATGTAGATGCATCTTTCATAATGTGTCATCAATATCCTGCTTGAAGAAGTGGCTTTGCTAAGATACGTGCACTTCAATGCAGCTTTTCAAATTCCTGATCTGCTTCATTGATACTGGAGTTGACTTTGTCTTTGTGCATACATCACAATAGAGTGCCTTCTAAATCCTTATGATGAAGGGTCGTTGCCAATACATGGTCAATGTAAGAATTGGATATCATGCGTGGAGGCGTGGATGGAGTTTTTTTAGGAATAAAATATGGACTAGTTGACAAATTTGAATCTTTGACTCTCCAAACTTGGGAAGCTGAGAAATGATGGGTGGACACGAAAGTGTTCATGGAATTAGGACCAACTGCTTGATACACTTTATATGTTGCTTGAAAATCCTACTTTTTATTTTGTGGAAATCTTTGATGGATACTTTTCCCTTTTTTATCTTGCCCCATAGTTTCTTTGACTAACGAAGTTTGATAGGGATAATCTTTCTTTGTATGTTTTGGTATCCATGCGTATTTGATTTTTCCATTATGCTTCTCAACTTCTTTTGATTGGATAACATTCTTTGTGCTTAGATTCAAATCTTTCTTTTGGCATTGGTCCCAATTCCTAGATGGGGTGATGGGTGGATGAAGATTCATGACATGGCTGGTTGTAGTATTGACACTAGTTTCATTATAAGGACTCTTCGTGCTCCCTATGTTGATGTTTTCTTGAGACATAGTTGCCCCCAGTATTGTGGAAGGAGTACCATCATGCCTTGATTCTGCCTATTCTGAGATGTCTTGTTTACAATGCATTATCTGATAAACAACCACTACATATGATGTTATTTCTATTTGCTGCTCTGCTAACTCTGGAATATCCTATTCTATCTGACTTGTTTCCTTGAGTGGATAATGTTGGATATATTTGATATTGATGTTGACAACTCTGTTTGACTGTAGGAATTGATAATTTTCTCTTTTTGTGTAACAAAATCTTGTTTAAGATGGAGATCATCTACGTGTCCATCCATAGAAATCATCTTATGGGTAGATGGAGGAGTATGTGCTACATGGATATGATCATCTTGCATAGATAGGGGAGTGTCCATTAGATTATTGTAGTATTTTGAAGCT
>VDFB02281492.1:388111747-388139888 GCA_007258455.2 Sequoia sempervirens | reverse complement strand
TCTTCATCCAAGTTTACTTTTTATAGAAGTTAATTGACTGGTGACCGTATTAAACTCATTTAAATGATCAGTAACTGACCCACCTTCTACCATTTTCATATTAAATAAGCGCTTCATAAGAAATACCTTATTCGAAGCAGAAGGCTTTTCATATAACTTCGCTAGGGTTTCCATCAACTCTTGAGTTGTCTTTTCTTTTGTAATATTGAACGCCACCAATTTTTCTAGGCATAAACAAATACTGCCAAGAGCCTTTCTATCCAAAATCTCCCAGTCCTCATCAGACATTGCTTGGGGTTTCTTGGTTTTCCCTTCCAATGGCCGCCATAAATCCTTCTGATAGAGATAGACCTCCATGGATCTGCATCTTCCATAACTAATAGTTCTTCCCATTGAACTTCTCAACCTTCTTACCCTCATCTACCATTACTCCCACTCAACCATGAGACCTTCCTATAGATAATAATCGAAAGACAACCCGCTCTGATACCACTTGTTAGAGTTTGAAAGGCAGATATCTAACAATTAAATGCATATTTAAGTAATAAACAGAGAAACTAAAAACACAAAATAAATTATAACACAGAGAATTTAACATGGTTCACCCAATCCGGGCTACATCCACCAAACCGCAGCCATCCAATGATTTTATTTTCCAGTGCAAAAACCTATTACAATCTTGTGAATAATCATGTTTTTCATCATTCTATAACACCCATCCGAACCCCTTTTTATCAAGCTTAGAAGCTTCCAGATTTTGGGTTCTACAAAATCGTATTTTTCTTTTTTCTAATGATTTTTCCCTTTTTCGGTGATGACGTGAAAAAGTAGGAGGATACATGCCGGGGTGTATAGTATACCATGGGCTATACAGTATAGCATGATCAGTCGCCACATACCAACAATTATGACGTTACTTGGATACCGTTATGATTAGAAAATTATCGTCTGATCCTATGGGATTGTGTTGTGGCCCTCTACAATAACCTCTCAGTTTTCACTATCTCAGAGGTGTTTTCTTATGGTGGCGAGATTTCACTTAGGGAAAAATTTGTTAAATGCAAGTAGTGCAAAGTTGCAATGTAAAGTCCCACCACGCAACCCTAGAGGAAGTTGCAATTCATTACTTAAACGTACCATTTTTTTTTTGTTTAAGTACAAATAACATGTAAGATGAATACATATTGCCAACAACCTCTAACGCCACGAGACAAAGATTACTTAAAAACCCAAACAACAATTAACATCAACTGAAACCAAAACATTAATCGCTTACAAAATTAAGATTACATACATCCCATACAAGATAAATTACAAGAAGAAAAATAAATACCTCAAGATTCCAATTAACAACATTTAAACAATAAGATTACAACACTCACTCTCCGAATGAGGTAAATTCAATAATCAAGATTACAATTTACAAATTCCACCTCGATAACAAATGAGGGGTAATAAAATACAATAAGAACTGAGAGAACAAGGCTTAACCTTAAACCATAAGGTCACACAACCCATTCATAGTAACCAGGTTTCTTTTGAAGCATATCTCATGCACTACCTAAGAGAGACAATAACAAAACACAAGAGACATAACATCACTTCAAGATAACACAACTGGAAGGCTTATATAAACTAATAACTCCAAAAGAATAAACAACTCGATCAAGGGTTCCCTAACCTCTGGAAAGCAAACTTAGTACAACCAAAGTACACTCACAAATATACAATCATACGATATTGCCCATACACCGAGAATGAATGAAAACACCACTATAAAACATTCTAAGCAGCTAAATAAGCTAATATTAGGATTTCTTAAATCCAAGTCATGTGAGGACACATTGCATGTAATCAATTTAAATGATTACCATTCTTTGTAAATTCTCAAAAGTAAATCAAATCACATTTTTACACTAAAATAACAAATCAGAAATTTGAACAAGCGAATAGATCTAAAATGATCTCATTCAAAGAATTCATATGCATTTTCTATCATTCCCTATTATAATATGAAATATTATTCTCAAAAATCCACTTTTAAACAAAGTCCAATTTTCACAATTATCCAGGTTCCACCATTGATGAAGTATGAAAAAGCTTAAAATTTAAAATTCAAAAATAAAATAATGTAATAATACCCTTTTGATTCAAAAGTGCCCAACAACACACTTTTAACATAAAAACACCAATTAATTTTAAACCAATTTTCACAAATATCCAAGTTCCACCATTGATGAAGTATGAAAAAACTTAAAATTTAAAATTCAAAAATAAAATAATGTAAGAATACCCTTTTGATTCAAAAGTGCCCAACAACACACTTTTAACATAAAAACACCAATTAATTTTAAACCAATTTTCACAAATATCCAGGTTCCACCATTGATGAAGTATGAAAAAGCTTAAAATTTAAAATTCAAAAATAAAATAATGTAAGAATACCCTTTTGATTCAAAAGTGCCCAACAACACACTTTTAACATAAAAACACCAATTAAAGCCTCTAATTAAAAATTGGGCATGGTAACCTTGTATTTGGAAAAATTCTCAAAAAATTCTCAAAATAAATTCTACACTATCAGCTTGATTCAAATAAAATACATGAAAGGATTCCAACATACTACCAATACAATTAGAATCATTCAAACCATTTAAGATCAAGTAAATATGAAGAAATGATAAAATACCTCCATTCCCAAACAAGAAATTCAAATGAGAGGATGTTTGCACATAAGCAACAAGAGCATGTAAGATCGCAGCCATCACTTCCTTTCCCCATTCCTATCCAAATGCAGTTGATCCCATGCAATTTCATGCCCAATTGCTCCCACAATGAACAAATCAATTTTCCTTCAAAAAGAGGGTTTTCTTTTCCCTCACATTTTCTCTCCAAAAATTATGTTATCCAAATTTAGTCAACTCCCCTAAAAATATCTTTTCCACCCAAAGTTATTGCATTTTGAAGATATTTTGAATTTTAAATAACTCAAAACAAAATTCCAATTTCTAAAATAGAATTCAACATATTTTAAAACCTTCTTTTCACACAAACTAATTTAAATCTTTTAACACTTTTAATTCAAAATAATAACTTAATCAATTCCACAATTAATTTAATTAATCAATAAAATAAATCTAATCCAGTATTAGATTATTTTATTAACTAAATTAAATTAATTAATAAAGTAACATTCCTAGCATTATAATAAAAAACATTTAATCAATAGTTAAGCAACCTAAGCCATTTAACTTGAATTTAATTAAAAACCAAGGTGGTCAAGGCAACATGAAACAACCAAACCCGACTACAACCTGACGACACATGGTGACTAGGGTAACAACTTGACACAGAAAACCTAGCTACTATCTCCCAATTAATTTTCGTTGGTCAATGGACATGCTCAAACCTAGAAACCAGGTGGAGTCGATGTCATGTACCTGCCAACCTGCAACAAAGAGCATGTCGAACGTGCATATCTACATAATATGATCAATCAAACTATGAAGAGGAAATCTCAGAATCGTAGGGAACTCGCAAGCGAGTGATACAATACTATCCCCTTCACCAATACAATATCACTAACTGACGCATCTAACATCAATAACATGATCAATAGCATAAAACATTGTTAAATCAATTATTTGCTAAATTAATCCAAAAAATGCCATAAAGGTAATATTAGAGTAAAATAATCATCACATCAAAATATATCATTCACATCGTTTAACAGATAGCGATCAAAAGCAACCAAGTTCCAAAGTCAAAGCATAATCAAATACAGCCATTACAAAGAAAACACTACCGATCAAAGAGCTAAAATGGAGGGGTGTTACATGCAAAGTGGTGCAACTTTCGTTCTACAACTCGTGTGACCAAACTAACTGTTCCAATGCATCCAAGTGGGTACATTTATACTAGGAATGGTCATGTTTCACACCCAAACGTGTCGAATCGCTCTGAGCTACGTTCAACCGACTAAATCCCTTAAGAGTTCGAAGTGCAAAAAGGTTGCAAACTTTAGCATGACATTACTCAGAAACCTTGATGCTTAGATACTTCTCATCTGAGTCTATGGGATCATGTTTTGTGTGCCCCTCTACAATAATCTCTCTCAATTTTTTTTATCTTGGAGGCGTTTTCTTGTGGCAGCGAGATTTTTCTTGGAGAAAAAGTTGTCAAATGCTAGTGAAAAGTTGCAAAGTGGTGCAACTTTCATTCTACAACTTGTGTGACCAAAACAACTATTCTAAAGCATCTGAGTGGGTATGTTTATACTAAGAATGGTCTTCTTTCACACCCAAATGCGCCCTAATCGCTCTAAGCTATGTTCAACTGGTTGAATCCCTTACGAGTCTGAAGTGCAAAAAAGCTGCAAACTTTAGCATGATGTTACTCAAACACTATGATACTTAGAAACTTATTTTTTAAGCTTATGGGATCATGTTGTGCCCCCCTACAATAACCTCTCTTGGTTTTTTCTATCTCAAAGGTTTTTTCTTGTGGCGGTGAGATTTCGCTTGGGGAAAAAGTTGTCAAATGCAAGTAGTGCAAAGTTGCAAAGTGGTGCAACTTTTGTTCTGCAACTCGTGTGACCAAACTAATTGTTCCAACGCATCCAATTAGGTACGTTTACGTTACGCATGGTCCTCTTTCACACCCAAACACACTGAATTACTCTGAGCTACATTCAACCGACTGAATCCCTTAAGAGTTTGAAGTGCAAAATAGTTACAAACTTCAGCATGACATTACTCGGACACCGTGATGCTTAGAAACTTCTCATCTAAGCCTATGGGATCATGTTTTTCCCCTCTACAATAACCTCTCCCAATTTTCCCTTGGAAGGAAAATAAGCATTTCTAAGTCAAGATCAAGTCCGCCCAATCTTGGCAAGGCACAAGCAAAGTCTGCCATGCCCATAGTCAAGGAAAATGTCCAAGATGATGCAAAGTCCACTTGTGAAAGAAAAGCTATGTCCAAATTGTTGTCAAGTCTTCCCTTGGCTTGAATAATGCTTGTCCAAGACAAAGGTAAACTCTGCCCAACTCAAAGCATACATGGAAAAGACAACGTAAAGTCAGCCCAACTCAAAGCATACATGGATGGCAAAGACAACTTCAAGTCCACCCCAAGCTGAAAATAGGAGATGGAAAACATATCTTGAAGTCCTCCTTAGGCCAAGATGAAAGGGGACATCCAACACGCTAAGATGGTGCCTTGTCATCTTCCAACCAATCAAATTGTTACAAGCTAGCATGTCTAGGTTCAATGAACTTGACACTTCACAATGCAAAAACTTTTTATTGCTGGTTTATATTTAGCAGAAGGACAAGTGTCCCCAAATGTAATTTTCTCATTGGTCGAGAGTACCTAGTTAGTTGTGATAAACCCTAATTAGGGTTTTATTTTGTAATCTCAGTCGTTGATTCAAAATAATCTTTTTCATTGAATTGTATTCAAGGAGCCTATAAATTGAGCACACCCCTCATTTGTAAAACATGGGAGCATCCATCACATACTACCAATTCACTACCTTGTGAACTATTTGAAAAAAAATCCTCAAAGAAATGTGTTCTCTTAGTGATGGAATGCCATGACAAGCACATTGAGAACAAATTTCTTTGAGACACTTTTTTGAATAGTTCACTGCCTTGTTGGTGCAGGAGCACCAAGCCTCCTAGTATGGTACTGAATGGTCATGGATGGAATTGTGGTTAAGATAGGATATTTTGAGTTTTTTTTTGTTTCAATAAGGTCTACTTAGACCATTCTCATGTTTCCAAAATGATTTGGAGTTTTCATTTGATAATTTGGCCATAACTTGCAATCATGTTAAAAGTTGTCAAGATGGTCAAATGTTGTCAAGGTAAGTAGAATAGGAAGTCATTTAAGAGGGTCTAGGGGATTAGGAAATAATAAAGAGTCAGAAGGAGGAAAATGTCAAATTTGTAAGTTGCATAAATGCAACAAAATTGAAAACCAACGACTACCTCCTTTGAAAAGTTGTTACTTGGTAGTTAAAGAAGTTGGGAGAAGTTAGATTTGAATGTAATCACTATAAAATCCTCAAAAATGGCTCATGCAAGGTTGTTGAAGGAAGTTTTAAGATTGTACACATTTTGTTTCTATGAAATACAATGTTCTCAACAACTTTTTTCCTATTTTTTTGAGCTTTGAAGGCTTGGTACGGACCCGTACAACTTTCCTTTTCTCTAAAAATTATTATATGTTGTAGGTACATGTGTTGGCTCTCTAATGCTTTAGATTTGAGGTCTTAATCATGCAAATTGAGGGAGAAATCTTTATTTTTCTAGGATTGCTCATTTAGCCTGTTTTGGGGGTTTTGAAAGGGAACAAAATGGGTTTCTAAGCCTTCCACCCACTATATAGTCTTGTAACTTGGTGGATAGTATTATATAGGTGAAATAAACATGTATGCATCTTTTTTTGTGCAGGGAAGGCATATTTCTTGATTTGGGTGAGTCCCTAGGGTTGTTTCCATTGGAAAATGCATGAATTTAATGGGTACAGACCTGAATTTGATGATGGGGTGTTAGGAAAAGTTATCTTATGAACTTTTATGCTTGTGGGGATGAATTAAAGGGTGTTTTATTAGGTGGAAAGTTTGGGAAGGGCCTAGAAGTGTCTTTTTTAGTAAACCCTCATCAAAAGTGAACATAATAAGGGTTTTTGGGTTTGGTGTGGAGGTGGTCGTACAAATGAAATATAATGGGGTATTTTGGGGTTTTATAACCTTCCAATTGCTTCCCTAAAGTCTCAAATTGTTTGCAAAAGTTTAAGAGGGGGGTCCTTTGTAAAATTGACCTATTTGGAGGCCTAAAATGGTGAGAAAGTCAGTTTTCTAAAATTTGTTCCAAAGGAGTCATATGGGGGGCTAAGATATGTTTTGTAACTCTATAATGGGTGTCTGAATCATCCTTTTTTTTCAAGTGTTTTGGGAAGTTGTAGATTTAAGTGCCTAAAAACAGGTTTGCACTACTATTAGGTTTGCAAGGGTGAAAGTGGGAAATCCTACCTCTGATTGATTTCAAAATTTGGGAGTTGTTTGGATTGGTCCAATAGATCCTTTTATTCTTGTTAGATGCCTCTTGAAGGAAATTTCACACTTTGAGTGGGTTTGGGTCTCCTGTCGTTGCATCACTTGTCTATGCTATTGCTTCTTATTGTGCTTTGATAGATTTTTTCCAAGCATCCATAGCTTGTTTGCAAGCACCTATTTTAGGATTTTAGCCATATTAGCAAGCCAGTGAATTTTTTGATAAAATGCTTTGGTAAACATGTACAAAAAATGTGGTAGCATAGACAAGGCAATGAATTGTTTGAAAAAATTCCTCAAAGAAACATGGTCTCATGGTGATGGAATGGCATGAAAATCCATACAAATTTGCATGTCATGGCATTCCATCACCATGAGACCACAATTCTTCAGAATTTTTCAAAGAAGTTCATTTCCCTTGTCTATAAAAAATAATGCTATACTAAATTATACTTTTGATAGATTTTTTCAAAAACATCCACTAGCTTGTTTGAAACACTTGTTTTATGATTTAACCATAGCAACAAGACAATGAACTATTTGAGCCAAAATCACTTTGTGGAGACATGTATGAAAAATGTGGTAACATAGACGAAGGCAATGAACTGTTTGACAAAATACTTTGGCAAACATGTATGAAAAATGTGGTAACATAGACAAGGCAGTCAACTATTTGATAAAATATGTCAAAGAAATTTGGCCTCATAAAATGCCATGATAAGAAAGGAAATGCAATTGAATTGCTCCCTACTTATTAGTTATGCAATGTGAAGTAGTGCACATAACTTCTTAAGGTAAACTTTGTAAAACTATATTTAATAATTGAAATTTTTCATCTACTCGGTATCTAGTTATTGGTTATGTGGTGTAATTAATGCTTTGACTTTGAAAGATGTGCGATAAAATGTAATCAACGATATGAATATAACCTAAAAACTTTTTTTTTTACAATTCAGTAGTTAAAATATATATATTTTTTTTCTCTATATCTCTATATGCTATGGAAATACCTTTCAATTTCAAAATAAATAGATTTTATCTCTTGTTCTACAAATTTTTACATTTTCTTTAAATATGATTTTTTCCCGACTTTTTAAAAAACTCTTATACTTTTGTTTTGTCAAAATTTTTCCCAAAAGATTTTTTCTACTATACATTGGAAGCATGAAGCATACACGTGAATACAAATAATATATGTGAAGTATACATATGAATAAGTGAAGCATACATGTGAATAGAGTGAGGCACAAATGGTGAAGCATTCCAAAGGATACAAACCACTAGGAATGGAGCTTATTTACACAATATGCTTTAGATGGAGCTTATTGAGTAATCAACAGTAATTAATTAAGCATTAGATGTAAACAAAATCCATGCCTACAACATTCAAGCATATGATTTACACAATAGGCATGATAACATCATTCAAGAATGGCAGTAGCAAAATAATATTTTTTAATCAAAAAGCCATAAGGTATACAATGATATATATTGATAAAAGTATATACAATATATCCAAAAAATTCATAAAGGCTTAGTACAAAGGATCCATATTATGGACATAAAATGTCACATACATATTGCTTGTACAAAACATATGTTCCAAAATGCAAGATAGGCATACAACAAATGACCCTAATATAGTCATTTCCCTATAGGGGAAGGAAATAGATCTTGTTTTGCCTTCAAAATTTGGCTGGATGGAGTGATTGTTGATTCTCTGGTCTTTCAAACATGCTCGCTAGTCCTCCTCTCTTCACTTTGGACCTTCAACTGATACAATAAAAAGTAAAGATGTGAATACATAGAAATTGAATTGTGGAATGACATATAACAAAATACAATCACTTACCACATACATATAGTCATCATGCACATTTTGGGGTGTAATGCTTGAGGATCATGAATGTAAAAAGTGGCTTAATATTATGAGTATGTGGTAGAAGCGACTTTTTTTTTTTTTTTTCCTTACCCAAAATTAATGAAACGAAAAGGGTTTTAGAGGAGATTCTCAGCTTTCCAAAAATATAAAATTATGATTTAAGATTTAATAAATAATTAGTATTCATTTTCTATTTGAATTATGACTAAAGTCCTGATTGATAAGCTGATTGAAAAATATCTACTGCTTTCAAACAATATCACATTTTTGAATCCAACACATCGTCATTCTATACTTCACACTAATATATGATTAAAAAGTTAAAATTTCATAAAAGTTTGACCAGTTAAGATTGAATTGAGACAGTGAGTTTTATATTTTCTAAAAGTTGTAATAAAAAATTCATAATTAATTATTTACTCAGAAAAAAATTACAAAAAAATATGCATCACATCCGGACATGAGTCCTCTACTTATATATGAAATCTTACAAAAAAATATTATCATTTTATTATGGTTAGGGTGGTCAGACAGACACCTACTTCTTATTTTTTTCCTAAAATTTAAGTACTACTGCATTGAAATTTCAAATTTTCACCAATAGATTTTATTTATTTTTAAATAAAACCTGAGTATTTTATAAACTAAATTCAGTTTTCACAATTATATTCTTACATATTTTTTGAAATAATATAGACTTTATTTAAATATTTCGTCAAGTTGCCTAACAAGTTTTTCCTAGAATTTTTTGCCCTTGGGTTTGTTTTTTACCCACGATGATCCACACATACTTTACATCATTACACATCCACTGATCACAGGTGACAACTATTTGTGCT
The DNA here is from genome assembly GCA_007258455.2 of Sequoia sempervirens. Classification (NCBI taxonomy): domain Eukaryota; kingdom Viridiplantae; phylum Streptophyta; class Pinopsida; order Cupressales; family Cupressaceae; genus Sequoia; species Sequoia sempervirens. The sequence continues at coordinate 388,130,107 of VDFB02281492.1, read as the reverse complement.
TAACCATCAAGATAGAAATTAACCTACACAAAAGTATCATGAAAATTTTCTATAATAGACCATAAAAGAGAAAATATAATGTCAAATCGACTAATCGGTTGCATACCTCTCTTAATGGATTAGACTGGCTATTGGCAACTCCATGGTCCATGTTGCTAACATTTGCAGGGGTTGTCTGATATCCAACATCTACAAAGTGGTAAATGAAAAGAGTAAAATGGTAGGGTGAACTATTAAATGTTGTGGGATGGGATTGGAAGGGCAAAAGGGAGCAAAGTGAATTAGGAGAGATAGTACTGACATAGTCAAAGGGAGATACAAATGCAATGTTTGTGTTTCTCATCAATTTTAAGATTTGTATGCAAAATTACTGAAAATATTAACATTTGTTTTACAACACCATTATTGAATAAAGCTACTGGCGTTGTGGGTCCTTGAGGGAAATGAATTGCAGGGTGTGGAGGTTGAAGATCCACCAGGAAACTGTTTTACATCCAAAGCATGTTATGATACAAACATTCAAGTATAACATTCAATTGTTCAAATGTATTAATAATATTTTTAATACTAGTTGCATACCTGTGGACTCAACGTTGAGAACGAATAAGGGTTTATAGGAATGGGGCACATCTCATGAACACTTTGACCCTGAAATTTCATCAAATCAAAATTCTACTAATTTACTTATTCTTAAATTTCAAAATATAATTTAATAAACATTAAATGAACTTGCTGAATTTTACTTGATTGTCAATGTCGAATGTATCATTCAGCAAATCATCTGTGAAAACCATTGCCTCTGCAACTAGTCTAGGTTGTGTAGCTACATCCTAAGCACTCTAATAATCATACATGCACACTGCACCACAAGCACCACAATGGTGGGGTGGAGCTCAGGGCCTACATGTCTCCTCCACACCAGGCTCTACTAGAGGCCTCGCACACTGTAAAATGCTCTGGGTGAGTGATCCAATCAACTCCAGCATGTCTAGCTCTACACTATCCTTAACAATGGAAGGAACAGCGACATGCTCCACCATGGTTCTAGCCAAGGGTCTCAATGCCAACTTTGGATTATGTCGTGTAGTAGGTCTATCATGTGTGGAGCGCCCACCTCTACCCTAAAAGTTTAAAATTTCAAAATAATTTGGCATCTTATTGAGGATAAACTCACAATAGATTTTCCTCAAAAAGTATTGTGGTACCTCATGGTTATTGCATGGAGGTTGATCAAATACCATCCACCACCACTCCCAAAATTTATTTTTAATTAACTCGTGGTGGAACCAATGGATGGGGAACCTCCTACATGTATGCAACAAAGGTGTGTTGGTTTTCGGGTCTATAAATAGGCCACACAAGTCGGCTTTGCTAATTTTTTGTTTTTTAACATCTGCATATGACAAACCTCTAACATAATATTGTCTCATCTCATGCCTCTTATTTGACCAAAAATTTATTTTCTCACTCATTTCTCCTACATGAGATACAATTGACTTCGATGATTCAACAATCCCTCTCCTATAAGGGCGGGTTTCAGCATGCTCAGTTAATCTTCCAATTAATTGTTCAATGTCTCTTTTATTGTTTTCAATTTGATTTGGAATATTTTCTTGTATGCCTTGAGGATTCCTATGAATTGATGGAGGGGTTTCAAGTTGTTCTTGAATAGGAGGCTCTTCCTGAAGGGGTGACTGTGAATTCTCAAAGTTTCAAGGTGGAGATTCATTCCCTGATAATTAGAACAAAATTTTATTATAAAAACCTAGTTCAATCTGCATTCTAAATAAAATTTGAAATAAATGGAATAAAAATACATACCTCTTCGCAATCTTCGACATCTCTAACGTGTTGGTGGCATCCTCGTGAAAGATAGCAAGCTAACGATGCAAATAATGGATGATATTTGGTGAGTGCGAGTTGCAGACCTCAAATCCTCCAAGCCAAGCCATGGGTTGAAGAGAAATGAGGGTTTGAAACGTGTTTTTTGCTTTTATTTAGCTTTTCAATTTGGCATGCGCCAAATGGCCAATTTCACCCTTTTTTGTGAATTTTTACAATTTGACACCTAAATTGTGTCACAAATTGGTGCACTTACCCTAACTATTTATTTGTATTTGTTCTTTTACTTTTAAAATTTTTTATTTTTTTTTTACTATTTAATTTTTCTTATGATTTAGTTTATTATTTTTTACTTAATTTTTTTACCTTTAATTTCTTTATTTATTTTTTTCTCTATGCTTGCTTCCATATTAATAAATTAATTTAATTAATCATTTATTTATTTCTCTTTCTTTCTTTTTACCTTATGTTTTGAATTTGATATCTTACTATTCTTAAGTTATTGTCTTGTATAACCTTATTTACACTTTTTGTTTTCTTAATAGTATAATAACATTAAATAGATAAATAAATATAGCATTTAAAGATAAAATATTTTCTCCTTTTGATCTTTTGTCTCTTTATTTGATTTTTGATGTATTTTACTTTATTAAGCCGAGTTATTTATTTTATTGAATTTCGGTAATTATTATTTTATTACAAGATTTGGCGGTTATTATTTCTTTCACAATTGGGTCAAACCTTTTTTTATCTATTTTTAATTATTCAAATTTTATGATTTTATCATCTCCTTTCCCTTTTTTTTTAATATTTTCTTCTTTGAACATACGTATTTTCTAATTTTGTTAAATTTATTTATACTCAAACCTATTTTTCTTCTTTCATTTTTGACTTAATTCTCATATTTAGTGATTTCTCTTTTTACTTTAATTTTCCTTGTAAGTCTTGCTTGTTTATTTATTCTTGGTATTATTATGTTGATTTTTTATTTTTATTTTTTAAGTCTTTTCTCTAACTCCTCCACCTCACCCTTTATTAAGACTTGTTCTGCAATCTCATTTTATTTCTTCCTCTTCCTAATGATGAATCACTGAGTGTGATCCAAAATGTCACAAAAAAACAAACACAATTGAATCCAAAAGCTAAATATTGTAACTTCATGGACTGTGGAAAACTCATACCAACTATCTTGAAAAGAACAAAATTGAAAACAAATGTTTAAATTTGAGCTAAGAGATATGGTAAATTTAAAAGAGCCCGGTAATTAAACTATTTATGATGTTGATTCATTAATACCATCTTGGAAAACATGTGCATTATCCCATTGATTTCAAATTGCATTGTATTTTATGTAATCTACGAAGTTGAATCACTATTGTATATGCTAACTTGTCATAAAAGAAAGTAACTTTTATGAAATCTTCTTACAAATTCAATTTGCATTTGAAAATATGGACTAATTAAAAAGAATTCTATGGAATTTTCTTCTTACTATATGTTATTGCTTTTTTTGATTTAATGTGTTTACAAATTTGTATAATGACATGGATCTTAGCCATGCTCCAAAATATGGATATTTTAAAGAATTAGCTTTCAATTGTTAGAATATAATTTTTTATTTTTATTTTTAAAATACACTAATCCAAATATAGCATCATTTATTGATTTTGATTTCTCATTTTGAAGCAATGGATTTATTGTTCCACTCTTACAATTCTTACATGAAAGCATAATAAATTTTAAATGTTGATTGCATAAAAATAAAATTTTGGATTACTATATTGCTAATTGTTAGAATTGCGAAAAACATGAGTCACAGGATCAAACGATGAATAAATACACCTTCCACGCAAGAGATCTACAGACAATATGTACAATATTCCTTAACAAGAAAAAATTACATAGTGGAAGAGACTATCAAAAGATATGAAAGATCGAGAGATAATTACAATGAGGGTTGAGTGCTATATAAGAGCAAAACCCTAAAAGCATAAAAGCACTCTTAAGTTTAACTTAAGTGCATGAGAATAAATTAAACTAATAATCAATTAAAGATTAGTTAATTATTAGCTAATGCATCATTATTCTAACATTTGAGATGAACTTAGGGAGTAGCTAAAAATCCTAAAAAAGAACTCATAATTTCCAAGGCTTTTATTTTTGAAAGCATTCTGAAAGTGTGTTATAGTGAGAAAATTGTGGAAGAGGTAAAATTTAATTTTGAAAGTGTGTTATAGTGAGAAATTTGTGGAACAGGTAAAATCTCTAACCTCAAAGGAGGGTTCTATGCAGTATTCTTTGGTTTATAATGCTAATTAGCTAAGCTAAGTGTTATTCAGGAAATTATGTCTTGCTTTTGACTATCGACTTTATCCGATGGAATTCTATCAAGCTTTTAACTGCGTAGGTTTGAAAATTGGTAGGAGGGAAATAGTGTTTGGTATAACATTAAAGCAACTTCAAATTTTATGAGAGAATCTGATGCATCTGAAGGGTGATCCCATAATATTGGTTTATAATTTTTGGCCAAACTGGACACTTAACTATTTTTTTCTAACTAAATCTTCACTTTCGTGCACCTATAGCGGTTAAACCGTGAGGAATTTGAAGATGATGCATACTAGTGATTTGTGACATTTTTTCTATAGATTCTAAATATATATTTTTCAAAATTTTTGGAATCATATTGCACTTCTTTGTCCATCTCCTTCAAAAACTATTTTTTTCAGTAAACACCATTTTTAAGGAGTGATGCTCACCGTATACAACATAACTCTTTTTCCATGAAGGATAAAATTCTATTTTTTTTTAATTTATATTTGTAACTATGATATCTAGCGTTTTCATTTGGTTTCATAACATTTTATTGAATATTTTTCTTTAATCAACTTTTGAAGTCAAACCAATTACAACTCAAACATAGGCAGACTATATACAACATAAATTTTTTGTATGTATCGAAATTCAATTTTTTTTTTGGATCAAGGACTTCAATATCTAGTGCACTGATATTTTTCAAAAAAAATGATCTGCTATTTTTCCACATGTGCAGAACAAAGAGCTTGATTTTTTGGTGAAAAACCTACATTCACAAGAAATAAAAAATAAATATAATAATTAAATTAAATTTATTTAAAATTCTCCTTTTTGGGAAGTTTATAATAAGGACTACATACAAAAAATAAAGTTTAAATGAATTCATTTGATCCCCCAAAAGGTAAATCAAAAGTGGGTTTTTATCAACATTTTGAGAGGTGTAAAGGAGACTTCGTTATAGGTATGGTTTAAAACTAGCGGGGTTCTATCCAAGGGGGTTTGATCTAAGGTGGTTCAATCAAACCCTCTTCAATTGGAATCCTTTAAATGTACCTTTTCAAGGATTAAATCACTATATTTTCTAAAAATATGTGATTTCAACAAAAATCAGGATTTCCTAGAAATTGCAAACCAGTATTGTGGGATCAACCTGAAATTAGTGCCTAGTCTAAGGTTTGTGTATGGCAAGACGCTCAGAAATAGAGATAGAGGGTTGATCCCATAGTATCGAGCTTCTCTAAATATCTTCTTCAAATTGGTAGAATGTATTAGGTTGCAGTGTGTCCTGAGTTTAGGCATCAGACAGATTGGGTTGTGCTTGGATATCATCTAGCGTCTTCATCTGCATGAGGTGATAGACAGATTGGCAGCTAGCTTAACCAACACACTCTAAGCATTGACCACTTAGGTGGTTGGTGTGGGACCCAGTCGTAATCGTCCCTCTTCATGTTCGCCGTTAACCCTATTTGGTGGATGATTTTCTTAAATTGTTTCTCCTATGCATAACTCAAAACACATTCTCAAAGTTCCCTCATGGTATATTTTTTGGTCACGTCTGCAGCGTAAGAAGACATGGGTGTCCTCACGAGGTAGTCGTAATGTTTCAGTGCATGCAACAAATAGGTCTTCAACCCTATTGGATTAGACTTGCTAGCATAGTTCTAGCCTGTGCCAAAATGGGAGCTTTGGAACAAAGTATCCATGAACAAAGCTTTGGAAGGTTATAGGAATTTTGTCGAATGTTGTAGTTGGTAATTCTATGGTATGTGTTGGTTGATCAAATGCCTCAAAATGTAATGCTACTATTGCAGGATATACACAAAATAGGTTTGTTGAAAAGGCTTTAGAAACTTTCAAGCAGATGCAATAGGCAGGTGTAAATCCAAACTCTTCTACCTTTACTACCATCCTCCCTGACTATGTCGAAATGGGAGCTTTGGAACAAGTTGTGCACACCCATCACAAGATAAGGATAGAAGATTTTGTCAGATGTATTTGCAACTACCCTATAAGACATGTATGCAAAATCTGGAAGGATAGACAAGGCACGTGAACTATTTGACAAAATGCATCAAAGAAATGTGTTCTCATGGAATGCCCTAATTACAGGATATTCACAAAATGGATTTGTTGAAGAGGCTTTAGATACTTTCAATCAAATGCAATTGGCGGGTGTAATGCCAAACTCTACAGCCTTTGATAGCATCCTCACAGCCTGTGTTGAATGGGAGCTTTGGAATAGAGGGTATGGGCATCCATCAAAACCTAAAGGATAGAGGAATTTTGTCAGATGTTGTAGTTGCAACTACTTGGTAGACATGTATGCAAAACATGGAAGCATAGAAAAGGCATGCAAACTGTTTGACACTGTGCCTTAAAGAAATTTGGTCTCATGGAATGCCATGATTGTGGGATATGAACAAAATGGATTTGTTGACAAATATTTTAGAAACTTTCTAGAAAATGAAATTGGTAGTTATAAATCGAGCCTTCTCCCCACCTGTGCAAAATTGGGAGCTTTGGTAGTTAATGTGCATAGACCTATTTTTCTATGAAACATGTCTTATTGTCATCTCTTTTTTTTTTTTAATTAGCTCTTTAGATTTCTTTATTACCAAATCATGTTCTTTATCTAAATATTTTTTTTATCTTCACATTTATAAGATTCTTCTAGAAAATTATTATATTAATCCAATCCCAAATTCATTTTACTCTTTTTCTTGATTTTTTTTGTTTTTCTTTTGTATTGTTTTTCCAAATTTTCATTTATCGATGCGGATTGTCTTATTCTACATCTGAATCTTACATTGTCTAACATTTGTTCCTCTACTTTAGTTACTCATTATTACTTTAGTATCATAGATTACATTTAAACTAGACAATTATTCACTTTATGATCATGGTGTCAACACACTCTTATAGAACTATTAAATTTGGGACAATAAGAAATATCATGTGATTTATCACCACAAAAATCATGTGGGCTTTCCTCCTTTTTTTCTTCTGCACTCATTAGAATAATGTCCTAGTTTACTATAGTTATAACATTTTTTCCTTTTGGTTCTTCCTCTTTCTTTGGTACCTCTATTATTATTGTGGCAACATCCTCTACCACCTCCTTCTCAATAGTTATCATACTAACTCATGGAGGGCATTGCATCTTGAATCTGTGGTAACACATAGTGTATATTGTCAAGTGGTCCTATACTTTCTTTGAATTGAAGTTCCTAGTAGCCATGTGCCAAATAAACATTAAATGCTCTTATAACAAAATCATATGCTCTATCTACACCCATATCCAAAAAATGCTTCCCTAGCCAATCCATGAACCATTGGTTCATATTCATCTTCTTCATGAAGTAACATTGACAATTATTTGTGTCATGTTTGTCCCACTTTATATTTTATAGTATATACTTACCATCTTTCTAGGGAATTTCTCAAGTTCCCCTCTTTGTGTGGTAGCCCTCTTGGTGCCTTTGATTATCAAACATCCATTCCTTAGATGTTCTTCCCTATTATAATTTTTAAACCAAAATTTACTTCTTCTAGGTGGGGAAGAAGTCTTATCCTTCTCACCTTTGAATATAATTTTTTATTCAACATTACGTTTTCCCACTCTAATTTAAAATTATCAATTTCATCTTTTCCTACTAAATAATTCTCCCATATCTTTGATTAGGATTCTATTTTGGTGATCAATTCTACTGCATCCTTATATGAAGAGGAAATCTTCTCATCTAGTTTTGCTATAATGTGAGGTGTTAACCCTAACCACTCAATTCATTTCTTTTATGTTAAGGTTTCTTATATCTTTCTAACCATACTTTTAAATCATTGTTCATAATATTTTGCTTATTCCTCTTGAGTTTTGTCATCTTCCATATTTTATTTATGTTTTTGTTCATACATTAGGTTTATGAAAATTTGTCTATATAAATTACTCATTTTTTCCATGTTTTATCATGCTTGGGGCATTCTTTAGTGTGCCATATTAGTGCCTCATCATTGAGGGTCTCCACAAAATCGTACAATTGGGTTTGGTCATCATTAATGCCAACCCCACTCTAATGAAAGTCTAAGGTAAATAGATGGTCGCTTGCATCCTTGGTGTATGTACCAAAAATTGGGAGCTTAATCATATGTACGTCCATATTTGGAGGAGGTAAACGTGTCCTTGATTTTTTTTTATGGTTCTAGTGATTATCCTTTCTCCTAAACTATTCTCTTATCTTGAATAGATCTTTCTCTCTCTTTATCATGACTTCTTTGTCTAGTTTCACTTCTTTTCTACTTGACCAAATTCTTTTCTCTACAATTATCTCTTGGTACTTGAACATCTAATAACTCACTTCGTAATACATATCACAAATCTCATACATAATTACTTCTTGATCTTGCTTTCTCTAACCCGATTAAGGATTCACTACTTATATTGACTCTTTATAAACTCTTCTTGATTTTGACAACAAGGGAGGTGACACAATCCATGAGGTTCATCTCATCATAGTGTCTCTTTAGCTCAGGGAATGTGTTGGTTGACAACATATCATTAGTAATTAATTTATCTTTAATTTTCTTTGAGTTGCTTTCTTTTTCAACTTAGGAATCACTCTCATTTATCATCTGCAAAGTTTCTTTGGAAAAATCCACATTTTTGGTAACTTATTTTATTCTATTGCTAAATATTATCTCTTCTTCACCAATTAACAACTTCTTTACTTCCTCCCTTATTTACTTGCTCTTCTTCCCCATTAAATTTTGGTGTCTTATATGATGGTGTTATTGATACCAAAAATATGATAGGATTACTTTTAAAAATGAATCAAAATAGAGGATTTCCTTTACCTGTTACTTTTTGGAACTCTACCTATGCATCTAGATTTTCAATACATATATGTAATACATCTAAAAATGATAAACTTTAACACCAAATTTATCCACCCATCTAGGTTTTGTAGACATACATGAAGTTAGTGTCACCTTTGCAACAAGTCAAAACCTCTAAACACATACTTTAATATGTCCATCTAGAATTTCAATAATGTATTTATTAATTCTAAATATGTAAAAAACTCAAAAATAGGCTTGAAGAATTCATCTTGAATTTCAATATATTTATTTAAAACTTCAAAACTCTTAAACATTCTTTTATATAGAACACTATAATAATCCACCAACAATTCTACACATGGATTCTATCTATATCATATGTCATATTCCATAAGAACATAATAAAATCCTTTGTTTAAAATTTCAAGTTATGGTAAACACATATCTAGAGCACCAAAAATACCTATGTTAAATCAATAATTCAATCATAATATCATGACCTATTCAAGATTTTTCTATAGTGAAATTTGGACTAATCAGTGGTGAGAGAAGGAATGAGATGTGAGTAAAGGAGGAACAAGACCAAGAAACTAATCTTGGTAAGTGTAGCCTCAACCTTGGCACTATACTCTTTTATGCTCATCACATGTTTGTTGTTGTCGTAACTCTCTTTCCTATGCAATGCCATTGGCAAAAAGTAGAGAAAATTTCCATAATGTTTCCAATGTCCTTGTGCCTCTCCCGCATCATTGTTTTCCTTCTATTTTTGCATTCTCTACCTTTCTTCTTGAATCTCACTTCTCAATCATTTTAAATAAAAGAAAATATCTCTTGCTACCCCTATACTCATGTTCCTAATTAAATAAAGGACTTCACCTGCAATTATGGTAGTTTCCATTTCCTACATGGCCTCTACACTCAACCATATTTAGTTGTTTTCGCATAGTGGTTCCATAATGCAACCTCCATTCTCATGCAACAACTATGAATGAATGAATTAAATAGAAAAATTAATATAAATTATAAATAGGTTTAACATTAGAATTACAAATATGTTAACGTAATTATGATACATATTATAAGAGTGAAAAAAATGGCATGGCATCCTACACCTCTAAGGTTTTGCATTATCCTAGATGCATTTGGCAAGAAATTAGCATAAACTTTATTCATCTTTACACCAATATAGGGCTAGTAAGATTTGATGCTTGAATTTTTCATACCTTGTAGTTTGAATGGATTGACTAGGATGCATATGAACTTCAAAATGTACCTATAAGTTCATAATAGTATGCTTCCTATGTTTAACAATCAATCAACACTTCAACAAGGTTAAAACATTAGTGAGAAATGATAAATGACCTACAAACAATCTCTACTAGTGGAATTATAAGTCAATATCCAATTTATGTTAAAAGCACAAAGCAAGAAATTAAATTGGCATGGTTGACAAACATAGATAATTGGTAAGATCAATTTAACCTTATAGGTGCATTACTGACTTAACTAGACTAGATATTTATATCTATATACAAACTAACTAGAATTGAACCAAAGGTATCAATAATTTTACCAAATAATACTAATTTAAATTTCACAATCAAGAAGTAATGAAATAGTAAGGATATACTAAGATCCCATGCAAGTAAGTTATAAAACCTTCCATTCATACCTTAATCGTAGAAATCATAGTGAAACTAGTCAATCAAACCAAGATCTCAACATGTTCTCATTTATTTAAATTGAGGAGTGTGCAACATTAAAAACATAATACTCAATAAACCTAGTTATACTATGAAGCAAATTAATAAATCACACTATCATTACCATGCATTATTCTATTTATACCAAAATTCAATTCATAGTCACATATACCATATATAGAAGATTCATTATAAAGGTTATGCAACATTCAAGGTGGCATCACCATAGTCATGCATGACTCTAATCCATTGAAATCAATGCATAAATATGTAATCAATAATAAGTATGGGTTAGCACATGTATTCAACCATGAACAATCCACATCAATAATTCAAAGCATGCATCCACATAAATAATTGATTTGTGACATCCCAACACCAATCTCTACTACTCGCCATATAATTAAAGTACCAACATAAGAAAAACGACAATGTTGAGTCTTAAAAAAAATGTTTTCATAGTACTTAGAACATCAACCATAAGGAACCTATCATCAAAAAATATCAAATATAGAAGTATTATTCCTCCTTACTATATTTCAATGTTTCATTTCCTTTCTAATCCTAAATCACTACCTATCATGTTATCATCTAAGTACACAATAATTTATTTATATTAATCGGTATAGAAGTCTATACAACTTTGTATATATGATTATTCTAAGCTATAAATAATTTATCAATAATTAATATGAGAATTCACATATCACAAAGGTACATACTTTTTCTTAATGATTGATATACTCTAAACTCCAAAAATCATTGTATATGTCGATGTTTATTTAAATATTTAATATAAAAACAAATATTAACATATATTATACTTATAACATACAAATTAATATATATATATATATTATACTTTTAATATATATTTAGGCACAGGGAGGGAAGATGGTGGTAAAGGTAGAGGAGTCTGGCTTTACACCTGCCAATTGCATCTGCTTGAAAGTTTCTAAAGCCTTTTCAACAAATCCATTTTGTGAATACCTGCAATCAGAGCATCCCATGAGAACACATTTATTTGATGCATTCTATCAAACAGTTCACGTGCCTTTTCTATCCTTCCAGATTTTAAATACATGTCTACCTCCCATTTTGGCACAGGCTGAACTGCGCTGGCAGGTGTAATCCGATAGGGTTGAAGACCTGTTTGTTGCATGCACTGAAACATTGTGACTACCTCGTGAGGGCACCCATGTCTTCTTACGCTGCAGACGTGACCAAAAACTTTACTGTGACCAAAATATATGCAGCGCGGGAACTTTGAGAATGTGTTCTGAGTAATGCGAGGGAGAAACGGTTTTAAAAAATGCATCCACCAAACGGGGTTAACGGCGAACCGAAAGAAGGAAAGATTATGGCTGGGTCCCACACCAGCCACCTAAGCGGTCAACGCTTAGATTGTGCTGGTTAAGCCCAGCCCAGATTGGTAGAGCTGCTTCTTGCAAGCAAAGAGGACCCAGGTCCCAGGTCACAGGTCACAGGTCCCAAGTTCCAAACAGATGCATTTCATCACTTCAAAAATTCTATAAATTACTAAACTGGGTGATGTTTAAATATGTCTGATGGAGGAGGACAAAGGAAGTCTTGTGGCAGTCATGCACACATCAAACTGTGAATTTAGGGTAATATTTAAATAGAGTTGATTGGGAACAAACTGGATGATGTTGAAATATTGAGGACACAGTAAGTATCAAGGCAGTCGTCCCCACAATGATTTTTGAATGCTGCATCACAAATTGTAAAAATTACTAAACTGGGTAATGTGTAAATCGAACTGATTGAGAAGGATCCAGAAAGTTTGAAGACAGTCACACACACAATGAAATGTGATTGCTGGGTAAAGTTTAAACAATCACCCTCACATTGAATTGTGATTGCTGGGTAATATCAAACTTGACAATTGGAGAACTTAAAACATAAAGATGAAGTCAAAGCATTAAATATGCAACAGACAGCAGTTTTTCAGAAAGATTGCAATGAAATAAAGTTAATATTCTGTAAATTATTGTGAGCTAATAAATAGATCAATTTCATAAAATCTACGTCTGTAAAGTTTGAAGATGCAATTACATGAAAATTGCCATGCAGCTCTATATGTAGTGTAATGACAGAATTAGCAGTTGAGATTTTAAGAGCCATTAATGAAGCACTGTGGTGTTAACCATATGATCATCCACCTTATACCCCGTTCACTCTCAAGAATTTTGCACAACATTTTTGAAAGGAAATTGGGTGAGCGGAAGTAGCTTCCTCCACTAATCTAAGTAGGGAAGAGTTGCACAAAATTCTTTAAAACACTTTAAATAGTTATAGTTACAAATAGATGCTCATTCAAAATATGTAAAGCAGAAACAGTGCAAACCATAACACAATGATTACATGTGAAAACCCTTTGAGAAAAAACTCACACTCCAAATATGCGACTCCATTTGTATTATTAGCAACAACAACAATTACAATACAATGTCAGAGAGTCTCACACTACAACTAGGTCTAAGCAATTCCCCAACCTGTCATATTGAAAATGCACTAAAACATCAAGTATTTATAACACTCCAACATGAAGAGAGGGTGCCAAAGTTGCCATAATCAAATCCCACACCCAAATGTGAACATAAGTTCATTATGACATTTTGTCATAGTTAGATCTCATAAATTATGGTTTTTTTCTAAATCCAACACCTCTCTCCTCAAAATTAGCTTCCACTCAACATGCACGGCACCTATACACATGCAGCTGCCACATGCACACTTGGACGCACCCATAAATGTAGTTTGTTTGTAATAGTGTGACATAAAAACCATCATACATAACTCTTACAAGTGTCATAACTTGTCATAGCAAGTTGTCATAGTTTGTCATAAACTTGACATGGCAACTTATGACAAAAGTCATCAAATTAGCTACAAATTTAGGACCTCCAAAATGAAATGCTTAGCTCGTTAAATTTAGCTTGCAAATTTCACGTCACCTTCCACATAGGATGCCACCTTACCGGTGAGCCCCCACAAAGTAACAACTAATTTGGTAGGCATTAAATTTAGGAAAATTAAATAATCAACAAATAATAATAAATTAAATGTCAAGATTCAAAGGATGAGACACTTTAATCCCAACAATTTTAAAAGAAGAGAATTTGTAGAAAAAATAGAAGTGTTTTATTTTTAGTTTCCCCCAAAACAAAAGAAGGCCCCCTAAAATTGATGATATCAAAAGATTGTTTCCATTGCAAATTTCAGGGTGAAATTTTTACATTATGGCTCATTGCAAAAATTATTTAGCTAGGATGAAACCTATAGTATCCTTTGTATGCAGGAACCAATAAAGAGAATGTATTATTACTTTCAAGGATGTGAAGTCTCTTGAAGCTTCTACTTTGAGAAGCCAATCATCAACACAATCCAAAATAAATTGTGCTTAATCTTCTTGTGTTATTGTGGCGTGGAACAAAATAAAACAGTACACCTTGACATAAAGTAATAGATGAACAATAAAATTTAGATTGATAGTGCCTAACATCACTTGGGATTCAAGTTTCATTGAATTGACCTTCACATGAGATGAATTAGTTTCAAGGTGTATGTGCCAATATACATAAATCCATCTCATATTATTAAGAAAGATAACTCCTACCTAATTTAGTAAATAGGTAGTACTTGCAAGAGAGAAAAACATCAAAGGTCGGTTAAAAGGTATTCACAGCTAGATGAAAATTGTAGTATATGGTTTTTGAAATATAAGATTAGGGGAGAGGATCGAGTATTTGCACCTGAGCATATTCCACTAGTTTTTATTGTGGCTTTAAAGTTGTGAGTGTTGATGATGACTACCCATAATTGAATGAAATATATCAACACACCAATAAAACATGACTTAGTGCACAGCTATCAGTCTCTTGGGAGTGATTTGAAATTTAGAATATTTGATGTAGATTAAGGGTGTGACCTCATCTGGACCTTAGGATCTATTTTTATAAAACAAGAGATCCCATGAAGTAAAAAAAATTATGCTATAAAATTAAATTGGAATCTTGTTTTGAAAAATAGCAGCTTCTACAGATTTGTACAGGTGAAATTGACGTGAAGCTTGAAATTGCCCCTGCAGCTTAAATTTTTTGTCTGCCAATTATCAACCATCTCAAATTTTAAATTGGCTGAAATTTTTTAAGAAAGCCTCTTCCATAAGACCTTACCTAAGATAAATTTTATTTCACCCGATTAAAAATCTCCTCGCTCAAAAAAAATTCTGCGAAAGACTACTGTTTATTATGGAATTTATCTTCTTCTTCTGAGTATCAGCTTCACCTGATGGAATCGTACTGATCTTTTCACTGTATAGGAATGAAAATTGGTAAAGAGGAAAATAGTGCTCTGTATTAGATTTAAACAATTTCAAATTTACGTGAGAATCGGACGCATTTGAAATTAGTGCCTGATCTGATGTTTGTGTATGGCAAGCAACTCGGAGGCAGAGGATTGATCCTATTGTAGCAAGCCTTTCAGAATTTCTTTCTCAGTTCCTCAGGTTGGGGAAATTTATTTGGTTGCAGCAATTCCTGAGCTCAGGCATCAGGTGGATTGGGCCGTGTTTAAATTTTATCAAGTTTGGTCAAATCTAAAAATTTTCATGTACGCGAGGCGATAGGTAGATTGGTAGAACTTGGAAATAGAAATTATTACTATTTACCATATTTTGATAGGCTGATTAGTAGAACTTGGAAAAAAAAACCCCAAATTCAGTCACACTCATTTCACCGCTTCCAAAACTCTAAAAAGACTCAAAGCAGTCACGAACGCATGAATTGTGATTGCTGGGTAATGTTTAAACAGTCACGCACACAGAGAATTGTGATTGCTAGGGTAAATATTTTATTAGTCACGCTCGCATGGGAATTGTGATAGGGAAGGGTACGGGAAGTCTCAAGACAGCCACGCACACTTCGAAATCGATCAATTGTAAGTATTTTCACTGTGACATTGAGGCCTAGAATTCTTTCAAGACATTTCTTCCCAAAGGTAGTGTTCGGATGTGGAGTCCGACTCCTCAGTTTTCAGTTTTTTCATCTCCTCTTTTTTGGATGCTAAGAGTTTTGGACGCTTCCTTTTTAGAGTCTTATAATATGGATAATGGATGTTTAATCTAGGTGAATAAATTAGTATCAATCAGAAATACGAGATACAAAACTGTATTGTGCAGTTTTTGTATTGCTGCAATTAATAAAACAGAGAAACCTGTTTTCCCGTGGAGGTAGCCATTTTAAATGAACCACACAAATTCTGTATTTTCCGTGTTTATTTGCTGTTGGTGTTATATATTATTTTATCTGCCCTGTTTACTTCCCAGGGTACCGAACTTTGCTTGGCATGTCTGTAGCCACGTGAACTTCAGCCTCAAAAAATGTCCTCAGTTTCAATGGCTGGAATAAGACCTTCCGATCTTTTGCTTTGAGAATACTTGCCATCGCTTCAGAACAAGTCCTTCCGATCTTTTGCTTTGAGAATACTTGCCATCGCTTCAGAACAAGTGGATTTTATGACGCATAAACAAGCAAACCTGACAAAACTCAAAACATAAAGATGTAGCCAAAGCATTAGATTAAATCCACGACAGGCTGGAAACTGAAACAAAAAGTAGAAATTTAAGCTGTTTTTGAAAGCGATTGCAAAGATATAAAGTTAATAGTCTGTGAATTATTGTTAAGAAATAAATACATCAACTTGATGAAAAAGAAAGGCTATGAAGTTTGAAGATGTAATTACATGAAGGCTATGCAGCTTCACGTATAGTGTAGCGTAATGACGGAATTAGCATTTGAAATAGCAAAAGCCATTAATGAAGTTCTGTGGTGTCAAACTGTATGGTTTTCCAGCTTATCACCGTTCACCCCTAAGAACTTAGGGAAAAAAGAAAAGTTTTTAAAATGGGTATTAGTCACGTACAATGACAAAGCAAGTTTTCCCCTCAACCAAAGAATGCCCCCAAATAAATTGGAAATATTGAAAGACTGTTTATAAAGTTAAACTTTGACGTATACATAAGTTACATGGATGATATATACATTACAAATTCTTTCATGCAGTTTCCTGCAGTTTCCCCTTCAACCAAAGAATGACCCAAAAAAATTGCGGATATTACAAGTCTGTTTCTCATATTAAACTTTTAACATATACATTACATGATATTACAAACTCTTCCATGCAGTTCTCCCATCCAAAGAATGGTATCGGAAGACTCTTTCTGAAGTTCAACTTTGACATATACATTACAAATTACATGGATGATATATATTATCATCCAGTTTCCCCTGAAAGACTCTTTCTGAGGTTAAACTCTGACATATAGATTACGAATTACATGGATGACATTACAAAGTCAGTTCCTCTCATCCAAAGAACGGTATCAGAAAACTGTTTCTGTAGTTAAACTTTGACATATACATTACAAATTACATGGATGATACATACATTACAAAACTCTTTCATCCAGTTTCCCCCTGAAAGATTGTTTCTCGAGTTAAACTCTGACATATACATTACAAATTACATGGATGATAGATACATTACAAACTCTTCCTATGCTCCATATGCAGAAACTAATAAAGAGACCATAGCGTGCAACTTCTGCTTTGTGAAATCAATCATCAAGCCAATCTGATGTCAATTGCGGTTAAACAATTTCAACTCTAAGATCAGGGATAGAAAACTCGCAACCACTGGTGCCCAATCTTCTCATCACAGATGACATGTTTCAGAGAGCTTAGTTTCCCCCTGGAAGACTGTTTCTGAAGTTAAACTCTGACATACGCATTACAAATTACATAGATGATAGATACATTTACAAACTCTTGCTATGCTCCATATGCGGAAATAATATAGAGACCATAGCGATTACTTCCGAGGTTGAGAAGTTGATTGGAGCTTCTGTTTTGTGAAATCAATCATCAAGCCAATCTAAAGTAAATTGCGGTTCCACAATTTCAACTCTAAGATCAGGGATAGAAAAGGCCTTAACTCGCAACCACTGGTGCCCAATCTTCTCATCACAGATGACATGTTTCAGAGAGCTTAGTTCACAAACACTTCTAGGCAACCTCTTAAGACGAGAACACTCTCTCATGTCAAACTCTTTCAATTTCTTCAGTTGACCTATTTCCTCTGGAAGTTCTTTCAAGCCCTCACACAGTGAAATGTCTAGAAATTCCAGCTGCCCAAGTTTTCCAATTGATGCCGGAAGCTCTTTCAGGCCTGGTAATGCTGATAAACTTAACATTCTTAGAGAGCTCAGATTTCCGAGATCATATGGTAACTTCTTAACCAGATGGCAGTTGGTAATAGACCATATCTGAGCAGAGGGCATATGACAGATATCAGGTGGCCATTCCTCCAAATCGCTGCAGTGGTTCAGGATAAATTCCTGTAGGTTGGTGTTGCTGAATGTGGAAATATTTCCGAATCCTTCACATAAACTTAGAGATAGTTTGTCTAATTTTTGTATTAGCTTAATCTGTTCTAAAATAGTGGGTGCATTCAACTTCTCCAAGCGAACACTCCTGAGCTGAGTGAGTGAAAATAAGACATCTAAACCTTTTATTGTGCCCCTCTTTGAGCTCAAATTACACAACATTACAAATTTCAGTTTTTTCATGGTTTTGATAAATGG
>VDFB02281492.1:388098293-388111647 GCA_007258455.2 Sequoia sempervirens | reverse complement strand
TTGTTTGATTGAATATTTGCATTTTTTTGCGAAAATCCTGTGAGAGTTTAGGGCATTTGCTTCTACTATGTTCCAATATAGCTCGAGCCGATGCATTTCTTCATATTGTGGCTTCTTTGTTGAAAAAATCCCCAAAAAAATCCCCAAAAGACGTGAATTTAAAGCTGTATATGCAAATTTAGACATGCATCGGTAAATTTAAAGCCGTAATGGTATGTTTGATAAAATACGAAGTTTATTGGTAACATCAAAAGCGTATTTACTACCAGACGATAGAAATGAAGTGTGGAACTATCTTATTTTTGTTTTAAGAACTTTGCAAGGGTTCAATATAACAGGGTTTGAATAAGCATTTATGTTAATTATAGCTTTATCTGGAATTCTGTGATGTTTTCTTTGATTACTTAGGCATCTTCATTGAAAATTAGCCTAAAAGGTTGGCAAATATAGAGCTGCATCACTGATGGATAAATTTAGAGCAGCTCCTTTACCTTGTCATTCGATGAAGAGGGAGGTCGGGAATTTACTTAAGAATACGACCGTGAAAGTTATTTACTATAAAATAGTCACATGTGAAATTATATTTTCTCTTCTGCTACAGGTCTTTTCAGAATCGGAAAACATAATGCCAATCATATTGTTGGAGAAAATTTCAAAAGTTTTTAGACTATAAATACACCTACTATTTGGCACAAAATTTCTTTAACATATCTCGAGCGGGGATTGCATATCTTCATAATCCTATTGCTGCCAGTAGCCAAAAATTCTCTTTCGAAATAAGATCTGGGTTCTAAGATATATTATTTTCTTTGCAATTTTCCATTTTAAATAAGTTACAGATGATCATCTGCTCCAAAAACATTGCAAAAGTAGCCTCCCATGGGAGCCTGCCTTATTCTTGTGAAATATTCTACTTGTAGCTAGATTGAAATCTTCTCATATTCTTGTACCTGGATTTAGTCTTATATTTTTTAGTCTTTTCTTTAGATTTAGGAGGGTTGAAATAGCAAACAATGTTAGCTTTTGTTTTTTTAACAAACAGAGGGAGACCATAATTGTACTTCCTTGTTTTTGTGAGTTGTTTTCTTCTATAAGAATGAATGTCGAGAACTGCTTTTCCAGTTCTTGCTCGTATTCTTGCTGAGCGCAAACTCCTAACAACATATGTTGGACAGATGGCAATATCTGCAGTCGCTGTTAATGATGTTGTTGCTTGGATCCTTCTTGCTATAGCAGTTGCACTTTCAGGCTCAGACACAACAACCTTGATAGCTATTTGGGTTTTTCTCTCTGCTATTGGTTTTGTTATTCTCATGTTCACTGTTGTCAAGCCTCTGTTGAGTTGGTTAGAGAATTACAACGGCTTATTTTATTCTATTCTTCTCAAGTCTTCGCAGAAAAAGCTGAGTACCGGAGAGAGAATTGGTCTCATTGAGTATCAGAATCTGGGCCAGAAATGGAGGAGTCGTTGGTGTCATTAGTGATCATTGTGAAGGGGCGGAGAAAAAAAAAACACAGCAGACCACCAACATTCATACTTTTAATAAAACTAAAGCATTCATGAAGAATGGAGGAAATTCAGGTGACAACTATATGTCATGATTTGTGTGCAAAATCAACCAAACCATGCCCTATACAACAGATTACTCGAAAAAGACTCACAAGCCTCACACAAAGTGACAAATTAATAACACCAAGAAACCAACAAACAAATTAATTTTAAATCCAACAAGAAACCCATTTTCATTTTGTACATTCTTGATTCTTGATTATTAAATATGGAATCAATCTTGGTTTGCGTTTTTTTGTGCAGGACTTTTTTTGTGCAGGACTGTAACTTTTTCTCATTATAAATGTTCAGGACCAGGCTCAAATAGTACAGGAAGAGTACTGTGGTCATTTGAGCTAAGTGACTGTATGGTCCCATGGGGGGCTTGGGCTTCTATTTTCATGGAGCAGGAGGACACGAGGGAAAAAAAAATTGTGGGCTTGGGCTTCTATTTTCATGGAGCAGGACGCATGGGAAAAAAAATTGTCCTACGAGATTAATTGGAATCTTTTCCAGAAAAATAAGAGCCCCTACCTTTTAGAAATCCCCTACCTTTTAGAAATGAAGCTTTCAGCTGGTGAAATTGGGGTGGGGCTAGAAATTGCCCTTAGGAGGTTTTTATGCCACTTGTCTCTCATCTAAATTTTTAAATTCTTATTAGAAAATAAAAATAGAAAATTTTGATTTATTTATTATTATTTATCAAAGTAATACAGTTCATTTCTTAAATTTTGGAGCTTAAAATTTTGCGCAAAATTGTAAGATTAGATCTATAGGACCAAGAACTTTAGACCAATAAAGTTTAAGAAGTTAAAATATTAGTTTGAAGTATGGTATTATAATTTTTTCCATGAATAAGTGTTGCCATTATAAATAACGGGTGGATATAAAATCACATCTTAATAGTTTATAATTATTATTTGAATTTGTGAGTTTATAGTTTAATGTATTGGAATTACTTTTTTAATGATTATAAAATTTATTTAAGATTAGTAGATTCTTGCTTATAATAATAATAATAAATATATTTTTTTTTTAAGTTTAAACATTATATTTATTAAAAGAAAAATAGAATAAATATACTACTTTTTTTAATAGTTTAAATTTTTAATTTAAATGTATACTTTATTTATCAAGTTTGTAACTTTTTCCTTGAAAGAAAAAAATCTTATTTATAAATAACATTCATAACTTAAATTATGAATGTTATATATAATTTAAGTTATGAAAAAAAACATTCATAACTTAAATTAACATACAATACCTATGTTGATATTTATTTATTACTACCTTTCATATAATTTTTTTTCTAAACACAACTTAAGTACTTTATACACAACTTGAAATTGTTTATAAGGAATTCTTCTCATTAAAGTGATAGAATAATAATTAAATTAAATGTATAAAATATAATCCCATTTAATTTGAATGAGGTTTTAAATGTATACAATATAATCTTATTTATTTTGAATGAGGCAAACTACTAATTAAATGTCTATTTTTTAAAAAAAATATAATTTAAATTAATTGGAGATTTTGTGGATCTTAGGTTTTACGGGCTATCTTTTGATTTTATGTGAATCACCACTCATGAAACTACAAGATTGAATCTTGATAGCAGTATCATAAAAAATAAAGTGAAAGATCCTATAGAGAATTATTTCTATTAAAATGATAAGATCTAAAATAATAAATAAATGAAATCTTTAAATATAAACTTAAATTATTCAATTTAAATGACAATAAATCACAAAATACTTCAAATTAAAAATTATGAATTTATTAAATATATAAAATATATAACTAAATTGTTTAATTTTAATAAAAATAAAATTTATAACTTCTAACATAAACACCAATTTAAACACCTTGACCAAGATCTAAAGGAAAAAGCAAGACAAGATGCTAAAATGCCATTCTTTATTTGAATATTATTAATTTATACTAAACCATTATATAAACAATTACTATAAATTAAAATACACACACATTCAATTACTATAAGTTAAAATAAATCAATATATAAAACATTATAATAAATTTATTTATTATTCCAAATTAAATTATAATTTTTATTTCATACAATTTTTTTTTTAACTTAATATAAATTTCACTATCACAACTTCTAAGTAAATAATTTAAATAATACAATACAAATAATAATGCATACATAAAATAAAAATACATATTACTAATATAAATACTCTAAAAATTCTATATGCTTCATTAAGATATCTCTTGACGTTATTTAGATATATTATTGAATAAGATAACTAAACTAGTTATAAATAATATATAAATACTAGTTTAAAAGGGTAGCGTGAGAACCAAGTTTGTACACTCTCCATGACAAATAGTCAATTACTCGTGTAGATGAAGTTTTATTTAATTCTAAGGAAATTATATTTCACACGTAAAAATGAACGGCCAAAATCACTTTCTTCCCTCCCTTTTTTGAATACGCTGAGCCGTCGATCTAGCAATTTAGCTCGCTCCTCTTCACGCCTAATTATATTTCACACGTATTTTACGCCCATTCAAACCCTAATTTCAATATTTTTTTAGCTTTGCCTTTCTTCTGCTTTCTTTCCATTGTGTAC
This sequence comes from Sequoia sempervirens, assembly GCA_007258455.2. Taxonomy (NCBI): domain Eukaryota; kingdom Viridiplantae; phylum Streptophyta; class Pinopsida; order Cupressales; family Cupressaceae; genus Sequoia; species Sequoia sempervirens. The sequence continues at coordinate 388,107,498 of VDFB02281492.1, read as the reverse complement.
GCCAGAGCAGCAGCGGCCATGGAAGCATGGGTCTGCAGAAATGCGAGGAGCACGGCATTCTTTTCGTGTGTTTTTAATAAATAGTTTTTAATTTTTAAAGAGAGAGGATCAGAGCGGTTGGGACGGCATGGTTCAGCTCCGCCAGACGTGATCGCAGATCATAGATCTTAAAAAAAATCATATGCCACTGCGGTGAGCTTCTGAGAGGCGAGAGCGACCTCCTTCGCCTGTGCCGCCACTTGTTACGGCAGAACCTGTGATCTCGGTTTCTGTCGGCGCTCTGGTCCTCCATAGACCCACGGTGGCGTCCTCCGGATCTTAGCACTCGTCTTACAGATCAATAAGCGGGAAAAGAGCATGTGGCTTCTCCAGATGTGCACTGTGCTTCATACGGTGGCGCGTCCGCCTGAGCAGCCGCGTCTGCTCCAGTTTCAGGCTCTGCTTCCTGGCAGGTGAAAAACGTGTTTATTATTAAAAATTAGTTATTAAGGTTTATTATTTAATTAATAAGCGTGATTTAAGAGGTTTCCACTGTAGGCGTAATTACTGAATCAAAATAAGCACAATAAAGATAATGCAGAGATGCAGTTTTCCACCATAAAAAAAGGCTCTGGAATTTACAAAGTTTCAAAGAAAATTCTAGGCTACCTATAAGAAAAAAATGGGAGGAGCTCAGCCCCGGTTCCACGACATCGTTCGGAATCTTCGAGTAATCTGTGAATATTATTCAATGTTATCTTTTTGGCGTTGCAAAGCAATTACGCCAGTCTCTAAAGCACTGAAACGTAACTGTTACATCGGACAGGTGGACGGACAAGATGCGGCAAGTAGTCCTTTCCATTATTCACAATACTGTGCTGGCGCTTTTCGATACAATCGTAGAAGTTTGACATGAAACATTTAACGTGTCTTGTGTGCTTTCCAGAAACTACCGAGTTCTTCGCTCGATGTTCCCAAAATGTCACATTTAACGTGTCGTGTGCTTTCCAGAAACTACCAGGTCCTTCGCTCGATGGTTCCAAAATGTCTATATAAACGCTGAGCTATGCCTTCAAACTTTCCAACCAGAGATTGATAAAAGCTATAGCAATATCCAGTTACAAGTTTTGAAATTTCGAGAGTTACAGAGTTTGTACATATTTTGTGAAATCTTTGACTGACAATTTTTATTTTAGCAATTTATAGAATGGAGAGTTTCAATAGCAATGTAGTGTGCGCTAGAGCCGATGCTTTGCTGAAATCCTTTATCCCAGCTATCCAACAACTTTGTGCATCTGACCTGCAACTGCCCAAGGATCAGCAAAATCCCGCCTTTCACCAGTTTTCAAACACACTTATTAGGGGCGCAGAGCTGGTGAAATATTGTGAGAGCATTGGCACTCTCAGTGTATTTCGTAAGTGTAGATATGCTTCACAGATACTCAAGCTAGAAGAGGAGATCAATGGCTTCATGGGTTCCATCCCAGACCAAATGGTGTTAGATGCTAGAAATCTTATGGCAGTCTTGAAAGATCTATACAAGGAATTACAGCCTCCAGATATAAGTAGTACGCTGAATACCATGATTCAACAGCAAATGAGTTTAGGTAACCTGTGTCAGAGTACTGAAATGGAAGAGGCTAGCAAATACTCGTATCTTAGTGATGGTCCTGTGAAATCTCGGTTTTGCGCGGGATTGGAGAAGCCTGTTGCCGATTTGAAGGAGCTTTTATTCCAAAACGAGGTGTCGGTCGTTGGGGTGCATTGTATGGGGGGTGGTGGGAAAACGACTTTGGCCTCGGCTATTTGTAATGATCCCCATATCAAAGGTAATGTTTCTTTCTTTTTACTTTTTGACTTTACATTCAACTAATGTTTAAATTCTTTATGAGGAAACCACTGAATTGTTTATGTCCATCCCCTCAATGCCCTAAGATTTTGGACCAAGGGCTTTGGTGTGTAGGACAGTAAGGTTCAATTGATCTGTGAACATTTAAGGCTAAGATCGTTTTTAGAACCTATAGTCTGCATGCTTAGACGACTGTACCCCTGTTCGTATTTCAGTTTCATTAGTTATCGAGTTTCAAAATGTATTATCTTGACATGTCGGGTTGCAATGGCTATGTGCCGATTGTCAGATAATTGAGAAAATTAGGAGTGTTTTGTCAATTGCACCATTTAGTTTACAACCTTTACATATTCTCTTTTCCTGAGGTGTTTTCGTTTTTCATGTGAGCCAGCCTCTACCATTTCTGGTGTTAATTTTTTACATTCTTAGATTTCCAATAATGATCATTCTTCTTGATGCTCTGGTCCAAGGTTGAACAGTTCTTATACAGCGTACTAAAAAATAATTGTTTTTTTCTGTGGACATCAGGTTATTTTGGAAATGTACATTTCATCACTGTTTCACAGTCTCCAAATCTGATGGGAATTATAGAGACAATGTGGGAGAAGATTGTTGGAAGGAAGAAGCCCGAGTTTCAGAATGTAGAAGAAGCACGCATCCAGCTAAAGCAGCAGCTTTTCAGTCAAAGTAAGCGAACCCTGATGATATTGGATGATGTCTGGTCCAGGGCTCATTTGGAGGAATTACTACTTGAAGCGCCAGGGTACAAGACTGTTATCACAACCAGAGATAGTTCTATCGTCCCTCAAAACTCCAGTACACGATTGTATCAGTTGCCATTGCTGGGCCACGAGGATGCTCTCTCGCTTTTCTGCTTCTCGGCTTTTGGACAGACGTCCATTCCACGTACTGCAGATGCAAATATAGTCATGGAGGTAGAGTCTTTTCTTACCTAATATAAAAAATTTGAATAAGCCCAAAGTTTCTTATCGAATCAAACAAGGCCAACAACAGAAGTAAAATGAATTACGTGCTTATTTGTGTTTTTTCTTTAAGAACTTGCAGGTGCAAGCTGAATGTAAGGGCTTACCCCTTGCTCTAAAGGTGATTGGGAGCTCTTTGAAGGGGGAACCTCATGTGACCTGGTTGAACGCAAAGAATAAGCTTTCCCAGGGGGAATCCATATCCAATGATCACAAAGAAGGGCTTTTTAGATGCTTGGAGACCAGTATTGATTTCTTGGATGATGTTGGGAGGGAATGCTTCTTAGATTTGGCCTCATTTCCAGAGAGCAAGAAAATCTGTGCTGATGCACTGCTGGACATTTGGGTTTATGTTCGGAAGCTGGAGAGGCAAGACGCCTTTATCATGTTATTGGAACTTGCAAGCAAAAATCTCTTGAATTTAATCAGCAGCCCAGGGTATTTTCCTATCCTTACATGTATTAAATTTCTTGCTATATGATTTTTTTTGAACATTGAGCTGATAATGTGTCTCTAATTATCAAAAGCTAAGCAACAAGCTCTTATGGAAATGTCCCTGAGCTGTAATTCTCATTGAATCTAACGAGGCGGCCCAGGGTATTTTCCTATCCTTAGAAGTATTAAATTTCTTGCTATATGTTTTTTTTGAACATTGAGCTCTGATAATGTGTCTCTAATTATCAGAAACTAAGCGAACAATCTCTCATGGAAATGTACCTGAGCTGTAATTCTCTTGAATCTAATCAGCAGCCCAGGGTAGTTGCTTATCCTTGTATGTATTAAATATGTTGCTATATATATTCTGTTATAAACATTGAGCTGATATTGTGTCTGTAATTATCAGAAGCCAAGCAACAATCTCTTATGGAAATGCCTCTGAGCTGTACTTTTCTCAGCACGATGTAATGCGAGATTTGGCCATATACTTGGGAAGCCAGGACAGTATATTCCACAGGAAGAGATTATTCATGCCTAGGAAGGAGCTGAGCTTGCCAGGGAATTGGGAGATTCTTAATGATAGACCCTTTAATGCTCAAGTTCTCTCTATTCACACAGGTAAGGTTATTCCGCCAAAAATATTTAGACTTGTTTAGTGGCAAACTCTGCAGGCTATTTTGAATATTAAATTGTTTTAGCTTTGTGGTTTTGTCATCATGAATAATTATACGATTGAAACAACAATACCTTTGACATAATTTCTTTATGGAACCTTGACGTAAATTCTTTATGTAAACTGCTAGTATTCTTGGCCACTAAAAATGTTCTAATTCAATTTGCATGTATGATTGATCTATTGCAGGTTCTATGGCTGAGAATCAATGGTATGAGATGGATTTTCCAGAAACAGAGGCTCTGGTGCTACACTTTTCTGCGAGCAAGTACTTTCTACCACCATTTGTCAAAACGATGAAAAAACTGAAAGTTCTAATGTTGTGTAATTTGAACTCAAAGAGGGCCACAATAAAAGGTTTAGATGTCTTATCTTCACTCACTCAGCTTAAGAGTGTTCGCTTGGAGAAGTTGGATGCACCCACCATTTTAGAACAGACTAAAGTAATACAAAAATTAGACAAACTATCTGTAAGTTTATGTGAAGGGTTTGGAAATATTTCCACATTCAGCAACACCAACCTACAGGAATTTAACCTGGACCACTGCAGCGATTTGGAGGAATGGCCACCTGATATCTGTCATATGCCCTCTGCTCAGATATGGTCTATTACCAACTGCCATCTGGTTGAAAAGTTACCATATGATCTCGGAAATGTGAGTTCTCTGAAAATGTTACGATTATCAGCATTACCGGGATTGAAAGAGCTTCCGGCATCAATTGGAAAACTTGGGCAGCTAGAATTTCTAGACATTTCAGTGTGTGAGGGCTTGAAAGAACTTCCAGAGGAAATAGGTCAACTGAAAAAATTGAAAGAGTTTGACATGAGAGAGTGTTCTCGTTTGAGGAGGTTGCCTAGAAGTGTTTGTGAACTAAGCTCTCTGAAACATGTCATCTGTGATGAGAAGATTGGGCACCAGTGGTTGCGAGTTAAGGCCTTTTCTATCCCTGATCTTAGAGTTGAAATTGTGGAACCGCAATTTACTTTAGATTGGCTTGATGATTGATTTCACAAAACAGAAGCTCCAAGCAACTTCTCAACCTCGGAAGTAATCGCTATGGTCTCTTTATTAGTTCCGCATATGGAGCATAGTAAGAGTTTGTAAATGTATCTATCATCCATGTAATTTTTAATGCATATGTCAGAGTTTAACTTCAGAAACAGTCATCCAGGGGGAAACTAAGCTCTCTGAAACATGTCATCTGTGATGAGAAGATTGGGCACCAGTGGTTGCGAGTTTTCTATCCCTGATCTTAGAGTTGAAATTGTTTAACCGCAATTTACATCAGATTGGCTTGATGATTGATTTCACAAAGCAGAAGCTGCACGCTATGGTCTCTTGATTAGTTTCTGCATATGGAGCATAGTAAGAGTTTGTAATGTATCTATCATCCATATAATTTGTAATGTATATGTCAGAGTTTAACTCCTGAAACAATCTTTCAGGGAGAAACTGGATGAAAGAGTTTTGTAATGTATGTATCATCCATGTAATTTGTAATGTATATGTCAAAGTTTAACTTCAGAAACAGTTTTCTGATACCGTTCTTTGGATGAGAGGAACTGACTTTGTAATGTCATCCATGTAATTTGTAATCTATATGTAGTTTAACCTCAGAAAGAGTCTTCCAGGGGAAACTGGATGATATTATATATCTCATCCATGTAATTTGTAATGTATATGTCAAAGTTTAACTTCATAAACAGTCTTCCGATACCATTCTTTGGATGGGAGAACTGCATGTAAGAGTTTGTAATATCATCCATGTAATTTGCAATGTATATGTTGAAGTTTAATATGAGAAACAGTCTTGTAATATCCGCAATTTTTTTGGGTCATTCTTTGGTTGAAGGGGCAACTGCAGGAAACTGCATGAAAGAATTTGTAATGTATATATCATCCATGTAACTTGTAATGTATATGTCAAAGTTTAACTTTATAAACAGTCTTTCAATATGCCCAATTTATTTGGGGGCATTCTTTGGTTGAGGGGAAAACTTGCTTTGTCATTGTACGCGACTAATTCCCATTTTAAAAACATTTTTTTCCCTAAGTTCTTAGGAGTGAACGGTGATAAGCTGGAAAACCATACAGTTGACACCACATAGCTTCATTAATGGCTTTTGCTATTTCAAATGATAATTTCGTCATTACGCTACACTATACGTGAAGCTGCATGGCCTTCATGTAATTACATCTTCAAACTTCACAGCCTTTCTTTTTCATCAAGTTGATGTATTTATTTGTTAACAATAATTTACAGACTATTAACTTTATTTCCTTGCAATCGCTTTCGAAAACAGCTTAAATTTCTACTTTTTTTTTCAGTTTCCAGCCTGTCGTGGATTTAATCTAATGCTTCGGCTACATCTTTATGTTTTGAGTTTTCCAATTGTCAGGTTTGCTTGTTTATGCGTCATAAAATCCACTTGTTCTGAAGCGATGGCAAGTATTCTCAAAGCAAAGATCGAAAGGTCTTATTTCAGCCATTGAAACTGAGGACATTTTTTGAGGCTGAAGTTCACGTGGCTACAGGCATGCCAAGCAAAGTTCGGTACCCTGGGAAGTAAACAGGGCAGACAAAAGAATGTATAACACCAGCAGCAAATAAACACACAAAATACAGAATTTGCGTGGTTCATTTAAAATGGCTACCTCCACGGGAAAGCAGGTTTCTCTGTTTTATTAATTGCAGCAATACATAAAACTGCACAATACAGTTTTGTATCTCTTATTTCTGATTGATACTATTTTATTCACCTAGATTAAACATCCATTATCCATATTATAAGACTCGGAAAAGGAAGCGTCCAAAACTCTTCGCATCCAAAAAAAGAGGAGACGAAAAAACTGAAAACTGAGGAGTCGGACTCTTCACATCCGAACAATACCTTTGGGAAGAAACGTTTTGAAAGAATTCTAGGCGTCAATCTCAGTGAAAATACTTACGATTGATCGATTTCGACGTGTGCGTGGGTGTCTTGAGACTTCCCGTGCACTTCCCAATCACAATTCCCATGCGAGCGTGACTAATAAAATATTTACCCTAGCAATCACAATTCTCTGTGTGCGTGACTGTTTAAACATTACCCAGCAATCACAATTCATGCGTTCTTGTCTGCTTTGAGTCTTTTTAGAGTTTTGGAAGCGCGGTGAAATGAGTGTGACTGAATTTGGGGTTTTTTTCCAAGTTCTACTAATCAGCCTATCAAAATATGGTAAATAGTAATAATTTCTATTTCCAAGTTCTACCAATATACCTATCGCCTCGTGTACATGAAAAATATTACATTTGACCAAACTTGATAAAATTTAAACACAGCCCAATCAACCTGATGCCTGAGCTCAGGAATTGCTGCAACCAAATAAATTTCCCCAACCTGAGGAAGAAATTCTAAAAGGCTTGCTACAATAGGATCAATCCTCTGCCTCCGAGTTGCTTGCCATACACAAACATCAGATCAGGCACTAATTTCAAATGCGTCGGATTCTCACGTAAATTTGAAATTGTTTAAATCTTATACAGAGCACTATTTTCCTCTTATCAATTTTCATTCCTATACAGTGAAAAGATCAGTGGGATTCCATCAGGTGAAGCTGATACTCAGAAGAAGACGCTAGTCTTTCGCAGAATTTTTTTTGAGCGAGGAGATTTTTAATCGGGTGAAATAAAATTTATCTTAGGTAAGGTCTTATGGAAGAGGCTTTCTTAAAAAATTTCAGCCAATTTAAATTTTGAGATGATTGATAATTGGCAGACAAAAAATTTAAGCTGCAGGGGCAATTTCAAGCCTCACTTCAATTTCACCTGTACAAATCTGTCATGTTGCTATTTTTCAAAAAAAGATTCCAATTTAATCTTATAGCATAATTTTTTTTACTTCATGGGATCTCTTGTTTTATAAAAATAGATCCTAAGGTCTAGATGAGGTCGTACCCTTAATCTACATCAAATATTCTAAATTTCAAATCACTCCCAAGAGACTGATAGTTGTGTACTAAGTCATGTTTTATTGGTGTGTTGATATATTTCATTCAATTATGGGTAGTCATTATCAACACTAACAACTTTAAAACCACAATAAAAACTATTGGAATATGCTTAGGTTATGCTACTGGGTCCTTGGTGCAAGTACTGGGTCCTCTCCCCTAATCTTATATTTCAGAAACCATATACTACAATTTTCGTTTAGCTGTGAATACCTTTTAACCGACCTTTGATGTTTTTCTCTCGTAGGAGCTATCTTTCTTAATAATATGAGATGGATTTATGTATATTGGCACATACACCTTGAAACTAATTCATCTCATATGAAGGTCAATTCAATGAACTTGAATCCCAAGTGATGTTAGGCACTATCAATCTAAATTTTATTGTTCATCTATTACTTTATGTCAAGGTGTACTATTTTATTTTGTTCCACGCCACAATAACACAAGAAGATTAAGCACAATTTATTTTGGATTGTGTTGATGATTGGCTTCTCAAAGTAGAAGCTTCACGAGACTTCACATCCTTGCAAGTAATAATACATTCTCTTTATTAGTTCATGCATACAAAGGATACTATAGGTTTCATCCCAGCTAAATAATTTTTACAGTGAGCCATAATGTGCAAATTTCACCCTTGAAATTTGCAATGGAAACAATCTTTTGATATCATCAATTTTAGGGGGCCTTCTTTTGTTTTGGGGGAAACTACTTACAATAAAACACTTCCATTTTTTCTACAAATTTTCTTCTTTTAAAATTGCTGGGATTAAAGTGTCTCAACCTTTGGGTCCTGACATTTAATTTATTATTATTTGTTGATTATTTAATTTTCCTAAATTTATTGCCTACCAAATTAGTTGTTACCTTGTGGGGACCTACCGGTAAGGTGGCATCCTACGTGGAAGGTGACATGTGAAATTTGCAAGCTAAATTTGAGGAGCTAAGCATTTCATTTTGGAGGTCCTAAATTTGTAGCTAACTTGATGTCTTTTGTCATAAGTTGCTATGTCAAGTTCATGGCAAACTATGACAACTTGCTATGACAGGGTATGACACTTGTAAGAGTTATGTATGATGGTTTTTATGTCACACTATTACAAACAAACTACATTTATGGGTGCATCCAAGTGTGCATGTGGCAACTGCATGTGTATAGGTGCCTTGCATGTTGAGTGGAAGCTAATTTTGAGGAGAGAGGTGTTGGATTTAGAAAAAAACCAAAATTTATGAGATCTAACTATGACAAAATGTCATAATGAACTTATGTTCACATTTGGGTGTGGGATTT